>OZ026509.1:14074266-14560715 GCA_964019985.1 Aurelia sp. 4 Dawson et al 2005
GAGCGACTCAGGGTGGCTTTTTCCAAAAATTGGCTGATTTAAGCAACAAACAATTTTCCGTCGATGGCTTTTCATTGTAAGCCAACGATTTTCTTCTCCTTATGACTTTTGCCACTATTTCTAATTTCACGTCGCCACGTATATCAAACTTCTCTTGGAATAGACAGCGCCCTTATCTTCTTCCTGCTGCTGCAACTCTCACGCCATTTCCTGTTTCTCCCTTTTGGCTCTTGCCCCCTTTCATCTACCTCGATTTTGGCATTTTTTTAGGTAGGTCCCTTCGTTACATTGTTGTTGCTACGTTACCCTATTGTAAGTTAGGTTCATAGACAGACCCCAAATTGCTCTAAGGTTTGTTCTTATGAAGCGAGAGGCAAAGTGAGACGTAATAGCGACTTCTATGATTTTGAGAAATCTTTATTGATCTTTAGAGACTCATGATTTGTCAATTTTTCAATGCATTTTTCTGTGACAAAGAGGCTAATTTTGATGACAAAGATGCCCTTTTTAAACTGTTTTTAAACTCTCCATTTTCAAATTGTGCCATCAAACATGTGCCGTTTTCTGGTGAACAAAGGGCCTGTTGATCACAATTTTACGTCGTTTAAAATTGTGCCGTTATCGTGTGATCGCCGTTTAAGATTACGGACACACTCACAACCAACGAAAAGAAACAAACATTACCTGTCCGATTTGCACCATCTTATCGATAACATCGATCGGTCTCTCGTAAGCAGGATCCTCAATCAACTCTTCGTCCTCTTTCTCAAAACGAGGCTCTCTGTTCTTATAAACTTCTGGAATGATATCATCTAGATCCTCGTATTTACATTTCTCAAGGGCATTAATCCACTGTGTGTAATCTTCGTCGTTTTCTGCTGATAATAATAGTGATGGAAACCCAGGCCTACTCAGTCTAAAATTGGATTTTGTCATGTTTTCTATGTGGACATCATATTCTGACATGTCAATTGTTTGTGAAGCTGGTTGTTTTATGTCTTTGAAGATGTATAATCGTTTTGATTTTAAAACGCACCAAACATTGGTTCCAGTGCGAAGGTCTTTAAGTGGTCCATTGCGTGTCGAGCCTTGTAAATCGTTGATGAAGATTTCTTTTTTGTTGTCATACCTGCAAGAAGATTAATCACAATTAGTTTTTTAAAGTAGCCTTAAATAACGGACCCATTATGATAAACCCTTGGACTTAAAATTTACTTGCAACCTGCAGAGAAACACTATAAACTTCTGTAAAAGAACAATAATCAAAATATAAGATAAACCTGTAACTGGAGATAAAACTGTTAAACCTGCAAGAAAATCAAGTAATCACTTACCAATAAGGTTATTATGCCAAATTCATTACACCAAATATGCGCTTCGTCGCACCCCCTTAAGCTTGGTTCACGTAAGAACAGATAAATGACACTACCGGGCTGTTTAATTGGCTTTTATTGAAAGCTGGAGAGAATATAACCCTGATCCAACAGATTACTCCGGTGTTATCACTGGCTACTCCCAAGGTTGTTACTACTTTGCCAGATCGGTCGACGGTTGATATCGCGAAAGGACTGATTGGGGCTTGGGAATAAGCATAGGGCAAATATTCTCCACAGAGCTGCAAATTTCTACAGGTGTCCTCACTTATGAGGCAAACAAAAGGCAAAAAAACTGCTCCTCCGTTATCATGTAAGTAATTCTTCCCCTAGTTCATTGTTGATTTCAGTATATTCTGCACCCAAATTTCAGTCCTTGAGTCTCTAACATTCTCATCTCTCCTTTGCTTTCATTGGCCTCTTCAACCGTAAGCTTCATTTCAAAGCCTCTCTCCCCTCACTTCTATTTCTCGTATCTTAAACCGACAAAAATAAAAGCATATTTACCCTTGGACTAGAATCAAAAATAACCTCAGTGTCAAAAAACTCCACGGTTATTGACGGGAATACATTACTTTGCAAGAATATGGAATAAACTATTTTTGGTGCACATGTAGAACTGATTCTTAGCTCGATTAATGTTTTTATTTTTTTATTGAACTGAATTAAAGGAATCAACATAATCAAAAGCTGGCCTAGGCCACGTCAAAAATACAATCTATTGTACTCGACAACTTTTAAACATCCGGTTTCATTGTGTAGCAAGAGAAACAATAAATTTTTGGGCGTTTCTCTAGCCGATCTACAGCGGGTACGAGATATAGATGTGTCTATTTCCATGAAGGTAATAACAACTACTAACAAAGTAAGTGATAATCTCCCTTGAAATAAAAAGGCTTGGGAATGTGATATCAACTGCAGACTTACCATGATGTGCGTTGTGGCTCGTGCTCTTCAATTGATAATAGCGATGGTCCACGATGTGTTCTCTCTGGAATGGGAGGCGGTCGATGATTCCCTTCACCATCTAATGCATTTAAATCGATGTATTTCGCACTTCCTGATTCACTGGGTATTTTCTCATAGATACCAGTGTCATCAGAAGTACTCGGCAACGATTCTCGTCTTTTCACTTGTTCCTACAAAAACAACAGTTTTTATTTTCACTTTCTTGCCTCATCTAGCAAAAGCGAAGAGTAAAAGTAAGGATATTGCAGCCTCGCTCCCAATGTGTTCTTACGTCACACGCTGATCACGAAGCTGAATGAACACCCTGGTACACTTCGATTAAGTCTGCCCAGAAAATGAGCAAATTGGCAGCCAATATGGATTTGCAGTTTGCTAGTTAGGCAATGCTAATTATGCGGCCTCGATTTTAAACACTAACGCAACATTGCAATGGTTGTTGCTTGGTGACGATATTGAACTGTTATTATTCGAATGATTAGGAAGTTTCGAGAAAAAATCTATGTTTGCTATTGTTTTCGCAAAGCCAATCAAATTGCAGATCGGCCTCTGGTACCATTGAAGACTCCCACTTTGTTTAGAGATAACTTAAGGAAGAATTGCGTCAAAAGAAGAATGCTGATATCCATGCATTTCTTGCCAAGACAGCCAACTCTACGCTTGCAGAAAGTTTCCCCGCCCAAACACAACCACAGGGCTGCTATTCAATGGAAGAATACGTCAAACACAGCGATTGAGCTCTGCTCGCTCTGTCTCGGCAAAACCACGTTTTAATTGGCTTTTATCATGAATCACCGCGCTTTAAAGGCAAAGTAAATGATAAGAGACAGAGTGGATCTTTTCTTTCTCGAAACAAACGCTTAACCGCGACAGCATTCCCTGCAATCACGTAAACGGCATGAGAAAGCATTTTCTCTTAGGCTCAGTTTTGAAGTCGCATTCATCAATAGTGTGACACAAAATCGACAAAAGTGTACCCCCGACTTGCGTCGTGTTTCTTAGTTAGCATAAAAAAATCACGAGCTAACCCCAAGATCGATCAAATTTTACAGGACAAAAATCCACCGTCTACATAGACTACATTACAAAAGTCCCTCTAAATTACGCTCGTTGTTGTTGTTGTTATCGCTTCAGTTGACTTTGTATGAGTGAATTTAAAACATCAGATTATAAATGTTGAACGAATACAAGGAATCACGTCGTCAGTCTACCGTCTACATCCAAATCGCATTTGTGTCAAATACTCTAGACAGAAATTTGCTAGTTGGACTTCGACGACTAGACTTATCATGGATTTAACCAACTGAATTTGAGTCGACATAAATATGACACAAATGTGACGTTTAAACTGAGCCTTAGGACTGCAAGATTTAAGTAGTGAATGTGTACATCAAGCAACTGTTTGGAAGGTGGACTCTCAAATTAATTTCTACGAACTTCGAAACTGTTTAATTTACAGATAATCGAGCGGACATTGAACAGAAATCCTTTCAAAGAAGTTCGAAGACTTTTCAAAGACCTGTAATCGCTTACAAATAATGGGACTATGGAAATTTAAAGAAGGAAATAAAACACAATGTTGGAAACAACGATTTCCACGAAATGATAAAAGGATGAAATAAATCCACAAGAATAATACAGTAAAGTTCAACCTTTAAGAAACTGCGCTATAAGAAACTCGGGCCTGATTTTGCTGAATAGAATACCTCCCTACAAGAAACTATCCTGGCTAATTCAAGTTCAGTTTCTTTTACATCAAATTCAATAGGTTTTATATAGATGGACCCAGTCCCCTTAGCTAAGTTGCTGTTAACCCGTTGGTTTACTTTAAACCTTGGAAACTCCTTTCCGATTGATTTTAAATGTCAGTGCTGATGTTGTGGCTTTGCAAAACGGAAAACTTAGCTCTGTGTGTGATATTGCGATTTCCTTGAATTGCATCTAAGCTGTTCTTGTATGTCAAAAATAAACAGACAAACAACGCAGTGGTGGTTTACGAAAAGCAAGTAGATGAGAGGAAAGCTGTTTATGCAAAATGACACATTACATACGGTACGCACTGTTGACAACGAAAACAAGAGATTGAAGCCTACTGTAGTCAAGTTTCGATCTGGCTCCTTTGTTCAAGTTGTGAATGTTATCTTGTTTGTATTGAAAGAAATGCACAATGACTGACGTCATTATTACGTCACAACCACCAGTAAACTGCAAATTTCAACAGATTTCTCATTCTTAGGAATGAATGCTAAACGGGCAGTTTCGAATTCCGTAGAAACAATCTGGAAATCTGCTCCGTGAAACCAGAGACCATGGCGAAACGAAAGCAGTCCTTCAAACAGCAGAATTTCCAATGGGCAATACGCGCGATAAGATCAATATCCGAACGTCTGACGGTTGGATAATGCTTCAAAAACATGGGACCTTACCGCGCGGTTCATACCAAGCCTAAACGCGCGGGTCGTATCTCTCCATAAAGATCTCGTTGCACCGCGCATACGCCGCCACGCGGTAAACAATCAAAATCAATACAAATTCAAAATAAACTTACCGCCTCTTGTTCTTCAGCGGGCAGCCTTCGTTTACTCTGATATGGTGCGGCACCAGCGGCAGGGGCAGGTCCGGTTTCTTTATGAATCCATGATATCTCCCGTTGCCTCGAAATAAAGTCACGTGATTTATGAAGATCGGCAAATCGCGTTTCATCAATGGAGGAAGCTACTGATAATTTCTTTTTTTCTCCTCTGGGGGGCAGTTGTGGGGGTGTGTTCAAATCTCCTAATTTCGCTAAGAATTCCTGCCTTTGTGTATCAGCGGCTTCAGTAAGTTGTTCAGCTGCTAATGTATCTCGAAGGAATTTCTCGAGCTCTGGTAGAAGCTTGTTGATAGCTGAAAAAGATGAAAAAGAATTCGAAAGGTCAAAGATCACTTCAGAAGAAAGAATACACATCTTTTTCATAAGAATCTAAGAATGTGAGCAAGTCTTAGAAATTTCTTAAAAACTGTTCGATTTTGGGTTCTTAGAATTTCTTACGAGTTTCTTACGAGTTTCTTACGAGTTTCTTACGAGTTTCTCAACCATTGCATCTTACTCAAGTCCTTCAGAACGATATAATGCTTGTGATATGATACAGAAAACAAGTGAAAATAAAGCAAAAAATACAGTAAGGACTTGTAATTTCCCAGAAGTGGAGTTCCATAATTTTTGGCGATCTGAGAGCTGACTTGCTTGTAAGTGGTTTCTTATAAAAAAACCTGCTTGTACAATGGACTTTGTGAATGTAATCTTTACCATCACGTCTTCAAATGCGCCGTTAATGAATGTCTGAAAAGAAAATGTTTCTCGTCTTTCTCCTGGCGTTAGACTTATGACGATGAGTCCCTTGTATCCCTGCAGTAAACCTTGCTCAAGAGGGACTCATAATGAAACAGTGAAAACTTGTCCCTATTTTCTTCAATCATCAATGGAATTATGATGGAATCACAGCTTCGAATCTCAATCCCGTTGGAGTGTTTTCAATTCTTCAATTGAATCGAAACTTCTATCACATTTGCACAGTAACAATAGTAATTCATAAATCTCGCAATCTGATTGGTACAGTAGGAATTGCGAAGTTTGGGCCTTAAAAGGGCAAGGCTTTTCAGAGTAATATTATGTATTATGAGTCTCTGTTGACTGAAGCGCCATCATCAAGTCAGAGAGCACAGGGAAACAAGAGACTCGTCGTCATAAGTCAATCCTTGCCTTACGATTGATCGCAAAGTTGCGCTTCCCGCTTGATACGAGTATTTTGCTTCATCTAATTGGTTGCCTTCAAAGAACTTGGATTACTTCAGCCTGATATGGACTGAGCAATGATTGACTACTGTGCTGCCAAAAAGGCCAAAGCCTGGTGGGGATCAATGCTCCGACATTCAATCACTAGACTAGAGTAGCTTCATAACAAATTAAGTAAATCACGTCTAAACCAGTTTCTGACATTTAGATTCAAGAGTAGTGAATCCCATCTTTTAATCCTTTGGTTTTGGAATGAATTGGTGATAATATCCAATCAAGATGGCGAACCACAATCATTCTCAAATCTTTGACGAAGAGGATCAAGCAGAAGATGATAATTGCGTCTCGTATTTGGAACAATGCAGTGCGGTTTCTAAACCTTTCATAACATAGTCGAAGGGAGGAGGGAAATCCTATACGGGGTCTGCTACATATGGGCGTTTGTGAATTGAATGCAGACTTACGATCCATAACCAGGGCAGCGTTTTGAAATTAAGTCGCCGTAATCAGGGCAAAATTTTGAAATATGACCCAATAAAACGGGCAAAATTTTCCACGAGCATTGCTATGATTCGCTTATCCTTCGTCTTAGACTATGCTTCGCATCATTTGTAGAACTAAATTCCTTTTCACGAAAGTTTTTTGTCAATATCAAACAATAGCTAACATTAACCCATAAACTGCTAACTTTTACCTACCCATAACTAAGGCAAATCTCAAGCAGACCCATAACTGGGGCTAAGTTCACAAAATATTACCCATGACCCCGCAAAATATCGCAAACTGACCCATAACCCGGGCGGGCAGGTACACGTATACTAAGCCCCCTAAAGGATTTAACCCCCCCCCCCCCGAAAACTGTTGTCGAGCGCTTACCAACCTCACAATCAATGAAACCGGTGGAGCTCAAAGGAAGCTTTTTTGAGGACAAGGGCTAATTTGTAAGCTTCAAGGAATTCCCAGTAAAGGGTTAGACAAAATTTGAATTTAAACAAGCAGTTTTTCGTAAGACTTTTTAATGGATAGCCGTTATGATCTATCAGATCTTCACATAGCTGTAAAAGTACAGCCATCGCAATTTGTAGATTCACATGAATTTCATTAGGATTCCTGAATCATTTAAATGAAATAGCTACCCTAATAAGGATATTTTGTCGTTTACAAGAGAGATTGGTGTGCGGTTGACGGGTAAGACCGCAAATTTTGGTGGTTTTGCGGTAATGCGTCCCCCTACAATCGACCACTTATTTGCTAACCAGCGTCATGAGAGTTTCCCTTGAAAGACTAAGGGCAAGAGCCCCCCCCCCGAATTTTGCGATAAACTAAGAAGTGTCCCTTTATTTTCAGGAAAAGGCCTTGAGCTTAAGGAAAAAAGTGCCCTTGAAGTACCGTGCCCCCCCCCAGTTTGAGATGCTTCTTACGGAAGTGTTGCTGAGTTGAATTACTGCAGTATGCACCCTTAGTTTCGCTTCGGCCAACAGTTTGAAATTTCAGCGTGCCGCAAAGGATCCTGGGTGGCAATGGC
This sequence comes from Aurelia sp. 4 Dawson et al 2005, assembly GCA_964019985.1. Lineage (NCBI taxonomy): Eukaryota > Metazoa > Cnidaria > Scyphozoa > Semaeostomeae > Ulmaridae > Aurelia > Aurelia sp. 4 Dawson et al 2005. The sequence continues at coordinate 14,081,906 of OZ026509.1, forward strand.
TCTTTAAATCAGTACAAACACCACTGCTAACAAGATGCATACATAAACCTGGAGAAATGCTTCAAACAACATTGATGTAATTACGGAAACAGCTGCATTCGACGCTTTCTATTGCAAAGAAAACAAACATGATTTCATTCGCAAATTGACGTTTCTCGAACAGATTTCATTCCATGTAAAACAAGAGGATTGATAAATAATTCAACAGTGCTACAAAGAAAAAGCAGTTTGCTTCACCAAAGCGGGATTATGTAGCACTTAACACGGACCATTCGGAATAAAATTGGCTCCCAAAATATTCAAGGAGAGGGGCTGCAACTTCCAAGAAACATGCAGTTTTTTCATATCCCAAATTTCTTTCGAACATCGACACATCGCCCGAACTTTCTTACGATGGGAGTTAGATGTTTTTAGTTTGAGGTGGAGGGGGGATCTCTCTTGATTAGTTTATCTATTAGAAAGCTCCTCCTTCGACAAATACATTTGAGAACATAATGGCTTGTAATGCTTTCCAATCCAATTAATTCATTTATAGTTCATGTCGAGGTATCTGGTTGTTGTGTAGCATCATTTGATGTCACATTCCAATTTAGGTATATATAGATACATTTGTTGATGAAAACTGCAACTAAATAGATGCATTCAAGCCCCCTGGGCCCTGTAGTCCCCTGTAGCCCCCTGGCCTTACCCTGGCACCACATCTGATTAGCTTCCAATGCGCAAAAACATCGCGAAATTTCAGGACTGGGTTTCAGGGATAAGCATGTAACTTCAAAGACTATCTACTGTATTCCAACAACAGGAATCCTGAGCAGAGTTTGTTTCACTTGTTTCCTGTATCTCATTTCTCAGAAGGTATTTAAATAATGTCTAAACCGTGGAAAGGTTTGTTTCATACAACCATGTTCAAGAAAGCAAATGAAGCAAATATAAGGGCACTGTTTATGAACCTGTAAGAGATTCTAAAGAAACTCTGAGTACTCAAAATCAGATCATTTTCAAGACACTTTTAAAAGTGACTCCAGTTCTTTGTTTCTCATAAAATATATGTGAGTGGCAAAGAAGCTTGCTCTTTTGACTTTGAAGTCAGGCTCATTCAGAAGGTTGTGGTGTAAGCCTCGCCCTTGACCAGTACAAGCATTATGACAGATGTACCAGCCTTAAATGACTGACAAACCTACTTCCTTTATCCCGCTAATGTAGCATTAAGAAGCCTCAAAATCACCTTTTGACTGAAAAATTTCCAGGAACAAACATTTCCAGAAGAGCCAGTCAATTTCTGATGTAGTTCATTCATGGTTCTACCTTGAATTTGACGTTGGGTGAAAACTGTCTAAAGAATGGTAATGACAGACCTTTAATGTCAATTTTCTACAACTGAGTCTGGAACAAATGTTGTTTTGTGCATTTTGTAGTATTTTAAATGTGCACAATAGTTATGAATCAAATGCCGCTGAATAAAAATTTTTGGATGAATTGTAAAAAGACTGTTTGATTCTGCCTATGTTTTTCAGAATAGCTTAATGGACTTAAGTGTTTTAGATGAGTAATCCTCTGTTGACCAAATTTCATCCGCCAGTCTCATTTGAGAAAGACCTTCATCAAAATCCTAAGAAACAGTTGCAGTGTCAATTTTTCTCTAACTCTTGTTTAAAAGTATATCTGCTACAAAATTTCAAGCACAGAAATCATGCACTAGATAAGGAAGGAAGCTCAATCTGTGAGTCTATGTTTGCTGCCAAAGGCTCCACACTATGGTCTCAAGTCTGTTTTTCCAGACAAAATATTGGCAGAAGGTCCAGACAGAGTGGCTGTTTTGTTGACCTCCTACTAAAGCTATGTGTGACCAAGTGACATTGCAGTAAACAGTACTGTATTGTATCTTCTGGGCAACCTTCAATAATTCAAGGTCAGGCTGCCTACAATGCAGACCTTATACCACACAACTTCTTGAGGATCATCTACAATAGGAATTCTTCATGCAAGTTTGATAGAGTAGCCACTTGTATGATGGATTTAAAATCAATTTACACCAGATGAATTTTTCACTGAATGAACCAGATATATTGTTGCCCATAAATAGCTTCATAATGATCTATTTATCTAGTGGACAACTAACTGTAACCAATATAACCTTAGTCATGCAGTTATGTCTTCCTGTGTCATAAAATGTGTGAGTCTTGGGTATAAAAATAAACAATTATATATTATGCTAAGATACCTTTGAAAAAATGTTTCACTAAAAATAAAATGTGGGTTTCTAACATTTCTTCAGAAATGAAGTGTGAAATTTATGACCTCCTTGTAGATAATATCAAGATAACATAATTATATGGATAGCCACAGCCTAATGTCCAAAACCTACAGTATACCTAGATTCAGGTGGCTTCTGAACATACAGTATATTACCGCCTGGTAAACACAACATTCTCACCATGGGCGGTAGGAGACTACTGTATTAGCCTAAAAGTGCCTAAATCGCCTCATAAAGAAATATATTCATTCAAACTTACAATGCTGTGGTTGTCTCTTTCTTCTTCATTGTTTTCTGCCAAATATTTCCCCCAATACAGTATGTACACCACAACTGTGTGGCCTAATGGGCGCCAGCGCCATATTGCATTGATTCAACACTGTGCCTTGATATGAGGTTCTGGTTGTTCTGGGAAGTCCCCAAACGCGAATGCGCATGCGTAGAATTAATGCAACATGGCGCTGGTGCCCACATGGCCACCGTTGTGGTGTGCATACTGCATAGGTGGAAATATTCGGCAGAAGACAATGAAGAAGAAAGAAACAACCACAGCATCGTAAGTTTGAATGAATATATTTCTTTATGAGGCGATTTAGGCACTTTTAGGCTAATACAGTAGTCTCCTACTGCCCATGTTCTCACAAATCATTCTAATTGAAACCCAGGGTATTGTTGTTCATGGTCAAATGACAAATTTTCTTTAAGCATTGGTAAAATTTTCTAAGCAAGAATCCTTAACCAGGCAGTTTCCACAGCCAAGCAGGGCCACCAAGAGGGGGCAGGAGGACAATTTGCCTTGGGGGTTTTAAGAATTGTGGTTGTAGGAAATGTTCTGAAATGCATTTAGAGCTAATCTCGAGTGTTTGATTTAAAAATCTTTGCTCACTTCATTTGCAGGGGGCCTCATTTCACAGTTTTGCCCCTGGGCCTCCAAAATCTCTTAGTGGCCCTATAGACAAGGACAAAACTTTTGGTTTGACAATGCTGATTGTCCCATGGTGGGTTGTTTATGATCACTCTGTTTTTAACACTTATTGCTAAGTGCTACTTGACATGTGGCTTCTTACAAACTCTGTAATAGGCTGAAGGGTCTTCTTCCTTGAAACATGAAATCTGAAACATTCACCATAAATAACTCCCCAAGCTTATCTCTGAACTGTTCAATCACACAGTCTTGGGCTTCAGTCTTAAATTACATTGCCTCATCCCACTGTCCTATTATCTATTTGTAGGCAGAATCATTATTGATCTATCTTTGCTGGCTGTGCTAGCCCAAACAATTTGTTTTTCAGCGACTACTACCAACAAGGGTCTTCAGCAACCTTGGATGGTGTTCTTACAGTGAGACACCATTTCAAGTATCCCACCCTGTTACCTGTGTCTCCCATAATTTAGGATAAGACAACTTCATCCAGTCAGAAATGAACCAGCCTAACACACTGAAACTGTCAAACCACAATTGTCTGTGGGTGTCAAGGGAGATTATCCTCATTTAAATATTGTCTGAAAGCAACTATTTGTTCTGTCTACCAGGTTTCATTTATTTTCAAATAAAGCTGAAAGATAGTGTTTCAAAACATAGAAAGAGGAAGTCAACTTTAGTTTAGAGTGAGAGATTCTTATGTACAACCAACATTAACTGGGCTATACTGATCAAATTAAACTGGCATTGGAATTTTGGGATGATTTAAAATCAAACTGAACTGAACTTCAAGATTATTCAATTTTGGTTTTCATGGCTTATGAACAAGATATGGAAGCATAATTCAAGGCAAATTTAGGCAAAACTGGGAACTTTAATAATGAATCTGCTTCTAGGCCATAGACTTTTGAAGTGCAATAAAAACAAAGGGTTACATCAATATCTTTATGAGAAACTAAGGGGAAACTGAGGTTCAGGCCAAATAGGCAGTTTCTCAAATCTTACAACACTTTTATTGTAAAATGTTTCTTAAATGAGTTTCTCCTATTTTTCACACCACACAATGTAGTGGTAAATTATAGGAATTGTTACAAATTGTTAGACCTGACTGCGTACAGTTCTAAATAAATGAATTTATAAAGTTTCAAAATGATTCCTTCAATCTAACACCTTCCTTTCAAATTGTACTGTGGATGCTGAGAATAAAATAAGCTGCTGTAGCAGGTAGAATTTCTGATATACAGGTACAAAATTGTACTAATCTTCATTTGATACATTGCATTAACTGATAAAGACTTAATTTCACAATTTCCGGGTTAGCACTGTCTGAAGCCTGTTAGGAATTTGTAGATGATCAGCGTGGCGTGGCAACGATTGTTTATGTCATGGGGCTGCCTTCAGCAGGCAGACTAAGACAGACCGAATTCTAATCCTTCAATTCTCTCGACTGAACCTAACTGAAAAGCGGAAACTATTTCAGCCAAGGCTGTGTCTCTAACAGGATTCAATGTACGGTTGTATCAGAGAAACTGAAACCTCTCCGGCAGCAGCAAAATAATGTCTCATTTTGGTCCTTCCCTTCCACTAGTGGGCCTAAAAGAATGACACCCGGCCGGGGTCAACAGTTTCATTCAGGGGCAATGATTTCTCGCAGAAAACCTCCCTTTGTACACCAAAAAATGTCCACAGTAATTAATGCTCCATTACTTACTGCAAATAACAGAAGCAATTCGTAGTAAAACATGCATGCGTCATAGCGAAAACAGTACAGAAAAGAAGAAGCAGTTCGTTAGCAAAATCTGACTCAAAACGGCCTAACAAACCGCACAAACCATTGAGTGGGAGATTACTTAACGACCGCGCGTTTGTACTGGCCTCCATTTCTATTGTTTCTTATTTGACGCCTTTTGTTTCAGCCTTCTATTTCTATTCTTTCTTTTGTTTCTGACTCAACAACGCGCGAGGAACACATCACCGCGCGTGGAGTTAAGAAATCACTTGCAAGCTGGTTTCCATTTTATTTCCTTTTACACTCACCAACAAGGCGTTCAGTTTGATTTCCAGTAATATGCGCCATTAGTAACGACTGTTCTCAGCCAAGGTTAACCAAGTTATACAATGCAGACAATGATCTTCCATGATTTTTAACCGTGAGTACAGCTCGCAGTTGCTTCTGCCCGCAAATAATCACGACATCTTGAAATCCCTCAGCAAAATAATCTCTGGTTGGCAGGTTTCGATAAAGTCCCAGTGAGCTCAGCTAAAATCGTCGGTTATCTTGGAAAATTCAATGCAATGTAATAATGATGGAGATGATAATTACTTTTGTGTAATTTATTTATGTTATCTTTACTAAATCATTAAATAAACATCACCCTTCCATCCAACCACTCAATCTTCATCATCAAAAATTATGAGCAACATTGTATATATGTCATACAGTACAGGTAGTTACCAGTCCTCCTACCCGGTCGCTGCGGCGGCGCACACCCTCCCTTAGTCATAACGTATGGTTTCATACAGGTCATATACACCCAGAAATGAAACGTATGTTTTCGTTCTTGCAAATTGTCTCAAAAATAAACGAAAACGATGAGGCATCTCCTTTCAAACGAAATAACAAAAGGCAAAGGCAGGGAAGTAATATTTTCTAGGCCTTCGATCGTCGCTCTTTTCCTATGAAGAGAAGACGGTGTGAAACTACGGCTAAAATAATCGAAAAATTTTTACATTTTAGAAGATATCGTTCATCAATGTCTTAGCGTAAGGTTCACTTTTACTGTAGCACTTCTTGATATAAACAAACTGAATTTCACCATTCATAAGAAAACATCGAGGACCCCTTGATCTGAGAATACATCAGAAGAAAGAGCCAAATCAACAAATGCACTTTCTATTTCAAAAACTTTGGAAACGTAATTCACATTCAATGGATGTAGAAAAAGTTTTCCATAATTTTCCGGAAGAAGCTGATGGAAGGCCTTGCCCAATATGTCTGCTAGCGCCTATCTCAAACCATTACAATGTTCTTGGAAAGGTTTTTTGTCACACCTGAAAATCAGAAAGAAAGATGAGGTTGGCATTAGGTCGTCACTTTTAGGCCCTGGTGAGTTCACTTACCACAAAGACCTAATTCTGTGGGCGCGACGAAGGTTGGGTCCTCTTTCCTTTTATGTCACCAAATATGGTTTCTTGATATGGACCAATGGAAGCTGCTCTTTTCTAGCAACTTTGACGTCCATAACCTACTTTTACAACGACAGGGTGTCGCAAGTAACTTGTGCCCTATTACTTGCTGAACAACTGTTATTTGCTGCAGATCTGCTGTATTATCCCAGTCTTGAAAGATACAGTTGCGTATAGGATAGGCTTCAATTAGAGTTTGAGGCCCTTTTCCTGCCAATCAAGTGGCAAGTGGTCGCTGACTTATGGCACAGGAAAGTCAAAGAGTGATTGCTTCAACAGCAGCAAAATCGTTCTTCTCTAAAAAAAAGACCCAAAATCATGTAAATGTTGAAAGAAAAGGCTCCAAACTGTCATCTGCATATTCTCTACATTTAGACAGTTTTTCAGAACAAAGAAGATGCAATTTTTGAAGTAATCACCCTTTAAATTTTGCATGCCAAAATTCGGTAACTATTTCTTAGCTTGGCTAAAATAAGGTCTCAAATTCTACGCTGAAGCTTACGTGTAACTGTATGAAGTACGTAAAACTACTAGCCTACGTAAAACTCACTGATCGTCCGCAGCAGCCGCAAAAATGCTGTACTTTTTGAGACAAATTGCATGTACCCAAAATATTAGAATTATCTAATTTATTGACTAAATTGCTCCTGTTGATACCAGAGATATGCCTTTGCGAGAAATACTACTGATAACTGTTTGGTTTACTTCTAATTCAAGTGGTCTCAGTGGTGTCGATATCGAGGCTTGGGGATTTATTCCCTTGAATTTTCAAATTTCTTCCATCTAAAGGTACGTGCGGTCAGAGCCCCCAGAGCCCCGTTTTCCTTTTCTGTAGTTGCCCTATTGTAAATCCTATAATTGCTTTTAACTACTCATTCTCCTTATATGGTGTTCCTGTCACGTGGTAGGATAAAACAATAGTGAATGTTCGATGGCGCGAAATATTATCACGCAAGCAAAAGTTCGGTTGAACAGACAGCATTTGCGGCAGCAGCGAATTTCAAACACGAAGCAAGGAAAGTAAGTTGAATCTTTTGTATACTTAATTTTCCATTATAAATCTTCATTCAATGCTTGATAGTTAGTTTATCAGTTGATCTTTGCATTGGTGTGAAAACAGAAGCTGCTGGGAGCTGAAGAATTGGAATTTTGGTATCAAAACAGAAAGGCATGGTGCGACAAGCGTGGATTTGGCAGCGCAGGCACTCGCTCTGAACACAAGTTTATTTTGCTTGATACAATGATGATATTTATGATCTTTGGTTTGGAATATCTTGCTCAGACTGAGAAGAACTATGACCTTGTCATTTGTGAAAGATGAGATGAATAGAACATTCTATTGTTGCAATCTTATTATCGGTTGGGATCGAAAATGCCGATGATGTTGCTAGGAGCTGGCTGCTCTTGCATGGAAATACTACTTGGATTGGTGGACGGTCCAAAGTTATTCGTACGCCAGTGGCAAGAAACAAAACAGAAAATTTGAATCTTGTCACACTCAATGCGTTATTGCTTGTATTAATAGTTTTTACTAATTATTTGAAAGCCCTTCCAACGAAGGATGCGAAATTGTTTTGATGGTCAGAAAATATCACTTGCAAAGTCAACGATGAATTCTCTTGAGGATATGAGTGAGGGACGCAATAAGACCGATATTTCTTCCTCAGATTTCAATTGTTTACTAAAAATTTGACTCAGATATGCTTTAAGTGTCGAAGTAACTTTTTCTTATAAAAAACAAGAACTCCCTCAATTTTCGATCACATCTGCGTTTCAATATGTTTATGAAAAATTTACTGTGACAATTTCCGCCAGAGAGTGTCACCTAAGAACACTGAAACTAATAAAGTAATACTTCTATGAAAAGAAGTGAACATCTTTGCTGTCAAATTTTACATAACTGTATGGAGATTGCATAGAAGTCACAGTGCGATACTTTCCAATGTTTCACATTGAAACAATGAACCTTTGATAAAATTGATCTCTTGGGATTTGAATATACAAACACATGTACGAATCGATCAGCTCAATGGTTCAATTTCGTTTTGCAAGCTCTGTTCTTAATTTCCGGCTCTTGAAAAGTGTATCAAGTATCCTATTTGCATAAGTTTTAGCTTCAAGAAGCTTGATTATTTTACATTCTTTAATCTTAGGTAAATGTTTTTACCAAAGGCATTGAGAGACTGATCTACCCAGCAAACACGTCTCTCCAAAAGTTTGCCTGGGTTGCTTCCAGTCCCAGAGACCTTCAATAAGAAACCAATGAACTGCAGTGGCTTGCAAAAACTGAGCACGGGCTGTAGGAAACGCTGAATACACCACTTCGATTAACAGCCTCGTTTTGGAAATTATTCAAAATTCGTTCATATGAAATTATATAGGCCAAATTCGGATTTAGCACCCAAACTTTAGTCTAACCACAGGTTTTCATGTTGCTAGCAGTCGTGGTGTTAATTTTATGGCGACATAAAGTTTGAAAATCTGTAAGGGATTTGACCGTGAAAATGACTCGGGGTGTAAAGTTTCACCCCGAAAGATTTTTGACGGTCAAATCCCTTATAAATCTTTGAGCTTTACATTGCCATAAAATCAACATCACAAATGCCAGCAAGTTAAAAACATAAAAACATCCAAGAATGAAATTAATCGTACCTTGAGCAGAGTTTTTTTAAAATATGTTAAAACATGTAACTAGACAGGTTAAAAACATGTAACTAGACAAATGTTTGGGTGCTAAATCCGAAAAACAAGGCTGCTTAATCGAAGTGGTGTATTTAGAAGAGAGATTTAGATTGTATAAGGGAACTGTCATTTTAAATGCTGGGTACAGGGGTGGAAGAAATTTTTGCAAAAATAGCAAAATTTTTTTACCCCATTCACAAAGCTGAATTAAATTTGACACCCCGTTTCAACATAGAAAAAAATTTGATACCCCACTATTGAGCTATTTAGCTTGGATATATTACAAAATCTTACACACTAAGAAACACAATCTAGACATAAAATGAATCAGATTGGAGCAAAAGGAAGAATCATCGAAAAATAGAATCATCATCACTATTTCAAATAACTTCTTTCTTGCCTAATGAACATAGCAGAAGCAGATAAAACTTTTGTTGTGAAAGAATACATAATTTTTACTTCAGTCTGAAATGTTTTCCAAAAAGTTTACTGCCCATCAGACATTTCACAATTTTTTCCGAAATATTTGATACCCCAATGAAACGAGGCCAAAAAATTTGGTAACCCTCCAAAGATTCTTCCATCCCTGTAGCCAGCTTTAAAAATGACAGCTCCCTAAATCGAGTTATTTCTATCAAAATTCATTATTTCATGCGCAATATATTGACTTGTTTTGCTTATGGTTGCACTTCTCCTGCGAAGGCGAAAGCTTAATCTCTCACGTGGCGGCAGATTCACATGACCTCAAGTGCCCTGGAGAAATTATGCCACTCAAGTAGAGGAGTTTCCGTTCGAGTAGCATAATTTCTCCACAGGGCCCTTGACGTCATATCAATCTGCCGCCACACGCAGGGATTAAAATGGCCTTGCAAGCTCGGTCTTTACTTTTAAGACCTCGGGCTTTATATTTTCCTGTACAACACAAAACCGGTTCTGCAAAGGACTTTGGGTGATAATGGCCGATTAAGAAACTTCGTCTTCTCTGCAGGGTATCAAGATCAAGCAAAAATGGCTGCGAACGAGGAGATGCCAACAAAACCTAAAATCATGGTAGAAGACTATGACAAGATAAAATGCGATGGATCAAAGAAGACAGGCGATGGTGATGTTGTCCACGATAGTGCTCCACAAGGTAACCGTGAATTCAGAATCCCCTGCTCAGGATACTATCAATGAAAGTCTTTCGGATTTTCTCCAGAAGAGCCAGACGCCCGTCCAAGCGCTTTGGAGTCAGCGCAGTATCAACCTCAGGGTCATCAGCCTTGATGCTTCCTTTGTGAAATTACGCATGCCCAAAAACGCTTCGCTTGTCCCATTGATCAGCGAGACCAATCAGAGTTCACGTCTTTTCCTTTGTGATTTACAAAGGGGGGAATTCGCAATATCCTGAACAAATGCATCGTTGTTCCCAAGATCTGAGTTTTGACATTCTTGATTAAGTCCCTTGCAACCCCGTCCTCAGTTCCTTTTGTCATACTGGGATGGAGACGCAAAGATATTTCGTCTTAGTCCCAATATGATGAATAACCTTGAACGAGGTTGGGTCTACTAGACATTTTGTTATCCTAAGGGTTTGCAAAACAAACATGTGCCTCGTTTGAATGGTCACTATGAATGAGCCATCCGTCCCATTTTCCCGTTTTTCAAATTCATGAATGGATGAGACTTAGACCAAGTTGCGTAAATCAAGCCAGTAGTTGCTGATTTATGGAGAAAATCAACCACAGATCGGTTGTTTCAAAACCAAAGGATTTTATCGCCCTAAGTTAACCTCTTAACTTGAATATTCATGAAAACAAATGATTTGTGGTACAAAATTCATAATTCAAACTTTGAATATATAGCAGACAATCATAACAAATCCATAGACGCAAAAAAGCACCATCATTTGTAGATAGCAGACTGTTAACTCCTGTAAACGAGCAACAAGCAAGATGAACCTGTAACTAGAGAGTAAACTGTTGAAACATGCAAGAGAAAAATGAACTAATCTTATTATCTTAAAGGAAAGAGATAAGTAAGCGACTCACCAGTAACTGCAATAAAGTACAACGCTGTATAATCAAGAACGCGTTTCGTCGCACACTTGTCAGTTTTATGTGAAGAGCAATTAATGATTCAAACAGGCCACTTTATTAACAAACGAACAAAAAGAGAAGTCTTTAGAATCACGTGTCCATTACACCTGAGCCATTCATTGAATAAACTTTGATTTTGGAGTCAAATGATTTCAGCTTTACATTTAAACCATGGAACACACCGGGGAGAAGTAAATAATCAAGCGTAACTCGAAAACATTTACCTGGAATCTTATGGAATGGAATTATACTAGTATAACAGGAATCCATGACTTTTAAGAATTGTTTTAGGATTTAATTTTGTTCATAATTGTCCATGAATTTATCACTAGACTCTGTGAAAATATTAAAACGGCAGATTTACAGCAGAGTTCTCCACTATCAAAACATCAAACAATGTCCACGGCAGATTTACAGCAAAGTTTTCCAACTTCCTTCCCAGCCACCTTTAATGATTTGATAAATTTGAACCCAACGTTGATTTAATCTCTTTCAGTGAACACGGTGACTCCAGTCAAGTTTGAGATAATCGTGAAACCAGCTGTCAAAAGTCCACCAAATATCTCTATGTCACCTCTCAAGCCAGCTCCAGCTACCGTCAGATGCAAACTAGCTGAGGAGCGCAGAAAGGTAATACTTCCTAAATGCAGTTGTCAATATATGTTACGCTAGCATTGAATATGGTTTTAGATCTGGCTGCTTCTTGCTTTAACACAATAAAGAAGACTTCGAAGCAGAATGCTTGAGATATTAGCGAGGGAAGGGATATTTTTAAAAATACTATCAGAGAAGAAGGGAGGAAGCTATATCTATGCTCTGCTGAGAATTGAAGAGAAAGCTTAGATGATTGACACGTAGAAATATTTAAAGTTATTGCTAAATAACAGAAGATGGTGCTACAGCTGGCGACGAAGAATTTTTAGCAAGATGCATTGCGTTTTCAATCGAATTCCTATAGAATCGTTATAGCTTGGCAGTTTGAGTGCAGTGGATCTTGGTAAAAATATCCCAAAAAAGCTTCCCTAGTTGATGACAAATAAGGCAATTATGGTCCGTAAAGATGGACCTGACTTCTTAGCTGTCGGTAATACCCCGTTGACACTGACGCGGTCCCTAAAGCTTCACCTACACCAGGTTAACTTCTAACGGAAGAAATGCGCTCAGTTTTTTGGAGCGACCATAGAAATAAGAAGACAAAATTTTCGAAAACAAACAATGAAGGGATTATAAAGAAGCTCCTAAGACATTACCCTTACTAGATTTTGGCTGTTTGAAAGAAAACCTCACTGCTGTACTGACGTTTTTCATTTGACTTCCAACCACAGTACTATAGTGTGCAAAATTTTCAGCCAAATGAAAAACCGTGAATTGTTCTAAACAAGATTTCTTAGGCAGGAAAGCAATGTTAATGTGTGCGAATCATATGCCGTTTCATTCATCCTTCGTTTGATTTTTGATAGAGTCAGGAGCAAGAACTGAAGACACGATTGAAAGAACACGATGAAAAGATTCAAATTGCTCAAAAGATTAAAGTTGAATCAGAAGAGATGAAGCAGAAGGCGAGAAAAGATTTATTTGAGAAGAAGATCAAGACAAGTGAAGAGATCTTGGCCATGAAGACTCAAGAGAAGTGGAAGAAAGCGGCTGCGAAGGCCAGAAGGCTCGAAGAAGCAAGGAAACTGGCGGAGGAGAATGCAGCTGCCAAGGTCAAAGATGCTGAACAGAAGTTAGCCAAAGAAAGTGTGGTAAGATTGATTTGAATAATAACATCATTACTCCACAATAAACTATTACGCTTAACATGGAGGAGAGGAACCTTTGACCAAGGTGCAATGCGTTTCAGTAACGATTCTTTAACGATTCTATAAGAATTCGATTAAAGAACGCAATACATTTTGGTAAAGAGTAAGGTGATTGCTTTTGAAGTCCGATCCACAATACTTAAAGCTGCATCAGCTGCAATTTGCTACATCTTTGTCACTAGGTTTCAGTTGAGCTTCGAGAGAAGAACTTGCAAAAGATCATTGAAAAGCAGCAAGAGCATGCTCGCAAAATCAAAGAAGCGAAGGAGAAAGTGGAGCAGCAGGAAAGAGAATTGAGGAGAGAGATCGAACAAAAGGAAATAATGGCACAGAAGAAACGAGAAGAGCTCCTTGAAGAACGACAGCAACAACTGCGAAAGCAGATCATGCGTGTTGAGGAGAGAGCAGCGATCAAAAAAAGAGAGAAGCAGTCACAAGGGTAACTTAATTCATTGTCGCCACGTAAGACATTTGTTTCTGCGCTGTATTACTGTTTCAATAAGCATTTGTAAATATTCAGTTAGGTAGGCAATATACTAGTGAATAGGCTTGCAACCTTGGACAACACCCCAGATCAAATACCAAATGCTTTCAATCAGTCACAACCACCACCCTACATCATTCTTTACTCTCTCTACATCAAGAAAAAGAAACTATTTGCTCGGTAACTGCACATTATGAGGACTGTCCCAAACGAATCGCAAAGAACATTTTCATTGCACTGGATTTTGAGGGTGCTGCACAAAGGGGAATCCGTCGAAAATGCAAGTTCCCAATGATTTGAACCTAAATCCAGTGACGAAGCTAAGCTCTCCTCGACGAGGAGTTAGGCTACCCGACAAGGAGACTTGCTTTCAAAACATTAGTTTGGATAATGACGTTTTTTCTGCCAAAATATTGTAAAAACGCTTCAAAACTGGTAAGAAAAAGAATAATTTCAAGCAACGTCGCCAAAATATCTTTCAAATGCTCCACAACGGGAGGGCTTGAGTTAATGAAGTGGTCCTACAAGTTCAAAGCCTTCACCTAGCGCCACCACTGCCTAAATTCTCCCAAAAATGGGGTCTTATCAATCTTCAGTCGATAATCTTCATAATCTTCATCAACGGAACTTCGAACTATGAAACATATCGCCGAATAACTTTCCTTCTCGTATATGAAATCGTTACAGTAGCTACCGTAACAAATATTCTTTTCGCGATTATTTGTCTGCAGTTATATGTTTATGGAGTTTACTTCTTCATGAATTTTGCAGCAATGCAATTTGCTTTGTTTTCATCGACTGGTATACTCGTACTCTTGGCTTGGGTTGACCTTAAGCTGGAAAAGCTGTTCGTGAAGTGGGAACCTTCCAGATACTTGCTGAGTCAAAGAATACAAAATTTACGTAGAAATGGTTCGTCCGCAAGTAATGGCGCAAAAATTGGTGAAAGTAAGAAGTACCTCCCTTTTTACTTTAGTATTAAGACGATGTTTGTTACACAAACAGTTAAACCATAGTACTGTCTGTATCACAAACACCGCCGTGGTTGGCCTAATGTAGACAAATTGGCAAAACTGGTAAGTACTAAAACAAACAGAGACGTACTTGCTACTTTTACTAACTCTACCCCATTACCTGTGGTTCGCAAAGGCCCGCTAGTCCTATTGCCAAAGCCGAATACGACTTTTTACGATGGAACCTCCAACTCAGTGCTTTCGAGGGAATGAAAATTGAAAGCCGCACATCGCACATTCCCAAAAACACTTTATTAATCAATTCAGACATATCTTTTTTGGCAAAATGAGCTGAAAATATTATGTACTTAAACTACACTGCAATACTGTGCAACCAAATTGTACTTCAACTTTGGTTTCTATATTTTCTTGAATTTGAATTCTTTATATCTCTTAGAAGTCTGTTAATAACTGACAATCATTTTCCTTAGGATTTCTACATTCCTTCAGTATCATTGGTACACTCTCTATTGGCAAGGCAACGCAGCGCCCTGTGCCTAGAAGCTACCTTCTATAAATTCTCTAATAGTTAGAATGCGAATTGAATTGAGCAAACCCCGTCCATTTTGATCAAAATACCAAGGAAACCGATTTTGAGGAAACTTTATATTGTAATTGTGCACTGTAGATAAATAACACAAAACTTCCCAAGTTGAATAAAAACCTCAGACAGGCAGTGGAGTCGGTGTGTTTGAATGCAACATCATTGTTACGCGGTGGATATATTTTAAGTCAACTAACATGTAAAAAGCTTCAAGAATGATTTTTTACAGTTTGCCTCTCACTTAAGTAAGAGGGCGTTAAAACTGGATAAAGCATTTTCTGAAAATACGTTTGACATTTTTCTGCTGAGTTATGATTTCCTAAAAGATCATTCAAATGCGTAAATCATACCTACATCTCAAATCGAGGCAAAACTGATTTCCCTTCGTTTTTCCTGTATTCCTGGTGTATTTTTCGCAAAATATTTTGGCGCTGTTAAGGTTTTCGAACCTCCACTACAATCCGCACTTAAAGACCCATTGCTAACCATGACCCTTTGTGCGCCGAATGAAAAGCAAGACAAAGGCAATTTCGGCAAAAAAGGACTTTCAGATAATACGAAAGTCGACTTTGGCGCCACGAAAGATCATCATGGTTAGCAATGGGTCTTTAAAAAATGAAATTCCAATGCACATTTACCCTAATGTGAATCAAACTTGAGCATGCTTGAACTATCCAGATAACCGATTCAGTAAAATTCCCTTTTGATGGCAAGAACTCTTGGGAGGATTTTGAGCCCTTGAGTACTATTTCCCGTTGTGCAAATCATACATGCAAGCACAAAAGTACGAATGGGTAGACTTAGAACAAAAGAGAGGCATTAATATCTTACGTTCTTGTTTCTGATGTTAAACGATCTTGCAAACTTGAAGTCTCTAAGATGATGTAATGACTTCAACTCCAAACCGTTTTTTACTCTAATTATAGCTGTTACCAGATGGATTCTGTAATGATCAAAGCTCCTTAGTTCTCACGATGTTACTTGCAAAAACATAGCTAACCCAATAAAGATGCTAATTCACGGCAGCACAGCGCAAAATGCTTCTCAACGATGAATCAACAGTGCGTATAACTACAAATAATACTGTCTTCAACCTCCTGGAAATGCTGGCAAAGATCTGTAATATCTGGCATCAGAGACAGGGGTACAAACCAATGATAAACATAAAATGTCTCTGTCTCAATCGAGCAACGACCTTAGTATCAATTCGAGGCGAATTATGCAAATCTAAGTGACAGGAAGCCCAGGCGGTTAACTGAGCAATAATATGTTTACAATCTTAAAATTGTATAATACCTCTTGTTTTATTTGCTGCGCCTCTCCACGGCTGTGTTGTGTCTCACTGACTTCTGGACTGCACAGTATAATTGTTTGAAGGCGAGAGTTTGATGTGAAGTAACTTACAGGTATACTCATGAATAGAACTATAGGCCTTGTCTATGAAAAGGGTCTTGAAAAAAGGAGCACAATCCCGCTAAATGAGTGATTCTCAGAATCAAAGCATGTCCCAATAGGCGTGATTGTCAAAACATAAAGGGCAGTACTGCAGTAATTCCATAGGAATCAAATTATTAAAAGGCTCACTTGAAAATGGGATATACTCTGCTGGAATGGCCATGAAAAAAACCTGGTTTCCAAATATTCATACGACAGACCATCAACGTGTGGCCAGTGTCACACAAAAAGATATTCACGGCTGTGCTCCTTAAACTACCACCATTTTCCTACAAATACTGGCAAGGCTTTTTACTATTGTCATATCTCTGAAGGTGCAGCCACACATTCTTTTGAACTATAAAGAAGCCAGGCTTAAACGATATTCGATACTTGCCAGCTTTCAAGGGTTGAAAACAATTTTGATGCTCCTCTTTCAGAATGTCTATGCTAAATGATGTTAATCGGTCTTAAATGTTCTCCTTAATCATAACTGTAGGATGTTAAAGTTCTTTAAGCTTTTGCACTAGCATGCTCAACGTCTCCGTTAACTTTTTCTTGGCGTTCCTCAACTTTCTTTTCGCCTTTGTTTTCATCTCGACTCTCATCGCCACTCTGGCCTTCCTTCGCCGGTCTTCTACGAACGCGACGGTTTCTGCGACGTCTTTGGTTCCTTGGTTTCTCTTCATCCTGTAGGCAAATAAATATAGGCATATATATATATCACGAAAAAACTAATTTTACAAGGTCAATGTTCCATAAAGAAAAGTGATAAGAGTAAAAGACCATTTTCACAATGATGTCAGCTCTTTTGAAATACTTCCACGAGCATTACCTGTATCGATACAATGTGGATCTAAATTTCGAAACGGCGCACTGCTCCCAGCAACGCATGAAACAGTTCTGCATGTGTATTTGCAATACAATAATATATTTACTGTAGATTTCTTGCTGCGCAGGGAAACGCATCTTTTACAACGAACTGAATTTAATTATGAAATAGGTCTATTTTGATAACTTTCTTGAAAAAAGAAGCAGCCCGAAACTGCTAGAAACTGGAATAAATATTCTTCAAACCAATGTAGATTTTTATTCGGTAGGTAAAAAATTGCTTCAAAATTCGCGCGGTGAGTCGCCGAGTGCCTTATACAGTCTTCGTTAGGTGACTGAAGTTAACCTCGGTTGAGTGAGGTCAAACTCCGGATGGGCGACCTCGGAGGCCTGACCTCACAACTCACCTCGTCGTCCTTTGCAAGGGACGTTAAACAAGAAGTCCCTTGCCTGAATGTGGCATGCACAGTGGGCCTTAATTAGCTTTCAGTAGTTAGAAATCCTGACAAGCCCACTCAAAAAATTTAAAATAACCAAAACAAAGGTAATGGCACAAATTTTAATCAAACAACCACACGTCCGAAGAAACGAGATGAATGCATTTAACTTCTTTCATCTTCTCTCCTTATATGTCCCTCTTTTCCTCCATGTCCTATCTCTCTTCCTTTCCTTTAAATTTCTATTTGACGATGTTCTAACTCATTGCCGGTCTTCATAAACCAGAAAACTTTTACTCGGGGTATTCTCGACTCAAATGGAAGATTATGTATTCCTCGCAGCTAGAACTAGCAATCAAATTTATCACGTCCTTTCACATATCTTAAGACGGAGAAAGCTTTCAACGCAACTACAGTCAAAGTTGGATAATTCTCTCTGAAAATTGCGACACCAGCAGACACAATCAACATCCTATTTAGCACGAAAATACCGTCAGTTGCAAATCAAAATAATGGCTAGGAAAAGATAAGAAAAATAGTATAGTAACTTACCCCACTTCTCTGTTCTTTTTCACCATCGCTGCCTCTTTCCCCGTTGTCTTCAGAGTTTCGCTGACCTCTGAAAAACACAAAAATTAATTTAGTGATTTAATAACACGATGACATAATCCTCTGGGTTCTATAAATATCCAAAAATCCCCCCCCCCGCAAAAAGGCGATCTTTGTGACCAGATGAATATTTGGAGTAAAATAAAACAGGGGGTACATATCCACGGGGTACACTATCAACATGAATGACATGTAATATACAGCACTCGTCTAAAATAGGACAAAGAAACCCGAATAAACTGTTTCTGATCTGGCTTTGCTGTCTTTGCTACATGCTGGATTGTGAAATTTCACGGGCTATTTCTAAACCCATGAGATCTCATATTTAAACTCAGGTTATGAACTTTAAAGGAAAATAAAGAGAGACTCATTTTAAACTAATAAAAATGTTGGGCAGGTTATTATAAACGCTGAAATTCGTGCACCTTCCTTAACCATTAAACCTTTGAGTATGGATCAAATATGAAGATCTATGAATTTAGAGGTATGTTTTCCACACAAGCATAAGACTTCTGAGTTATTCTAAACATAATGACGTACCTTGGTTGTCTACGATAAACTCTCTCATCATTTCTCCCACCATATCCCCGTCCACGACCACGACCTCTACCACGACCACGTCCTCTACCGCGTCCACGTCTTGGTCTTTCATCTCTCTCCTCTCCATCTTGTTCTTCTACCTCTCCACCAGATTCATCGCTACGTGGTGAAGGGCGTCTTCGACCCCTGTATGGTCGTCCATAGTAGCTGTTGTAGTAACGAGGACTACCTCTGCTCCTTCTTCCTCTACCCCTGTAAACGAAAGCAATGACAGTTTTCCACAAGCTTATGCGGATAGTTTACATTTTGCACACAAAAACGTTTTCAGTCAGAAGGAAGTGTTGTTGCAAGTGAAAAGGCACTACATCGTCCACAAAGATTTATTGGACAATGCTGTGTGTTAAAAAAAAATCGTGCATTGATATCAGCTCAGTGTGTAGAAGGAATGCACTAGCATGTCATTGAAAGACAATGGCTGCTTTGGCGGACTCTTTGCAACGGAGTCATATGTTTATGCCGAGAACGGGGGTCATGCTTTTAACGTCCACAAATTTACCACATTTGGATGCTCGATCCAAACCTCTTTTTAAGAAGTAAAAAGTCTATTGGATGTATGCTTCGGAAAAGTCACTTAAGAGTCGAGGAATATTTGAGATGTAACAAAATTTGATAAGAAACCTAATTGACAGAGGTTTATTCCTGCAAAATTTCCCGTTTTGGTTGACTAGCGATAATTCCAAAACCTTTGCATTTTTTTCATACTCGCTGAAGTTTCTTCTGGCAGAACTCTCTTCCCTTAAGGGATCGTCTCCAAATCATCGCAAAGCTTTTATACGAATTGATACGAATTCAATCGTATACGTGAAAAGGTGTTATACGATTTAATTCGTATAGCCGCACAAGAGATGAGAATTGTATACGAAGTGTTTGATTTCTATATGAATTTGATACGAAATGTGTGTACGAATTGCTTATACGAATTTGATACGAATCGCATACGAATCATATACGAACTGTATACGATTCATACGGATTATAAAAGGTGACGATACGAATGTAGCTTATAGAATATCGTATCAATATCGTATAGTACTACGAATTTCCTATACGAATTTGATACGAATATTTGGAGACGATCCCTAAGCCTACTTTCCACTGGGACGAAAATTCCTCTCGCAAAAATTTTCCTTCCTTCATCAAGCACGATTTCGCTCGAAAGTTGAATGGGTTTCTTCTTTTAAGCGACATCGCTTTTCCGCAAGCCAATCAGATGGTTGGAAGAGGTCGCTGCGAGCGGAATATTCTGCTAAGTGGAAATCAGGCCTTAGAGCACTATCATCTTCTGCAACATGCTTAGCCTCTTAACCAGTACCAAAGGGCTGCAACATACCTATATCTGCGACCTCTCCCCTCTCCATTAGCAGGCTCCTTCTCTCTTTCATCTCCCTCTTCCACTTCTACATCACTCTCTGATGATCTTTCTCCTTGCTCTTCATCTGATCTTCCTCCATAGCGTCCTCCACCACGGCCATAACGCCCACGCCCACGCCCTCGGCCATAATAGCCACCTCTTCCTCTGTAGTATCCCCTGCCGTATCCACGTCCTCGGTTTCCGTAATATCCATAACGAGGGTGACGGTTTGCTGGAATGAAGACAATCAAAGTATCGGATTTAAATCTTTAGAAATGTAGAGTGTAAAATTCTGTTGGAATTCTCTTTAAACTGAATGTCTTGAAAAGAACTTGGGTCACTTCTGCTGTGAATTTGCAGTGGAAGTACACAAAATCGGCTACAGTTTGTTTATAACGATTTCAAGTCGCGTGATCAATCTCCTGATAAAAAACATCTTTTGCTTTCTCGAACCCGTTTGCAGCTGTGCAAACTTGTGCCATTAGTGTCAAAAGTGGTATAAAGGTAAAACTTCCCAAGAGTATGACCACATAATATAACCTGAGATGGGTCAACAAATATTAGCTTATTTGTCTTTGAAGTCTTAATTTGCCTTAAATTGGAAACAATCATTATTTTTGAGGCTGTCAATCATCAAATTTCTAAATCCGAAATCAGAAGAGCTGCAGATTTCTTGCTGCCATAAACTTTACTTCCAAACATCAGCATTTTGCGAGTGAGCACAATTTTACACAATAAGAGGTCACCCAGTAATAACTTTCAATTCAAACAGCACACTCACAAACATATTCCATTCAAACAGAATATGATGCTCCATAATAACTTGGCTCTGTAACATTTTGGCAGACAGATGGGCAGATAGACAAAAACAAATCATTAGAAAACCCTTCCCACAGTGTACCTGTAAGTCATAGATACTCATGGGCAGATAGACAAAAACAAATCATTAGAAAACCCTTCCCACAGTGTACCTGTAAGTCATAGATACTTATACTAAAAAGCACCATTCAGTAAGCAATTCTTTTCCCTTGTCAGATTTGAAGGTTCTTGGGTGCTTCTTCTTTCTTTTGCATTACAATCTATGGAATTTTAAATTTGTGTCCTTTACAGATATCTATGCATTCTTTTCTCCAGCCACACTTAACTATCATATTGCAAAGTAAAATATTTGCAAGTTCTGCAGATGATATTTTATAGTTTGAAGGAAACACTTACCTCAAAATACATAAAGAATTAAACTTGCAGTAACATTAGTTAGTAAGCGCAGCGTTGTGGGAAGTGGGAAGAAACTGTACCAACATATGGAATGTAATACAAGTACTAGGCCTTTCTCATGCAGCCATGCAGCCTGTCGTGCAACCCCTCATTCTTGCAGTCAGGTCAGTTCTGTTGGCATTGCATCATAAAATCACTCCCCTTCTCCACACCATCTATCTCAAGACCATAATGAGGTCAGATAGACATGCATTCATTCCTTGGAATTACAGACAGTTAACAAGGCATTGCCTCTGACGTTTTTGTTATTAGGTGATAAAAATAGGTATGTATGTAATTTACAGCAAAGCCCATTGCAGGATGGCCATATTTCCACCCAAAAGAAAGAAAGCGAGATGTCACATCTTGATGTAAATTAACTGGTAGATATTCAAGCGGATTTGTCAGAAAGGAATCTGTAAAATCAAGTTAAAACTGGCTTGGAATTAGCTCCTGATGAGACAAATCTTTTCATTAAAACTTGACAGACATAGAGCATTAGCTACTTACGGGCATATTTACTTCCTTGCACAGGTTCACCTTCTGGGCCAGTTACATTGGATGCTTCAAAGCCCTGAAATCATCAAAGATAAATCATTTTCAGATGGCAGATTCTCTCTGGGATTAAAATTTCAAATCTAGAGCTTTTTACAAAGATGTGAACTTAAAAGACAGTCATTTGATTTCATCAACTTTATTTCTTTGCAGACGTAAGAAAAAGATATTTTGTGCAGCTATCAAGAAGAAAGCTATATAAATATTACAATTTTCACATGATGCCCTTTCCGTCCTAACAAGCTCCTTTAGCCCTTTATATACTTTCATGGGATCAAACCGGCCGGCAGGCTGATCTAAAATCTGGTTGCAAGGAGAAAAGAAGTAAGCGTTGCTTGAATTGTCTTGAAATGTGAGTCCTTTGTTGTATGAATAAATTGAATAATAAATCTTCTAACAAAAAGGCAATCAAACTTGTTGACTCAGATTAGCGTATATCAATAATATTTCATGAACCCTTTGAGTTTCTCATTGATTCATCATCATCGTCAACTGCTACACTAGACTACAAAATAGAGAAGAATTCTAATACTCAGCAGTCAAAAAATTCAAAATCATAAATGCATGTTTTCAACATAACCTTACTTCAAAATTTATTTTTACATTGAGCTGAAAGATTCAAAATTATTCAAAGCCAGACATGCGATATTAAACTAGTATTGAAACTGCATGTCAAAACCAATGATTATATACATTTGTAACCTAATCATAACAATGTATAAGTACAGTAAATTCGTAGAGTAAAATTCCATTTAGCTTAGGTCACACTCTGATGAAAACCTAATTCAGAAAGGCCTCAGTGTGCTAAACCTCCTCGTTTTTTGAATCCAAATCTCTTAAACATTCCTTGTTAAGTAGCTACCTTAGCTACAAAGTTTTCAACATAAAATGTGGCACATTAAGCAATCAAAAATCTGCAAAGATTTGTGCAGACATAATTGTTTTTTAAAAGTGGTCACAGTGCTACATTGTTAAAAATATAGGTCTACCTGGGGCAGTGATTAAGACACTAGAGTATAAATATTGACATGGTTATCTATTTACCATCTGATAGTAGAAATTTGTGCTGTTTATTCTGCAAAAAGGAGATAATAGGCTTTGAAAGTTTAGTTACCTTGGTTCCTTGGATGACATCAAATTCAACAACTTCACCATCACCAACACTGCGCAAATACTTCTTTGGATTGTTCTTTACTATTGCAGTCTGTAGGAAGTAATTAATACAGTAAGTTTATCACAAATCCATATATACATACCATAAATTCTCACATCAACGCCCACTCCAATAAGTGGCCCACTTGAATAGCCCCTTCCCTATAGGAAAATCACTAAATAAGCATCCCTCTTGAATAAGCAGTAAGCACCCACCACCACCACCTTACAAAAACTTTAGCCACAAAAAGTTACTGAGACATAATGTTTAGTCTTACAAGAACAGGGAGGGCAGTTACAGCCAAAACAGAGTAGAAATAAACAGCAGAAAAATCAAGTAAGTGCCCTGCCTGAATAGCACCTCCTTTGAGGTTCAAAAACCAAAAAAGCACCTGGGTGCTTATTTGAGGATTTACGGTAACTGCAGTTTTGTTCACATTCTTTGCAACTTCTGCAGCAAGGTGGAAAACTACGGTCTGCCTATGATGTCATATGAGATTTGCAACTATGCAATTACTGGTGAAAGAAAAAATACATAAACTGTATATAAAGTTGTAATTTGCCGGAATTTCATGAGACATTTAACAAGAGACAGACTAAGAGTGCCCTCACATGAGCAAACTCAGACCGGTCTGAGTTTCATATCGGTTTGAAACTCGTTTCGGTCTTCGGTCGAAGCCCTTGGAGCGCTCACATGATGCAGGCGAAATGAAACTCAGGTCGACCTGAAACTCATTTCGCTTTCTCAGGTCGGTCTGAGTTTTGAGGTCGACCTGAAATTTTCATGTGAGCAGAAAAAATTTTCATTTTGGGGCGAAATGCCTTTTCAAAGCCTGTGTGATTGACATTCCAGGTGTTCCTTTGGCAATCAAAACAACTAAGATTTCATTTAAAGTCAGCCAAGTGGATCTAAAGGTTATGGAACAAAGCCGATATCGTCCACAAAACAATCACAATTGTTCTAATTGCGGAGGAAGGTACGCATTGTTTAATATTCTCAAACCAGTCTGAAAATGTTCATGTGAGGGGGAAGCAAATTAGCAGACATGGCCAAATTTCAAACCGATCTGAAACTCCGATCGGTTTGAGTTTTCTCATATGAGGGTAGTCTAAAAAGGGCATGTAAATAAGACTTATTTTTCCTAAGGAGGAAATGTATAGCACTAATAGCATTAAATGCGTAAAATTTAGGTGCAAGTGGTTCTTTGGGAGAGAGAAACCATTAGTAATTTACAGTGTGCCATCCTCACTTCTATGATTAAATAAAATCAAGGTCTTTGACTCCATAAAATTGTGACTAGACACTGTGAAACTCATGCCGCTATAAATAAGGCCTTACTAATAACAACATACCACATGGAAATAAAGTTTGTATGTTCATAGTTTGTAGCTTTATTCTGAAGAGAAATATTACAAAGCATGAAAGAACATCACGATATATTTCCAATTTTCAGAAACAAAATGTTTCTCTTGCTGTCATGAACAGGATAAAAAGATTGTAACAATTTACCCAGTACGAATGACAGCTTGCTGTAGGCTTCCTTTATGAAAGCATTTTCAGCTCAGAGCAAAGCCAACAAATTCAACCAGAGCCAGTATACGGAAACTACCGATGGGAACATGTGTTTGGTGGGATTTACTTAGTTCTGCACTGTATTCAGGCAAACTTAAAGTACAGTGTAATTTGCAAAGATGGTCACACTTTACAGGTGATAGCAAGTGTCAATGGAAGTTTACCTGGTGGATGAAGATGTCTTCCTTTGTATCATTCCTGCAACAAAAAAAATCATACCAATATGGCTTACTTTCATGGGCCTGCATTTTCAGCTTGCATGGAATTTTACATATTAAAAGATCACTAAGCTGTAACTTTCTTTTCAATTTCACAGAGATATTCTCTCTCTTAAACAATAACATTTTTGCAAATTTTGCTCAAAACATTCATTCAAAACATAATCAACAGGAGACTGAATCTGTTTCCTCAAAGAATCCATTTGCTTGACAGTTAGGTTATGAAAAACCTGTTCCAATCCCATTTGGTTTGCCTTGAAACAATTCAGCAATACCAGAAACAATGGCCTATGGGATATTTTACCAAAAATGCCATTTGAAGGCCTCTGGTTTCAGCTTCCGCACAAACTTGAACTTCAAAGGCTTGTAACTCCATTAATGTTTAGCTGATTTGCAAGATTCCTAAGTCACAAATTAATTCAAAATCTCAGGAAAAGGGTTACTTGACCAATTTTCCATTTCATGTATCTTTATTTTCTAGCACTTAATCAAACGTCAAACATTTTTTGAGACACCCCGTACAGTGCAAGGAAACTGAGTTCGCATATTATTTGATATTGGAAAACAGGCACTTTTTCAAGACAAGCATCTCAAAAACAAAGGGACAAACACCAAAAAGTACATGTCTCTTTTTTGTGTTTGTCTTATTTTCTGTTCAACTGATTTTTATTGCTAAGCCTACAGCATATATATACTGTATATAACTTAGCTATCAAAAAATAATGACAAAAAATTATAACTTCACATAAAACCACTGGAATTTGAGTTAACGAAGGAAAAGGCAAAATATCTGCCAGGTGATTCACAAAAATGCAGTATTCACCTATGAAAAATTGTTGTGGCGAAAGGAGTTACAGTACATAGGGACTGTATTTTCTGATAGCTAAAAAGTTGAAGTGTTTCTTATACTTTTTTGGTAATTTTTCAAGTAAGTCTCTTGGCAAATCCAAAAGACTGAAAAATCAGTCTTTCAGAGCAGCTGGAAAATGGCCCCGAAATGTGTGATCAAATCTTCCCAGACATTTGAAATCTATTCCAAATTCTTGAGTTAGCATGGCAAATAAATTAATGACCTGAAGCTGATACAAAAACTGAAACTGACACCTTTTACTTTATGCTCCTAACAAAAATGATCAAAAATAGTAAATCTGTCAAGCTATACATGATTCTTTTATTTTGAGATGCTTTTGAGAATGCATTTCTAGGCCATTTTCTGGATGTTATGCAACGTTAAATTCTTGAATCTTTTCAATTTAACACAGGCATGACAGAAGACACTACACAAGCTTGCACAAAAACTCACAACTTTGAGTTTTGGATCCCTAGCTCCATGCAACGGATCCAAAAATTAGGCAGCACTCAACATTTTGTTCACTGCACTTTTAACTCTTGATCTAAAGCTATTCAAATGTATATATACAGTATATATTCGAACAATTCATTACCTCAGACTGCTTGATGTCATTTTACAAAGTTTCTGCTCTGTTCACAATAATATTATCTTGAAAATTACCAAATAAATACAAAAAATACTTCAATCTTGTAGCAATTAGAACAGTTTATTTTCATTTGATGATAACAGTGCAAGTAAATTTGCTACAATGACTTTTCTAACAGGTGAGAATTTTTTGAATCACCTGTAATGTCCATATTCATATATTTCGAAGTTGCTTGTACAAAAGAAACAATTAAGAACAATCTGCAAACCTGTTTATGAAACCATATCCATTCTTCACATTGAACCACTTTACTGTTCCAGTTACTTTTGTGGCTAAAAAGAAGATCAAATCTTCACTCAAACATTAGTTGAGTCAAAACAAGTTATAAAACTCGGTGGCTATCAAAGATGCAGATATGTTTCTTGACAAGTAAAGCATTAAAGATAGGAATAAACGGTATTCTGTTGTGTTGAAAACACTATGGTTAGTTACTGTTGCTCAATAATAAAGGTTCAACGATGTATATATATTAACTATAATATTCATGCTTTTAACTTTTTAAAGTTTCTAAATACTTCTAAGACATAGTACTAGAGTTTCTTAAAATTTTGGCCATTTTAGTACTAGTTTCGCATAAAAAAGTTTCTTATATAAGAAATGTGTACCTGTGTATATATACATATAAAAACTCAGAAGATACAACTTTATGTAAACGTTTTGGCCCAAACCTCATCAGTAGTCAATACAGTATATATATACTTCATGAGTAAAGTTTACATATATATACTGCATATCCTTCAAGTAGCATCAATGGAAATGATTTTGATACAAGAAATTAAAGGCATTGAGTCTACAGTATATATATAAGTAGTTGAGTGTTAACACTGTCCTGCAATTTTGCTGACAAGCCGCTGATGGCCCTTTGTAATTGCACAGCAGTGACAAAGTCATTGGCAGTGGAGACCAAAGACTTCTTAATCCTTGCATTATCCTCAGGAATTTCTTTGCTTTGAATTCAACAAAGTTGCGAATTTTTACATGTGTGCACACAGTTTCTGCTCTATTGTTTTTGTCATTAATTACAATGGTGTGTAACCATCAAATTGAACAAGACTCTTGGGTGTGCATCTGCCATATTTTTCAATCCCGGCTCACAAAAAATGCCACTGTTTCCAAATCAATGTGCCTACTCTTCGACAGAGCAGAAACTGCGCATGCATGCACGAAAACTCGTAACTTTCAACTCCGCTAGCTCCCTGCAACAGATCCAAAAATTGGGCAACACTTGATATTTTCTTCCTTGCACCTTCAACTCTTGATTTATCGTTTCAAAAAGCTTATCTTTCAAAACACTTCCTTATCTCAGATTGCTTGATGACGTCATTGTACGCAGTTTCTGCTCTGTCCTACTCTTCTGCTTGCCCCAAGACAAAATTACACACCAAGACCTTTTGTGCACAAAGCAAAGTTCCAGCCTGTTTTGATTAAATAAGTTGTGAGGCAGGGATTAAAGTTTAATCATTGTAAAGTAGTGCTGAGCTTTGTGCAGTATTTTGGCTAGGTCATTCAGCAATGTCAAGTTTTGCACAATTGTGTATGAACTTCAAGCCTGGTTTCCATAAAATCCAAGGATCACTGGCCATGCAAGGATCGCACAATTTTGTGACCAGCGATCATAGCGTCCAAATAGAAACTGTCTTGTTCAGTTTGCTAGCGATTGCTGTGTTGCCAGTGATCCTTGTGTTTGAGATAGAAAATTTTCTATCTCTGGGATCACAGTGATCCTTGCATCTAAGGGAAGCCAACTGAGCATGATTTTCAGCGATCGAGGCCTCTCTTTCAAATGATTTTCTTTGTTACCTTTACCACCATTGTGAGAATTGGATTTTGGCACCAAAATTCTAAGGTTTGTGCAAGTTATGATAAATGGAAACTACATGATGCAAGGATCGCTGAGAGTTGCTGGTCACAAAATTGTGGGATCCTTGTGTTACCAGTGATCCTTGCGATCATATGGAAACCAGACTTTACAAAGACCATCAACTGTTGCACAATAGACCTTTCAGTTATCCTAAAAAGAGCCAAATTCAATGATATTGTGATACATTCTTTGGAACTTCTGTATGTGCACGAAAGTGAGCGATAGGGACTCAGACACCAGTCAGATTTGTATGAAAAATGTCAAGTCATGAAAGTAGAATGTATTGCTACTATTTGCAGCTCAACATTTTTCTACGGTGACAAACTGATTAGCCAATGAGATTGCTGGAAACTTTTCCACCTTGCAAGTTTTCTGTCTAGTAGAGATCCGGCTTAATTTAACATAGAAAATCAAGATTTGAAAAAATGGCAGCCAATCGAACATTTGAAAAGAATTAAAAAAGTTTGGGATTTCATGGAGATTTCCAAAGAATTTCTTGATGATTTCCAAGTTAGGTGTACAGGACTTGTGAAGTGATATGTCCCTCAAGAAACAAATTATCCCCTCTCTGAGCTGCTCCCCTTCCCCTGAAAAAAGTTCCACAATAAATCAAGTATCTTTGAGCTTTGGTTCTTCTGAATTGTGCAGACAATATGATCTTTACTTCACCACGCAGCTTCATTATTTCATTAACACGTGTCTCTATCCGGTCAGCCAAAGCAAAGTCCAGGAATATTGAAACAATGGATTTTGCTACTTTCACTTTCAGTTGGCAATACAATTAACCACCCCTGAGAAGTTTTGCTATATCTGATATAAACACCTCGCAGACTTTCCGTGCATGGAAGTAAAGCCTTCACTGCAGTCAACCAGTTCTGTAAATAAATTTTAATGAAGAAATACCGACAAAAGGCTTCGTTGTTCACCACGCCGCCACGCCATGCGGACTTGCCTGGTGTGCGAAACAGTTGCTTCCAACCTGCAAAGCATGGCCTACCAACAGACCATCATTTGAACCTGCCATTTCTCACCTATTACTTCGCCATTCTTCTCATCCTTTACTTCAACAGTGGCCTCTTCCTTAGCTTCAGTGGCAGACGGCATTTTGGAAAGTGACAGCCAGTCTCCAGCTCTTCATGGGATGTTAAAAAGCCGCGCACAGGATCTTGACTCTCTCCTCCTTGCCCTTTGATGACTCCACTCCTCTTCCAGCTTATCCGTCCACATTGGCTTTATTGTGTTGCTAGATGCATTGTGGGTAGAGTGGTGCATTCTGGGAATAAAGTGGGATTTACGCCACATTGGGAGCAGTTTTGTCAACAATGGTCTGGGGGACGGGGGGACAATGCAATAACATGGAAAAGGGGTGCCTAGTCACCCTGATTAACAGAGAGGAGATGACCTCAAGCTTTGAAAGTACGAAAACATTTTGTCCTGCCCAACCGATAGCATCAATCAAGAATCAGTGCTGTAGCAGTGTTGTCTTACGACACCATTCGTGCAATGAAAAATAAAAGCGGAAATTTTCGTGTCAAATTAAGAAAATCTCAGGAATATAGTCTTATCCAAGCTCGCTACGTACAAATTCATTTTCTCGTAACCTTGATATCAAAACTCGTGGTAAAGTTGTTTACCTTCTCACAGGTACAGATGTTTTTCACAAGAAACTGGTTTATAAGAAACTAGTACTAACTATGCCAACAATACTGCATTCACACTGACACAGTTAAACCAGCTTTATCTAAACCAGTTTAAATTTCAACCAATCAAGTGACTGGATTTCGTGGATTGACCAATCAGAAGGCCTTATTCAAAAACCTGGTTTAGTTTAAGCTGGTTTAACTTGCATTGTGAATGGGGCATAAAGATGGCCAAAATTTTAAGAAACTCTAGTACTATGTCTGAGAAGTACAAAGACACTTTCCAAAGTTGAAAGTATGGATTTAATAGCAAATAGATCGTCGAACCTTTATTATTAGGCAATATTAACTAACCATTTGTGTTTTCAATAAATATCAAGAAACATATCTGCAGCAGTGTTAGCGACCACATTGACAATTCATGCATTCAAAAAATACGAAACCAATTAAGAAACTTTTAGTACTAGAATGGACAAATTGTCGTATTAAATTAAGAAACTTTTAGTATTATGGTCTGATCCGAGTTTCTTATAAAAAACGTGTATGGCACTTCGTGCGAGTAATAGGGAGCTTGCATCATTCAACGAAGACATGACAAAGATAAGAAGAAAATTAGTGCTAACTTCATTTCCATCCTCAATTTTTTTGCGGAGACTTCTTTAGCACTGTAACAATATTTGGTGCAAGTTTCGATTGTCTTGATTCTTTGCAGAAAGCTTGGAATTCTAGAAACCCCTATAAACACGAATGGAAAACAAATTAAACAAACAGTTTCGCTGTCGCAATCATCCAGATGCTCACATTTGCAAGGCGACAAAATGGTCCGGCTACCCCCAGATTAACAAAGTCATATTTTTCCAAAACCTTACTTAGCCCCCTATTTTGTTCGTTTAAGGGATCCCTTGGGAAATTTGAAATCTTTTTTTGTTTACTATGGTGTTTATTGTTTCCAATCTCCGAAAGAAAAACAAGGGGCTGGCAATCAAATTGGCTACGGTTCGTTTCCCCATACCCTGGGTACCAGAGCCTTGATAATAAGATAGGGGACAAACTGGAACCCAGGTAGTTTTCCCATTGGTAATTCCTGTGACTATACCCTTGGGAAGTAAAAAGTATTATGCTATTTTTGCACCCATGGTACAACTTTACATGGCACGAAATATGCTAGCGAAATCAAAAGATTTTTTATCAAGGCATATTGATCACACGGCTTGAAATGGGTCTAAAACAATGATATAGAATTGGTCCAAACCTGGTCTAAACAAACCTGAGCCGATTTCGTCTGTGATAGTGCATCTATCAATATTTAGAAAACAAGAGAGCGCGCTGATTGATTTGTTCCAAATTTATGCAATCCACATTTTCGTTTTTAGGACCAAGAGCAAGACCCCGTTCACACTGCGACGTTTTTTTATGAAAACGGAGTAAAACGTCTCCGTTTTTGCCTTGCATTCACAGTGCTCCGTCGTGAAAACTGGGCTTTCGAAAACGCTAATGAAAACGCATAAGGCTGCACTCACATTGCACAAGCTTTTGAAACCGCGTAAACGCTCGTGCAGAAATCCGTCTTACTAATCCCTAACAGTGTTCAGATAGCAAAATATTTTTGGAATCCGAACACTGTAAGGGATTAGTATGGAAGATTTCTGCACGAGCGTTTATGCGCTTTTAAAAGATTGTGCAATGTGAATGCAGCCTATATTTTGAAACGGTGCGTTTTGAAAACGATCCGTTTTCAGTGTGAACGCCAAAAACGGAGACATTTGAAAACGCTGCACATTCCTTTGTTTATAGACTCTGATTACAATGGCATTCAAAATTGCGATTGGCGCCTTGTTGACAGCTATTAACTAATGGCTTTGTTTTGAAAAGGGGATTAACAATACCGTTTTGCTAGAGCAATGTGAACACCTATCGTTTTCATCGCGTATCTATTTGAAAACGGAGCAATTTGAACGGGCAGTGTTTTCATCAACAAAACGGATAGAGATGAAAACGGAGCACTGTGAACGTCGCCTAACTTATGGCGACAGCTGTATCGCTAGCCTGTGTCCCAGACCCCAGTTCCAAAAAGGAAAACGTTTCGCAACTGGGCTCTGAAACACTGCCAAAAAATCGCTAGCGGAGCACCGTCATCCAATTCAATTGCGAAGCGAAAACTGGGACTGAGGTAGTCAATCCACGCTAAGCCAGATCGTCTGAAATTTTTAGTTTGCGGAGTAAGCATATTTATCTCGCAGTCCTCTTCCGCAAGGCCTCAAATTTTGCCAAAGCAAATCTACCTGGCAATAACGTTTGGGAGAAACCGTGATAAAAACACAAGGTTAATGCTTTCAATTCGATTGAGTAGAAATCAGCAAACAGTTACATACAAGACTGTATGTTTAGCACTATCGCTTCATAACAATCTATGAAAACATTGAGCATTTAACAACACCAGGAATAATTCCCAGCTACAACATCCTCTCAAATCTACGTACTTGCGTAAATGTAAACTTACATAGACTTGCTCTAAGTCTATTCCGTGGTTTATCAGCACTTGGGAAAAAAATTACCTCTGCGGGGGCGTAAACAACGAAGAGGACGCTGCAAGGAAAAGCGAAGGAGAGGGAAACGGAATATTCCGGAATATTCCGTTTCCCTCTCCTTCGCTTTTCCCTCGCAGCGTCCTCTTCATTGTTTACGCCCCCGCAGAGGTAATTATTTTCCCAAGTGCTGATAAACCACGGAATAGACTTGGAGCAAGCTAAAACTTACACGGCTTAAACACCTGATGCACCAAAAAAATAGAGCACATGTCGGAAATCCTTGTGTACGTAGAATACTTGATGCAATGAATCATAGTTTGGTCGGTAAAGGAAAGGCGGAAGTGTTTTTTCGATTTTTCTTGTTTCTCCAACGTTTTGTAAGACACCACCGTTATTTTTCAGCGTACTTGCTTTTGCAGTGGAAAATGAGACGTTTCTGCATAGGAGATTTGAAGCAAGAAACAAAGAAACGATTTCGTTTCTCTTATTTCTTCCTTGGCCTCTTACACTCGCTTCTCCGCAGTAACAAACAATCCCATCCTCTGCAAAAGAACAAAGGGAAGGTAATGAAGCACAACTACGGTCATAGTTTTTCTAAGCAGTTTATGTCTAGGTAAATTTGAAGTAATGAAAATTCCTTGCTTCGAGAAGCGTGTTAATTAATGCGTAATCCCCCTTGGGCCGCTGAGAGCTTTTCGAGGCCTAGGGACAAAACTATGAAATGAGGCCCATTGTGAGCGAAGTGAGATTCGATCACGCTCTTTAGAATTCCTGCAGTCATAATTTCAAAAATCCTCAATTATGAGGCCCCTTAAATCTTGATTCCCTAGGACAAATTGCTCCTCCTGCCCCCTCTCGGCGGCCCTACCCCCCCCCGGCCATTTACATCAAGTTCCAGAATTTACCTACTACTATTTTCCATTTAGATAGCTAAACAAACTTGCATGTTAATGTTGATATGGAAAGCTTGGGAGGAACGGAACAAAATTCACAAAATCACATCAGCTTTTTGGGTATCACACGAAATTTAAGTGACCATAATATCTCACGTATTATCCCCACAGCGATTTTTGAAACAAGTGCGGTTCTTTTTGGTGCATCCGTTACAGAAAAGAAATCAGAAATTTTGAAAATCAGCTTACAGCTTACAAAAACACGCTACTATAACGAAGTATTGAATACATTTGATTACTTTTGCCTACAACAATTTGGCATTGCAGTCCACTGCAGAAACATACCCGGTGAGTCAAAAAAGTTGGTACGCTTAACGGTCCATGGAATAAAGAGTATGTGGCTGATGGTCGCGTCTGAACAAGGGTGTTAGGGCACGGATGTTTTGATTGATTACTTATTTACCTTGTTTTGATCCCTGTGTCTTGTTTTGTTGTCTTGTTTTCTGTTCTGTTTCGTCTTCAACTGAGCGTGGTTAGGCCCAAACGCTCTCAAGTTGCTCGAATAGAGCTCCCTTGTATTTCTGTGTCTAGGCGCACTAAGACACAGAAATACGAGGGAGCTTATTCGAACAACTTGAGAGCGGTTGGGCCTAGCCATGCTCAGTTGAAGATGAAACAGAACAGAAAACAAGACAACAAAACAAGACACAGGGATCAAAACAAGGTAAATAAATAATCAATCAAAACATCCGTGTTCTAACACCCTTGGTCTAGAGAGTTAATCTATAAGTCAGAGGCTAATTTAGATGTAAAAGCATGAGCAATACTGCACCGTATTTGTAGCTAAGAAATTAAAGTTTATTACATCGATATTACTGTTTTACGTTGTTGCTTTCTCTTCGGCTAAAGCCTAACCAATGATAGGAATCAAATTCAAATGGCTCCCGCGCGCCTGCACAGTTAGTTCCGCCTTCAGCCTTGAAATGTATTATCCCCCCACCCGTCTGAGGTAGCTATTAATGGAGGTACCCCATTCAAATGTCTGATACCATCTTCAGCGTAACAATTTTTCATTTTTCTTAACCCGCTGACAAAATTACCAACAGCGAAACATCATATACTTATCAGTACTTCTCCTCCGTCCTCTATTCTTTGGGCGCATCTCCCTTCGCCTCTCCGTCACCTCATTCGTCCTTGACAGCTTCAGCCTTGCCTTCTTCAGTGGCAGCTGTGTCACCAGGCTCATCAGCCTCCTTCTCTGGGGCCTCTGATTTGGTTGTTTCCGAGTCCTCTTCTTTTGCAGTCTCCTTCGCTTCTACTGGTGCTGTCCCCGCAGCCTCTGAATCTTTACTTGCCTCCTCTGTCTTAGCATTATCTTTCTTCTCCGTTTCTGCGTCACACTCACAAGCTACCTCGTTGCTTTCAGCGGCTTCTGCAGCCGCTGCCTCTCCTTTTCCAGCCTCTGGTCCTGCTTCTGCCGCTGCTGCCCCTGTCTCCTTAGCAGCAGCGATCCCTAAGGCCTTTAGCACCTCTTCTGTATTTGTGTGATCACCTGGGTTCGTCTGTTTATGGCATAACAATAGCTTCTCCCCTCCTTTGCTCACAACCAAAGTACCTCCAAGCTGCATTCCGTCTCCTTTCATGTCACCTTTGATACCCATAGCATTGCTCTGGAAAGATAACAAAATAAAGATATTTTTAAGAAACTTGGATCAGCCAATAGTACAAAAGGTTTCTTAATTTCGCTTTAAAATATCATCTTTCTGGAACTAAAATTTTCCTATTTGTTTCTTATTTCTTCCATCATACTTAGTTTCTGTATTAGAAATCTATGAATAATCTAGTTTACGATTATTGATGACAAATATCATAGATGCAACTATTGTGGAAATGATCAAGGTATCAAATTTATCAAAAAAAGACTTCCAGCAAAGAACCTTACATTCATTTCACGCCATCCAGTTTAAAGAAATATTTACAGTATATAATACACGTTTTTTTATAAGAAACTAGGATCAGGCCATAGTAGTAAAAGTTTCTTAATTTCACATGAAATTTTGTCCATTTTAGTACTAAAAGTTTCTTAATTGGTTTCTTATTTTTTGAATGCGGAATTATCAATGTGGTCGCTAAAACTACGGCAGATATGATTCTTGAACATTATAAAGGAATAAACAGTGTTCTGTTATGTCGAAAACACAAATGTTTAGATAATATTGCTCAAGAATAAAGGTTCAACAATCTGTTTGCTATAATATCCATGCTTTTAATTTTGAAAAGTTTCTTAGTACTTCTCAGACATAGTACTAGAGTTTCTTAAAATTTTGGCCATCTTAGTACTAGTTTCTTATAAACCAGTTTCTTATAAAAAAAACGTGTATACCGAGAGAGCCAGAAAAAGTTCTGACCTTTGAAAATTCATAGCATCAAGAGTACTTCATAAATTTGAATGATTCAAATTCTAGTTAAAAGCCAAAAGATCAAAGTATTCTTGTGATTCTTTTCGTTGTCTGGTGAGCACTGGAAGTATAGGTAAATTCTATCGTACAGAAATTCCATGGTCGCATAATGACTGAAAACTGGCCTAAAACATTG
This sequence comes from Aurelia sp. 4 Dawson et al 2005, assembly GCA_964019985.1. Taxonomy (NCBI): domain Eukaryota; kingdom Metazoa; phylum Cnidaria; class Scyphozoa; order Semaeostomeae; family Ulmaridae; genus Aurelia; species Aurelia sp. 4 Dawson et al 2005. The sequence goes on from OZ026509.1 coordinate 14,117,901, forward strand.
ATCAAATCATAATGGACTCTTCGCACAGATCAATAAACAAAAAGCAATCGTTCATGAGTGAGATGTCTAACTTCCTTTTATTGCAATGGGACAGAAAATCTTTAGTATTTGTTTGATAATTGATGCCTAGGTCTTATATCTCTTGAGAGAGATGAAACGCCCATTGCGTACTGTTCTGTGTAAGGAGGAGGGTCCTTGCACTTTGATCGATGTTTTAGGCCCTTTTTCAGTCATTTTGCAGTCATGAAATTATTATCAAGTTAAATTTCACGATAATTCTAGTGCTGGTAAAACAGCGAGCAAAATACTTCAATCTTTTGGTTTTTAACTGGAATGTAACTCATTCAAATCCTTTCAGTACTCATGGTGCTATGCAGTTTTGAAATTTGGAACTTTTTTCTGGCTCACCTGGTAATTTTACACTACCTTCCAAAAGATTTGGACCTCATGTTAAAGGACAAGTCCGGGGTTGATGTGATTGCTGATAAAATACAACATAAAACTGCTGTGAACTTTGTATCAAACTGCTGCTACTATTTTTCGACTTCTCTTTATGCAATTATGTATTCAAATCAGTGATCTGAGCGAAATGACGTCAAATCGCTCAAACGAAAACGAGGCTACCATATTGTGTTTTCTCATATCTTAATTATCGTTGGCCTGTATCGTGTGCTTATGCAAGAAAATGGCGACACAGCGACCAGATTGGGCCTCAATTTTCAGAACGTTTAAGGCACTTGCGGCCGCTGCTGGAACGCTCAAAATGCGAAATAAAGGCGAAAATTCGGGTCAGTAATTGGCGAGTTAGCTTTGTGTAGCGTTAACCATACCAACCCTGGTCTTGTACATTAAGGACGTCCAAGCACGACAATACACTTTTGGAGCCTTCGAAAGCAATGATAATGACAAGTACTGAATTGGCTGAATAATGAAAATGCAAGAAAGTGCTTCGGATTACCTTTGCATTCTTTTTTCGAAAATCCGCAGTTAGCAAGGCACCAGCAACTGTCAACATATTATACCTACAGAATCAAATACAGCCAAGGTATTAATAGTGAAACTAAACAAACAGAGTAATCTACAAGTCAAACAGAAACTGTGTACACTTGGTTAAGTGATCGTCTCCAAATTATCGTTTAGCTTTCATACGAATTGATGCGAATTCAATCATATGCGTGAAAAGTGTTATGCGATTTAATTCGTATAGCTGCACAAGAGATAAGAATTGTATACGAATCGTTTGATTTTTGTACGAATTATGATAGGAATTTGATATGAATTTGATACGACTTTGATATGAATTGTGTTTACGAATTGCTTATACAAATTTGATACGAATTGCAAACGAATCACATACGAATTTATACGAATCCTAAAAGGTGACGATACGAATTAATTCGTATGCGGCTTATGGAATATCGTATCAATATCGTATAATGCTACGAATTCCCTATACGAATTTGATACGAATATTTGGAGACGATCCCTAAGTGTACCAGTCGAGACCTAGAAATTGCACTTTTGCTGACCACGAGCCAAAATTAGGAGCCTTCGCAATTTTGCAATTTCCAAATTGTGTCTTTATCATCTGAATGTAAATGTTGCCTCAAAAGTTCTAAGCTCTTTGGTCTTTCTGCACATCTTCATCTGATTGAAAAGGGAAGACGATGTGGTCAGCATATTGCTGTGAAATCTTGTCAGGTTTATCATTGCCTTCTGAAGCCTAACGGGTGAGTCAAAAAACATGCCCGGCGTTTGAGAGGCTACTGCTCCCTGAGTATATAAGCAGTGATATTTTGCAATACCTGATTGAATAGTTAACATGTTCAATTATTTTTAGAAATTTTCCTGACTAAAATCGGTCACTTCCTTCAGATTCTGTAAGTGGTTTTCTAAAATGAGCCCCTTTGAGAAACCTTAAAAAACATGCTAAAATTGCAAGCAAAAGTCCCTGATGTGTTGACCTCACAGTGGTGACTTTCAGCACGCTTTAGCGCGTGCTTTCGTTTTGGCGGGTTGAAAAGTCTTCCCTCTAGTGTGAATAACTCATTCAGGGGGATTCCATTCTCTCATGAGGACAAAATCATGTACACATTCAAGAGTCATTATTGTCAGGAAGGAGAACAAAGGGAAATTTTGCTTGCTGTTTTCGCTCGTTTTTGCAGGTTTTCGAAAGGGGCTTTCTACAGAAAATCTCCTATTTCGACGGGCCGATTAAAATCGGGTAAATTACTGGACCCAATTTAACATATCGGGGATGAAATAAGACAGTTTTCAATTTCATTGCTTCGATATTCAGGGACCAGGATTTTTTCAAACGCCGAGCGTTTTTATTGACTCACCCGGGATATCACGTTGAAAAGGATTACATTATGTTACCCAAACATGGCTCACAATTTGTGACATGTAGTTCCTTTGCTAAGATGATTAGCTGCTCCATTCTTCCATTCTTCATGACAGCTCCCTAAAACTACAAAATTCTCAGACTAGGGGGGGGGGCAAATAGTATACCCAGACATTTTTATAGAATTTTTCGATTGCCATTTTTGCCGGTTTTTGATAGTGAGGGGAGGGCAATGGCCCTCTAATACCCTCCCTGGGCCACACCATTGAATCAACGCAAAAAATAACTTCTGGCATGAAAATTAGCCCCAAAAGCATATTGACAAAATGACCGACCAGAAAATAACCTTTGCCCAAATTTTAGACTCAAAACATATCTTGAGCATCCTTATCCTCAAAATACCAGGGTACTCCTTGGGGGAATTTATACCTCCGTTAATTGTTAAGAGATTTCTATTGTTACAAAATTTACCCCTGCTTTTACCACTCAGATGCCTCCAAAATTGTCTAACGAAGATTATTAGCTTACCTTTTGAATTGCATTTCTTTGTAAATTTTCTTCCCTTCATCAAGGTAAAGGTCTATAAAGACAGAAAATGCTTTGACACAACTTTTACTATATGGTGATCAAGACCTTTCTTATGACCTGAACAAAAATATACTCGAATTGACCTTACGCTTCATTCGCGAAACTGGTCGCTTTGACTAAGATCCTTCAAACTTCAGCTATGCACAAAGCAACCACCACGTCCGTTAACGTAAATGTTTCATTTGCTTTGTAAATTCTGTTTCACATCAGATGTCAGGCATTTAAAATTACTTCAAATCACAACTCATTGCTTTGTAATGAGTTGTGCACTTAAACTTATCGCAACCCTGACCTTACATCTGATGTGGGACCAGATCTAGTATAGTATAGTATCCATTAGATATTAATTGTCCGTAGTGTTTGTTATACTTAAGTTAACATTGCGTGTCTTTTAATATTGATCATGGGGTAGTCATTGTCTTTCGCTCCCCATGGTATCGTCCCTGATGCGGGACCGAATCTAGTATAGTATGGTATCCATTAGATATCAATTGTCCGTAGTGTTTGTTATATTTAACTTAACATTGCGTGTCTTTTAATATTGATCATGGGGTAGTCATTGTCTTTCGCTCCCCATGGTATCGTCCCTGATGCGGGACCGAATCTAGTATAGTATGGTATCCATTAGATATTAATTGTCCGTAGTGTTTGTTATATTTAAGTTAACATTGCGTGTCTTTTAACATTGATCATGGGGTAGTCATTGTCTTTTGCTCCCCATGGTATCGTCCCTGATGCGGGACCGAATCTAGTATAGTATGGTATCCATTAGATATCAATTGTCCGTAGTGTTTGTTATATTTAACTTAACATTGCGTGTCTTTTAATATTGATCATGGGGTAGTCATTGTCTTTCGCTCCCCATGGTATCGTCCCTGATGCGGGACCGAATCTAGTATAGTATGGTATCCATTAGATATTAATTGTCCGTAGTGTTTGTTATATTTAAGTTAACATTGCGTGTCTTTTAATATTGGTCATGGGGTAGTCATTATATTTCTTTCCCCATGGTATCGTCCCTGTAGTATTGTATAGTAATTAGAACTGTATAGTAGATTGTAAGTTTTGTTGTAATAATTTCAATGAATAAAAAAAGACAGAAAATAGTTCAGTATGGAAGAAAAAATAACATCAAGCAAGGATCTGCATACAAGTTGAGTTACAACTTGGTCAAATGTATACAAAACAACTTTTGTCAGTTTCAGGCCTGACGCTTTTCTTGCGAAATGAGATAAAACTTTGAATCCGGGCTCAGTGTCCTAATCATGTGCTATCAATCAACTACTCAAGGCATGAGCTCTGTGAATGTGATAAAAGACATTATTTTGATTTGTAGAAATTTTCACTTCTAAAAATGTCACAATTATTCCAGGAAAGTGCTTTTTTCTTTGTTTGCAATACAAAATTCTTACTTTCAGTTGAATAGGTACAGCGGTAATTTGCTGAAATTTGTTGATTTTGTAGTAAGAGAGAACTTCACAATACTAAAACAGATTTTCTCATTGCAACTTGCCTTTCTGCCAGAAATATTTTTCATATAAGGGTGCTCATCAAAATCTTATGAAATATTAAAAAAATGTATCAACAGTGTCAACACCGAATGCTGATTCTCTCTTTCATGTTATAGTTAGCAACACTTTAATTTGCTGATAAGATAATCTTGTAAATATATAATGTTTTTAATGATGTATGCTTTTCTTAGTTTTGCATTTATCTGCACGGCCCACTGTAAATCAGTCCTTTGACTGGCATGGCAACCGTGCCTAAAGAATTGAAAATCAATCCATCAATCAATCAATCAATCACTCAATCAATCAGTAAAGGTGACTTTGAAAGGCAAGGTCATGGATAAAGATTCAAGGATTTGAGGAAGCTCCAGATCCTATCAAAATTGCAATGACTTAATGACTTCAGACTTCATGCAGCTATAAATGATATACAGTGTATATATATTCTTTACACTGTCATGAAACTTTGCTTCTTTCAACGCAACGTATTCCAAAAATGGAGCATTTTCCCTTGATCTAAAAGGTGTGGTCAAGAAGGAAATTCTCACAGGCAAGCCTTTTATTCCCCATTTTTGCTGGCTTTACTCACATCTAATTTCAGCCCCCAACCCCCCCCCCCCCCCCCCCCCGTAAATACAAATCTTGCTCCCACAGACCTGAATGTGTCTTACTTAAGAAATAGTGGAAAAGACAGTAGTCACCTCCTTTGAAGAAACCTCCTTCAACAAAAGCGTCAACACCAACTTTTTCCATTCCAACCCCAATAAGCCCTACGCTATGAGCATCAAGCTGAGGTTTAATTTCACTCAGCTCAGTAGCCCATAGCCGGCACAATTTTCATCCAAATCTGCGCAGGAAAACTATCACAACTGATTGACTTTCCCATAATGATGATAGCGGGATTGTCTGCAAAGAGATAATAACACCACAAGTTAGTGAGGAATGAATAAGATTACTTAAACCTGGCCATTGCAAAATATGAAGTTTAGTTTAGTCTGGAACCAAATATCGCTGCCCCAATAAATCATATTTAGAAAATCACCAAAAATTGATTATGAACCAAAGATATTAGATGATTACGAATTTCAGCTATGTAGTCAAATGTTTGTTATTTTTCAAATGGGGAGTATTTTTTGAAGACACCCTCTGGTAGGAAGCAAAACAGGGAGTGGTGGACACCAAAAAGACAACAGGGTGCATTTACCCCCACTAATGTTGACTAGAATTAAGATCTCTTTTGTTTGAAACAATTGTGGTAAGCAGTGCATTTCGACAGAAAAACAGCATTGCCACCTCATTATGTGGCTAAGTGTCCACCTCAGAAAAAGAACAAGGAATTAGCTGTTAGCTCCATATACAGCTGGCAGTCACCCTTTATTGTCACTTGGCCATGTGCATGAAGGCTTCATCTATGGACACTCTTCTTTTATGTATTGGAATATGAGGTGTGAATTGAACTTGAAAGAACCAATCTCAAACTAAAACAAAAGTCCCATTCTACAGTACCTTGCCAGTTGCAACACTTGATATGATGTTTCCAGCAATTTTGCTGAGATCCATTTTGAAATTCACACTGCAAATAAAGGTTATATATATTTCTTTTAGGAATCTTCCCAAATTATCAAATAGCCTTTAAACAAATTGATACAAATTCAATAATATGTGTGAAAGGTGTTATACGATTTAATTTGTATGCCCGCACAAGAGATACAGTAAGAAGTGTTTATGAATTGTTTGATTTCTACACGAATGATGATACAAATTTGATACGAATTTGATAAAATTTTGATACGAATTGTGTATACGAATTGCTTATGTGATTATGATATGAATTGTGTTTACAAATTGCTTAATACCAATTTGATACAAATTGCATATGAATCACGAATTGTTTTCGAATTTATACGAATTCTAAAAGGTCACGATACGAATTAATTCGTGTGTGGTTTATAGAATATCGCATCAATATTACACAATGCTACGAATTCCCTATACGAATTTGAAATGAATATTTGGAGATGATCCCTTTGCGTTATATAAATTTTGTTCACTATGTGCTTTTGATTCCAAACAACACAAGTTTAACACCCTGTAAAACTGAAAGAACATACTACAATAAGTTTTTCATATCAATCTAAAATCTAAAAAAATAACAATTCAATACAAATACTGTGATATTTGTAGCGAGGAAAGACACAAGTTCACCGGGTCCTCATTTTACAAATGCCACTTACAATTTTCTACAAAATATGGTGAATTAAGGTGATTTCGGGAAAAAACTTTCAGAATTTTTTACAAAATTGCAATGTATATACTAAGTCGTCATTTGCAAGGTACTACTGTAGGTGTTCTCTTGTGCACAGTTTGAAGATTACAGTATGTGCACTTCCTCCAATGCATTGGACAGCTTGAAGCACATACTATGGTAGATGATTTACCCTAATCTAAGTACCAATCATCAGCTCCAAATTTTGCAAATCATCTGACTTAAATAAAACTCTACCCTGTCACACTGTCAGAACCTTCTTTTTAGAAGGCAGGCAGTACTTGGTAGATAGATAGATCAACAGCAAGAGGCCTGGATGTCTCTGTTTTCTAAGTGGCTTTACAGTACTTCCTTGAAGCATCTGAAAACACCCTTCCATACCAAATGAAAGATCTTAGCAAAGATGCTCCTCCATTCTAGGCTGTCACTGTCTATGAATATATATGGTTCTACAAAATTTGCACTTGGGTGAGGGGTGCTACGAATATGTTGGATTCTGTGGATAAACCATTGCTTTTTTTAAGATTAGCACACATTCAGCACAAATCTGACAAAAAGCACCCTGGCCTTGGGTGTTTGCACGTCCTTTAATGACAAAGCATCTGCAAATTTTGAAGTTTGTGGATCCTAAATCTCACTCTTATCTTAATATGACGATTTCACTCTGATGTCAATATGACAATGTCCATATAGCTCTTTCCAATCTGATTTGCTGTGATTTCTTTCAACAAACCAAATAGGAAAAAATTGATGTGTGATGTGGCCTGTCCATAGTAGCAACAGAATAAATTTGAAGGTGCATGCGGTAAGGAGACTTTAAAAAGCCAAGAGAGATGAAAAATTAACAGAACAATCTTCTCATCTCATGTGTGAGAACCTTTTACTGGACCCAGGGGGAATACTTAAGTGTCCAAAGGGAAAGTGCCATTTTTCAGAGTACATTTTGAATGTACCATTTTCGCCTTTTTTTCTAGACGGGGGTATCAAAAGAAGGCAATTTTCTGGAGCCAGTTCCCAAAACATATCAAAAGGGGGAATTTTGTTAGATTGGGTAATTATCTAGCCCAATTTCTGTGTTCTTGAGCATACTTTTCACCAATTTTTCCTAGAATGGGGTATCGTTTAAAGGCAAAAATTGTGGAGCTGGGTAAAAAAACTTTTGTGGGACATCCCCATAAATTTAGGTCAAGGACCCCAGGGACTGTATTTTAATTGCAAGTGTTAGGGTTTCATACTTTTTAGTGAATCCTAAGTTTTCCAACTTGGTCAACAATAACATGCAATGTGCGTGTAAAGCTCCTCAGAATTCAGAAATTAGTCTCGTCTTTGCAAGGGCAAACTTTACGAGTTCAATCACGAGGCCCGTTCCCACTGAACATAGTCAGGCAGCAGTGTACATGATTTGTTTTTCATAACTTCTGCTATAAATCTTTATGTCGGTATTTCTTTCCTGAATGTTGTGGACCTTTTACAACTTCATGATGGCCGGTCACATTATAGTGTTTTAGGCCTTGTTTTTTGCCTTGGCAAAAAATGAATTATTCAGGGGAAGTTTCCTTGCGTTTTCATGTGCTCTAAAAAGCTCTGCTGCTCTTCACGTCAGCTTTGTTAATCCCTCAATAGCTTGAAATCCGTTGTTTTGGCCACGTATGACACGACAAAGCATTGCAAACATGTTTAACTTACCGAGCGTCTTTTCGCTCTCCTGTCTGTTCTTCGCAGCTTAGGTCACTCCCCTCTTATCCTTCGATTCGATGTTGTTGTTGAAAATGATCGCCGTGCATTCTGGGAGATTGCAAAACTGCATATGGTTTTTGCGACGCAAAAGTGAATTTGAAGAAGAAGCTGTTAATATTATTAACAGAGTGCTGCTCTGCTGCTCATACTATTTGTCAAAGAAGTGTAATGCAAAGAAACTAGCCAAATCCTCAAGGCCACACTCTCTGTGTGACTGAGTGCGAGATCCTTCGGGATCCTTCTTGCAAAAGCAGGTTGTTTTGTGAAAATGATGTATTGAAGGTGCATTGAGTCTCTCATTCAGAAGTAAATTTCTGCAAGCGTTGCTCCATTCTAGATAAACACCTTCCATAAATAGAATATGAAACAATGCAGCTATGGCGTTTTAAAGAGCCATTATCACCCAGAATCCTCTGGAGGTATGCTGCTAGTTCAGACTCAGGGAGCGCCAGGGAGCGCCTGTTCAGACTTGTCTTAGAATCAAATTTGACTGAGCATAAAAGGTGAATCGGCCACGGGGGAGGGGGGGGATCGAGCGGCACTCCCATTATGGCCTAGCAGGGTGGCCAAGTCAGTTTGATGGTCTTACCAAATTGACTACAAAATAACTACCATTTGAGGTTTTCTGTAAACCGTACTACCATTAGAGGGTATTTTTTAAAATTCTTGCTTTGGCCCTCTTTAGGCCTGACTGGAACCCCCTGTCAGGCCACAATGGGAGTATCCCCCCCCCCGTGGAATCGGCACTGCTGTAGTGGAGCTGATACGAATGTAAATCAAACTCTGCGTTTTATCATTTCGACTGTGAAAGTGTACATTCATATTTTGCGCTTTGGCTATTATTTGGTTTTGTACAGTACAATGTGACATTGCAACATGCCCGCAATGAGCCCTGGTTGACAATGGCTCCTGAAATTATCCCGGTGACCAGGACTAGGGACTATGGGACTAACAGAGATTAAAGGCAAATCCCTTTCCGTCATCACCTTCTAGTCTAGTCAGTGAGGGCCCTGAAGGCGACCTGGCCCTGAAGGCGACACAACCACAGCGGGGATTAACTTTGGATTTTTCATTGCCAAAAGCTTCGATAAAACTTTGTTATCACAGGATACGGAGTTGGCCGCTGGGAATCCCACCGCAAAACTGCGTTTTCTCTGTAAATATCACAAATTTGTACATTCCTTGCTCGAATCGTACACGACCTGGAAAATGACAACTTGACTCGCTTAAAAGTCTTATAATTTATTAAATATGGATATTTTAGACACTTCAATAGAGGGTTTTGAGAAAAGCATCGACGACGTCTTAGCCTTGGATCAGGATATTTCAGAATTTCAAGGACCACGGATGAAGTGCCTGGGGATCAACCAGGCATGCTGGCTGAACAAAGCGAATCTGAGGAGGGTCTAACGAGTTCTGACAAGATCTGGCAGCTACCTTGTAATGGTAAGTCTAGTCATTACATATGACAAGAAAATGTTTGTTACTAAGTTTCATCGTCATGTTTCTTTGCAACTTTTCCGCTCCTGTTCATTTCTTAGACGACAAAATGAATCCACTCAGGACTTCTTCTCTCGTATCGACAAGTAAACTGCTTTGGCCTTTCTTTCTGTTAGTAACAAACGAAAAGCCACTATATGACTCCACTCTGTTATGTAATTGGTTCATACGTAAGCTGTTTGGAGGTTACCCTCATTCTACTATACTTCATCCCAAAATCTGAAGTTATACTTAGCACTCAACAGTTTTTTATCAATTTTGCCCTTGTTCAACTGTTCTGCGACTCCTTTGTATTCGCAAATGATTTGATGTTCGTGTTCAGAGGATTTCATAATGAAAACAGTAAAAGTTTTCGCACATCCTACACTAAATTGATCGCGGAATTCTATTGGTAGGATGCAAATTGAGCTAATTTGAAGATCACACCTACCACTGTGGACAGGAAGCGGCCAAAGTGCACTTCCACCTCAAGCATTACGTGTCATAACATAGAGCATAGACGCTGAATCTTGCAAAGCTTTAAAATTTGCGGTATAAAATGCCATTGCACTATGCTTTGAAATGAGCCGCTCAAAAGAAACTTCAGGTAATTTTACCTCATCTCAGAGAGATAATTCTTGATATCAACGTGTTTTCAAAATGCTGTCATTGCTTGAATCTGTGACATCATAACATTGCTAGATCGTAAATACCATGTTTTTTATAAGAAACTGATTTATAAGAAACTAGGACTAAGATGGCCGAAATTTTAAGAAACTCTAGCACTATGTCAGAGAAATATTAAGAAACCTTGGATTTTATTGCAAATAGATCGTTGAACCTTTATTCTTTTGCAAAATCAAGTAACCATCAGTGTTTTCATCATGTAAGAACACTGTTTATTCTTATGTGATATTTTAAATGTCAAGAAACATATCTGGCTCAGTGTTAGCGATCGCATTGATAATTCTCTGTTCACAAAATAAGAAACCAAATAAGAAACTTTTAGCATTAAAATGGGCAAAATTTTATGTGAAATTAAGAACCTTTTATTACTATGCCCTTAGACTTATGACGATGAGTCTGTTGTTGCCCTGTGCTCTTTGACTTGATGATGGCGCTTTGGGCAATAGAGACTCGTTGTATTACTCTGAAAAACCTGGCCCTGTTTAGGCCCAAACTTCGCAATTCCTCCAGTACCAATCAGATTGCGAGATTTGGCAGAGAGCAATGATGTATAATTCTCGATTCGAATGATGCAGTTGACTAGATTTTTAACAAAGTTGCTGCAGCAGGTGGCTGAAGTTTTCTCTGGGTTGTTTTGGTTGTAGGAAAATGTAGCGTTGAAAGACTTGTTCTGCACTCACCAGGAAAAGTGAACTTCCTTCTTCAGATTTATACCAAGTTTCTTTGATGAAACGCCTGCTTAACGTGGTTTTTATCGCATTTTCTTTCCGACGAGTGACCGTTGAACAGAGCTACGGCAGTCGTTCGATCCTGATTCGATCGATCGAATCATGATCGAATGCATGAGATAGGGCCGTGTTTTTCACTGTTTCATTATGAGTCCCTCTTGAGCAAGGTTTACCGTAGGGATAAAGATAGGCGACATTCGTCTGAGCATGCGCCGCGACCTTCAGGGATGTCAGTGGGTACCAGGCCTCAGTAGCTGTGGCGGGAAGTTTTGAGCTGACGTGATTGTTTGTTTTCGTCGGACCTGGCTTGAAAAGTTACCTGTGAAAAGGTTCACATTGAAGGGAAAGGTACGTGAAATCATCGAATTCATGTTTTCCGTCATAAAATGGAATTTTCAAAAGCTACTTCATTGCGTGCTGTTATCCTTTCCCGTATCTTGTGTTCGTTCTGTATAGCCTAAGTTTTACTAGGCCTATATGGTCGCTAGGAATGATTTTGCAATGAAACAGTTTAACAAGGATGAAAATGAACGATAAAAATTTAGAAGTGATGCTGTTTTATCTGTGCAAGGCCCTGAACAAATGGTTTAACATGCACTTGTCCCAGGCAACAATGCTGAAATCTGTCTGATCGTTTGAGCAAGTTTGAGCAAGTCAGCAATTCCACCAGCTGACCAGCAAAGTTATTCAAGACAAAAACGACAGAAAGTTGATACTTACTACAGTAAAACCCCGCAAACAAGAACATAGCAAAATAGGAACCTGCAGACTGATTTTGTGGGAAAAGACACCCAAATATAAGAACCAAATACAGACTGATTTACTTCAATGTTCTTATGAGATGGTACACTATGATTAAGAAATTTCATCAAATCAGTGTAAAAAAATTATTGACAACTGAACACCTCCAACAGTTTCAGGAATATGCAAATTCTTTTATCTAGCTGTATGATTTAAATTGCTTTGTCAATAACAAAAATACCATACCTTCTGATATTGAAATGCAGTCATTATACCCTTAAGTATATTTCACACATACTGTATACTGTAGCTTTATATTCATCATAGTCATAACTGTCCTTGTGATAAGAACAAAACCCTGTAAATGTCATAAGTACCTTATTCATAAGAACCTAGCCAGTCTGTCTTTTAGAAAAACATGTTCTTGTTTGCGGGGTTTTACTGTATTCCATTGTAAAATCACAACTTGTTGAGTACACTAATAAGTCCTCTTCATTTATTCGTTGTTAGTGCACTTTGATACACCTACTTTCTATAAGATATGAAGGATACCCCCAATGTACAGATTATTAGGGCAAAAGCATAGCATGCATATTTTATGAGAAACATGGTTCTTGGGTTGGTTGCCATCAATTTTAGGCCATTTTTGCTCAAAAATTCTCTTGGGATCCTTACATCTTTAGTGCACTGGAGACCCTAAAATTACTAGAATTCTAGAAAGAATTATTGACAGAAATCAGCTGAAAGCAGTTTCAAAACATTTTGAATTTGGAATGATCTTCGAAAATCAAAGCTGCAAACTAAAAGGTTCCTTTAGCTTTTATAATCCAGGATTCAGGAATCACTGTTCCCTGATATTTGAAAAATAAGCCCTAAAGTTTAAAAAGTCTAAAAAAGCTAAATGTACTACAGAATCCTACCAGGAACTGTCACATGTAGGGCAAAATCTGCTATTTCTAAATCCTGCAAAGTTTTACATCATTGTGACCAGTGCTAACATGTTGTGGTCTAATATGAAAATGCCTATACAAGATATTGTTTGTTTGCTTAGTCTACAGCAAGAAGCCTGGGAAATGTTTAATTTTTAGATGCAAGCATTTTACACCAATTTAAAGATCAAACAAAGAATAGCATACGCAGTTGAAAATTCTTAAGAAAAGACCATTCCAGCAAAATTTGCAAAGATAATTTACTTGTGAATGTTGCTATTGCCCTATCAGGCACATTTCTTTGTAGGATATTGAAACAAGGTGGCCAAGCTGTTTCAGTTGTTGTCATATTATCACACAATTTCTGGTGTAAAGTCTATTTTGAAATAGATCAGAATGAAATGGCTTTCATTGACTGGCAATGACAGAAGAAGTCAATAATGAAATTTGAATAGCTTTTACATAAAAATAAATAGTATTCAAACTGCAAAGCAAGAACTATAAGAAACTGAGGAAGGATACAGTACTTGACAAAAATATACTGCTAGTTCTCTCTGTAAACTGTTAGATGTGTTCTGATAGCCTTTTTGAGTTCAAGGCAATTAGAATCAACACCACTGGCATCTCTCTTCCCTGTACATTCCTGTTCTGTTTAACAAAGGTTACTAATTTACTCCTCTACTTCTTTATTACTCTTCTATTAATGTCTACTCGCTTCCTAATGGCCTTGCCACCCTTTGCTTTGCTATTTACTTCTTTTTCTCTCTCAATGTCCTCCACTTCTTCTTGTTACATTTCTTCTTCCTTTCATCCTAATCCATGTCCTTGTCCCAACCATCTTCAACAAGATTCCTGCTATAGCTTTCAAGACAATTCCCATCACAAAAGAGGTACTTCTTATCTTTTAACTGTTTGCTAAAGTTACAAAATGAGAAGAGATAAGTGTTAAAGAAATTTGGCTACTTTAATTTGAATCAAGAAGTCACGCAGACTTTGAGAAATCAACAATGTATCAACTATTTTTCTTGAGAAAATTTGGAAGATGTGAAATATTCAGGTTCTTGCCTGACATTGGAAAACTGTATCACTGTAGCTTATGCCCATTAAGTTTCTCAAATTCGTCCCAGTCTGCTGCTTTTTGACAGAAAATAGCTGTGGTGCCACGAAGGGAGGGCTAGATGGGGGTACAGCTCCCTATTAGAAGAATCTAGTCTCAATTTGGGAGCAAATTTCGGATTCCTGTCTGAGGAAATATTATGAAAAGATGTGCGAAAACTGTATTTTGTAGCCATTCAGCCTCCCTGTCAGAAGCTCCAGTCCCTGTCAGAAGATTTAAAGCGCTACATCTGGGAGGTAGTACTAGGATGACTAAGATTTCAAGAAACTCCAGTACTATGCTTAAGAGGTAGTAAGAAACAAATGCACTATAAAATAAGCAGAAAATTAAGGAACTTTCAATACTTTATTGCAAGCATTTTATGTTGAATTTTGAGCTCAACGGCTTTACGCAAGTCTCTTACCAAGAAAAATTCTTCCGAAAATTCCATCAAGATTCAACACATACAAGTCATTCAAAATCAAATGATTCTGAAAATGAGGGTTTGTACAAAAATCATTTAAATGGTTCAGCTTCCGTTGGAATAATTTTCATTATGAATCAATCAGTTTATAATTGGTTAGAAGTTATTTGTTAAATTCGCAGATGTTTCAAATATTCACGTTCTTCTCGAAGGGGAAAGATCAACTCCTTCGAATCTTTGTGAAAACCCCTGCGAGTCTCAACCCCTCCTACTAATACAAAACCAAATAATTCAGAAATTGAAGGGTGTAGAATAATTATTCATATCTTTCTGCATCCATTGGTATAGGTTTCATTTTGAATCAAACCGGTTATAATGAGTCACAAAGCATTTTTATTTGCTAGTTCTTGCTCTTTCGCGTCTTGAAAAACATGGAAGCTTGAAATCGATGTCGAAATCGCCCCTGAGTTTTCAACCCTAGCCATTCATTTAAAACCAAGCAAACTACAAAAATGAGTTGAAAATGCGAACATTTGAAGTTTTCTGCATTCAACTGTGTAGGTTTCATTATGATTCAAAACCTAAATTAGTTGCTATAGTAGATGTTTTGGTGCGCAGGTTCTTGTTCTTCTTCGGTAGAAAAACATGGAATCTTGAAATCGATGTTGAAATTGCCCCTGAACTTTCAACCCTAGCCATTCATTTAAAACCAAGCAAACTACAAAAATGAGTCAAAAATGCTATTATTTGAAGTTTTCTGCATTCAACTGTGTAGGTTTCATTATGATTCAAAACCTAAATTAGTTGCTACAGTAGATGTTTTGGTGCGCAGTTTCTTGTTCTTCTTGTTCTTCTTCGGTAGAAAAACATGGAATCGTGAAATCGATGTTGAAATTGCCCCTGAACTTTTAACCCTAGCCATTCATTTAAAACCAAGCAAACTACAAAAATGAGTTGAAAATGCGAATATTTGAAGTTTTCTGCATTCAACTGTGTAGGTTTCATCATGATTCAAAACCTAAATTAGTTGCTATAGTAGATGTTTTGGTGCGCAGGTTCTTGTTCTTCTTCGGTAGAAAAACATGGAATCTTGAAATCGATGTTGAAATTGCCCTTGAACTTTCAACCCAAGCCATTCATTTAAAACCAAGCAAACTACAAAAATGAGTCGAAAATGCTATTATTTGAAGTTTTCTGCATTCAACTGTGTAGGTTTCATTATGATTCAAAACCTAAATTAGTTGCTACAGTAGATGTTTTGGTGCGCAGTTTCTTGTTCTTCTTGTTCTTCTTCGGTAGAAAAACATGGAATCGTGAAATCGATGTTGAAATTGCCCCTGAACTTTTAACCCTAGCCATTCATTTAAAACCAAGCAAACTACAAAAATGAGGTGAAAATGCTATTATTTGAAGTTTTCTACATTGAACTGTGTAGGTTTCATTATGATTCAAACCTAAATTAGTTGCTGTTAGTGAATTTGGCAAGTGCATGTTCGTCTGCACTCTGTAATTGACGTTAGTCCGAAATAGATTTTCTCTCTGCAACAACAGCTTCAATTTTTCATTGCTTTGTCGGGAGGGATATATACATTGCTAAGAAAATAAAGGAACTTACTGTTATTTGATTTCTTTGTTGTGTGTGGCTTGATGTCTTTGTTTTATTGATTGGTCGATTGTTTATCTTAGAGCTTCATTTCCTGCTTCCTCGCTTCTGCAACTTTCCTCGAAAAGTAAGATCTCGTGGTCTTGCGCAGAATCTTGCGCAATGCGCCAAAAACGAATGTCGCCTATCTTCGTAGGGATACAAGGGACTCATCGTCATAAGTCTGCTATGGCCTCATCTCGGGGGGGTAACTTAGTACTTTTCGTGGTACGGGGACGTGCCATTTTTTAGGGGTACTTTTTTGAAACCGTTACGGAATTATGGGTAGCATTTTCACAATTTTTGGACATTTAACGGAATTATGGGAGTCCTTTTTAGGGGATTTTTCGTAATTTCCGGAATTATGGCCCAGATTTTATCCGATTTACGGAATTATGACCCTAAAATCCACCAGAACTTACGTAATTATGGGCACCAATTTTTCGGTCAAAATGGCACGTCCCCGTAAGAAAATAGGTCGAGATACCCCTCCCCCCCGAGGGCCTCATCCAAGTTTCTTATAAAAAAAACGTGTAGTAGTCCTTCAAAAACTGGATGTTTCTTGTATTGGGCAATTTAATTTTTGCCGATATCAGTTTGAAATTTATGAAAATTTTCATGTTCATAAAAATGTGTATTCGAGCTAAATCCAAGGGTGAAATAGATGATATAAATAATATGACTAAATCATTGGTATTATGGGGCTAAATAAAGTCAAATGGTGTTGAATAGTTAACAGTCAAAGTTCAGAATTGCTTCATTGCATAGTTTGAACACTCTAGACCTCTGAAACACACTCTTTGCATCTAGAATGGACTAAGATTTCAGAAAATGCAAAATACAATATTCACACCAAACACTTTTTAGTACTGATCAAATATTGCGAAAATTGGCAGCCCTGGAAAAGTGTGACTCATAAGAGAGGATTTGATTTGGTTCCAAGCAAGCATCTGCTCTCGAGTACCGAATAAACGGGGGAGGGGGTGAGAATAATCAGGGGGGTTGGAAATGGCTCGATTTAACAATAATCGGGGGGTTGAAATAATCAGGTTGTGTTTGGAGAAATAGAAGATAGTCGTTGTCTTAGCTAAACACGAGTCTTGTATATATTTATGTGAACATCGATGTTACGGATACATTTACTTATGAGCTCTGGTTCTGTTGAATGCACTTCTTGAAACTTTTTCTTGCGTTAATTAAAAAAATTGAGTTGACTATCATTTCATTTTTCCAAAAATTAATAAAAAGGGGATTGGAATAAAAGCGGGGGGGGGCTGGAGAGCTTTTCAAAAATTAATACGCGATTGGGGCGATTATTTGGTACTCGAGAGTATTCACTGGTTCAAAGGGCCAAGATGGCTGGTTACAAAAGGAGCTTCTATCGTGTCAGATTTCATTATTTGCTAATTGGATTCGTGAGGAGGTGGTCAATTTTTGATAGATCTTTGTTGACATATATCAATCATTAGCCTTCCCGTGCACGAGGATGGGCAGTTCAAGTTCAAGAGCCTTTACACGAAATCTACTTAAACGGCATGCATCATGCTGTTTCGGAACTGTTACTCTTGAGAAATTCTTGGTTTATTGATGATAATCTGCTAAGGATGCCCCCATACCATCAGAAGCACAGTGGCAGTCATTGGTTGTTGTTCCTGTCGCAGTTTTTCTCCCCTGGTGGCCCTTTCCCCATGAGCGTTGTTGTTGTTGTATCAGGGAAAAGAATATTTCAATGTTGCCACCAATTAATAGATTTATGCATCCCTTGTTTCCCTGATTCCTTTGATTTGCTGATATAACTTGTTCAAAGGAGCATAGTTTTCAAATCTTTAAAAAGCTGGGTGTAAAATTCTATGACCTATTTCTTTGAACTGAATGGCTTCAAAGAAACTTCAACTATTTTACAGTATATCTGCCGTTGGACTTTTCTGAAATCGTCAATACTTTCAGAATTATAGCGTTTTTCTTCTCCTTTAAGAATTCAAGAAAATCTTCGAAAAAAACTTTAAACTATCATAATTTCTAAACCTGTTGACGAAAGATCAAACAACTCTTAAGAAAACCATAGTTTATGGATGCCTACAATATGGTATCAAGCAAAACTCTTTAACTCTTCTGGTTTGTGATTTAGAAATTTGATGACGTAACATCATAAAATGCGCTGAAATAAGAAATAGGCTGTAATTTCGACAAATGTTCAAGATGTCGGAAAATTCCAACTGTAGAATCATAGAAAAGGGGCTAAAGTTTCTTTCGAGTCATCCAGTCTAAATAAATAAGTCAATGAATTTTACACCCGCCTTTTTTCGTAGATTTATGGGCCCACTTTTTCAAGAAGGCCTAAACAAGTGGGAGTTCTCGTACACCCAACAAAGTCGCCTCAAAATCTGGTTTAAAGAGTTTGAATGAAATTTGAAAAGAAAGTTTCAGTATTTTTGATATCACCTGACATGTCACCATCTTAATAACAATGCGTGTGATATCAAACTTTGACTGATGCTATCAACTCAGCAGATCGTTTTTGTATCTGAAATGGTTCATAGCCATGACAGTGCACGGGATTTTAAATTTGGTTTCCTGCCATTGAGTCAGCATATGATGGGGGTTGTTGGGGGTACCAAAATCGTAAAGCCGCGAAAATATTTCAGAAAATATGACCTGTGTACACAAGTTGTAGAGTATTCAACAGACATTCAAGCAGACAAAGGGTCAAAAATGATGAAGTGCTCAATCTTCTATTTCAAGAGAGACCAAAAATGATCGGTATTTAGCTCTGTCCTCTGCTTGGGATTACGTTAAGAATGGCAGGGGAAAGCCACCTTTTTGCCATCATCTTTGCGGTGTTCCACGATCCTAGCTTGTAGCCATCAACGGTATTTCTCGCCTGTGTGATGACGTTTCAGGACCTCAAGCTTTTAAGGAAATTACTGTTCGTGTTAGAGCTTGAGATGATGTAGCATATGGGTTTCCTGAAACAGAACAGTGTGAATTACATGTACAGTTACGCCTGGAATCATTCATAACCTAATTCCGAGTGTTTTGCATTCTTCTATTTGTGGGCAGATTTCATCGTGGCTGAAGGTTTGTACAGAGACGTAAGAAGCATCTCAAACTTGGGGGCACGCACGACGGTTCCAGGGCACTTTTCCTGTAGAAAAAAGGTGCATTTTCTAAAAATAAAAAGGGCACTTCTTTGTTTATTGCAGAATCTTGGGGGCCATGCCCCCAGTGTCCCCCCAGTTCCTACTTTTGTGGGTTTGTACGAATACGATCAAAGGCTGAAAAATGGAAAACGAGAGGAATGATAAATTATCATCGGTAACTGGTCTGCAGATAAAACGATAAAAATTCTCACAATTTGGCATGGGTTTGAATAATTTCATTCTTAATAGCTGTATTCATTTAATGAGAAACTAAGAATTTTAGCCAGTACTGGCTGTTTCTTAAAATTACATAACCTTTAAGAAATTCGTAGGAAACTCCTATGTTAGAAAACTTCCAATACATGCTCAAAGTCTTACAAATCTTGGGCAAAATGCCTGGGATGGGTCACTAAATTGCACTACTTCGGCCTTTGATGACGCGCCCTCGCCCCTCCCGTTTCAATATTTTAGGAAACATCATGAAAACACCGGCATTTACCGGTGCCCCTTCCAGCTTGTTTTGCCCAAGATTGTAATTTCTTATAAGTAACACATATGTAAAATGTCCTTACATTGCAGGCCTGCTTCAAATGACAAAAGCGAAGTTCATGCCAAGTTGCGTTGTCACAACAATGACGAATCTGTCATCCACGCATCTGAAATCAAGAAGAAATCGAACCTCGTTTACAAGATATCAGCTTGAAGAGATGGAAAGAGTGTTTTCACAAACACATTACCCCGACTCTAACATTCGTCAAGTTATGTCTGAAAAGCTGGATCTTGCGGAGGCAAAAATACAGGTAGATATGCAGGGTAAACCAAAGGGGTTGTTCAGCTCCGATTTGCTCAAACGTTTTAAGAGATGTAGTAACCAGAGGGAATTTGGTCCACAAGCCCATGCAAGATTTTGCAATACACGTTTGTTTTATGAGAAACTTGGATCAGGCCATGGAACTAAAAGTTTCTTAATTTCACATGAAATTTTATACATTTTAGTACTAAAAGTTTCTGAATTGGTTTCTTATTTTTCTTAATGCAGAGTTAGCAATGTGGTCGCTAACTCTGCCGCAGATGTTTCTTGATATTTAAAACCACAGGTAGCAGCGTATGGTTGTACTAATTGTAAAAGTGAAATTGCAAACCAACCTATGTCTTCTTCCTCATCGTTCTTCTGTTGATTGTGATGTTCGTGTTCTTCTTTGACCCCTTCCATCAAAACACTAGGCCCATCAACAGACCCAGTCCCCAAACGAGAATCTCGTTTGGGGACTGGGTCTGTTGATGGTCATGTATGACACAGACAAAACAAATCGTAAACAAACAAGGCTGGGCACCTTTTCAAACAAAACGCTTGCAGCATCTTCCGCGAATTAACTGGGATACAAAATTTCATTCTTATCCCTATTAAATTTTTGCTTCCCCATTAAAAATTTTACAATTTCCATCATGATTATATTTGAAAATTTTCTTTCCCCGTCAGAGTATTTTTAATCCCCGCTGAACACGTATAATCTCATCACTTCCCCGATGTAAAATTTTAATGTACGGCGGGGTCGTTACTGGGGGGTGTGTAGCAGATGATCAATGCAGTTTTCACCTTTTCATAAAAGAAAATCGAATGACATAGATTAGCTACAGTATTTTTAGCTTTTCTCTTGGCTTATCAAAAAGGTCTCCAAGTACAATTGCCCACAACTCTAGAACAGTACGACTGATTTTAACGAAATAAAGTTCTACATTTAAATTAGCCTTTGTATTGTAAAGTTACAACACGAAGATGTGGAGAAGAATGAGACGACTTGATTCCATTTTCTGATATATGTAACAAACCAAACTATGTACAAACCTGTTGATAAACTGCTGCAGAAATGTTTTACGATTGAATAAAGTGACGCTTTACGGTTGGCCCGACGCCATACCGTTCTGATTACGACTATTTCCGTGAGCCCATGATTCGAACTAAAAATGATATGGCGTTACGAGATACTTATACGAAGGAAGTCTGGGTACAAGTCATTGACCCCGTGCAGATCACCACGGGCAAGAGGTCTGGGCTAGCCCATCCAACACTTTGGACTTCAAAATGACAGGCCACTCCTTGAAATTGGCGCATAATTATTGATTATACAACTCTGCAAATGTTGATATATCATTTTAGGACACCCGGTATATGAAGTGTCCTTATGTTTCAGAAGTGCTCCTTTGGCTTTATGATTTTCGAGCGCCAAAGTTTGGACTAAACTTTGCATTAAACATCGCTGGTCGAAATTCGAAATCAGCACACTCAAATTGACGTTTTTTCATCAATAAAAAATTTTCGCGTCATATTCACATTAAATTCTTCATGTGAATGGCCCTGGGGTAGTCATGGTCTTTTGCTCCCCTCAGCATCGTTTTATAGCATTGTATTGTAGATCGTTCGTAGTCGTACGTAATTCGTAAATTGTTAATTTGTATATTGAATTTATAAAAAAACCTTTGGACTTGTACAAGTCGTCCTGGATTATATGACGACTTTGGCAAGTCCAGCCAAAGGTTAAAATCTTTCCTACGGCTAAATGCTTATGCCATCTTTCAGGGATTTGTAACCAAGAAGTAACTACGAAATTCGAATTCAACTGTATTTCCAGTGCTGAAAAAAGCGTGAGAAAACTCCTATCAAGAATTTGAACATTTCAAATCCGTCAAGTGCTCTTAGTGCAATAAATTTTCGAAAACAGGAACTATATCAGGGATGTAGGAAGGATCTCAAACTTGAAGGGGCACGACACGTCGAGGGTACTTTTTTTCTTGAAGAAAGGGGGCATTTTTCTACAAATGAAAAGGGCACTTCTTTGTTTATTGCAAAATCTTGGGGGCACGTATCCCCAGTGCCCTCTCGGTTCTTACGTCTATGAACTATATTCTGGCCATTCAGCATCACTGAGGCAATTACTTTCTTTTCCCAAACAGGTGTGGTTTCAGAACCGCAGAGCGAAATGGCGCAAAAAAGAGAAACATTTAGAGCCAGAATCAGCTGCCGACGAACAAGATTTTGCTTCTTCTGATGTAAACATGCAATCACAACAACTATTTCTGTCACAAGAACAAAACTTCACAGAATTAGCATCAGCCCAGGCGGCTATGAATTACAATCTGTTACCAGGACTACAAGCGACTGGTAACCAGTTGATAAACAGCAACAACAGCAACGAAAACGGCCAGATCTTGAATCAAAATGGCCAGGCCCTTCCACCTGGTTATTACTTCGTACCATTCGCCAGTCAGCAAGCATACGCTAGCCACCAGAGTGCGTATTTCTACGATACTAGTGAGGGTGACAGTAACTCAACGTATGAATATTTATTGAAACAACAACAACAACTAGCAGCTAATTACCCATTATATGTAGTGCAAGATCCAGCAACGGGCCTGCAACACGTGTTTTGTGCTTACGATTACAGATATCCCTACAGCGAACAAGTAAATTGCAATGTTGACGACCTGCAACTGGATAACAACCAATTATTTGAAAGTAAAAGTGACTCAGAGCAAGACTCCGATTTTTCAAAGAGTGAAACAAGCTCCAATGACTCCAATACAGTGACTGATGATTTGAATTATTCTGAGGTCGATTCTACAAGCCCTGTGGATTCTCCGAATAACTCACAATTCAATTCATCGAACGATGACTCCCCATTGTTGACTGGAACTGAACCTAATTCAACTACTGAGTTGACTTCGTGTGGCTTCGAACCATCATTTCAGATACAAGAAGTGGGTCCATCAGCTCATGGAAGCAAGAAAGATGATTTTTCTGTATTAATTCCCAATTGCTCTAGTCCTACGCCTAACCTGCATGATCTTTCGTGCCTTGGTCTTGAATGCGTACAGCCCAACTGTCCTGGTCCCAAATCAACAACTCGAGATTCAGGGAGTGCCTTGGGGTGTCTGGAGGAGAGAGAATGCAGCATAGATTCAGAGATCAAAGACAAGAAAATATCCGAAGTTCTGGCTTCATTTTCTCGGTTCATACCTCAGCACGCGCATAGTACTTTTGAGAGCCTGCAGCAGAAAAAAGACAGTGCACAATCTGGGCCTAAAGACGAGAAAGTGTCCAAAGTTCTTGCATCATTTTCTCAATCAATATTACAGAATGGAAAGGATAGTTTAGAGTCCCGGGAGCAGATTGAAGGAAACGCAGAATCCGGGCCCAAAGACTCAAACATGTCCCAAGTTCTTGCATCATTTTCTCAGTCGATATCTCAGAATGAAAAGGATAATTTGGAAATCCTGAAGCAGATAGAGGGCTGCACAGAATCAGGGCCCAAGGACACAAAAATGACCCAAGTTCTTTCATCGTTTTCTCAATCAATATCTCAAAATGCAAATGACACATTAGAGCACCTGGAGCAGAGAGATAGCATTGGAGAATCAGAGTCCGAAGACACAAAGCTGTCCCAAGTTCTCGGGGCATTTGCGTCGGCTGTTCGATCAAAAGGGGGCAGCAGTACTTTGAACGATGATGATGATGATGACGATGATGATGATGATGATGATGATGATAATGATATTGATTTCATTACTGCAAATAACTTCGAGTCACAAGAAGATGAAACGAACGATTACTTGGAAAATTACGTAGAATGTTTAGTTTCTCTCGAAGAAAACTTAAATCGACAGACTTCTTTCAACGAGAGCTCAATCGATGAAACTGATCGAAGTTCTGTGAAGGACGGATCAGAAGGCGATATTAACAAAAGCAGCCTGTCTGATTTATTAGGCCAATCAGAGGACGTTGCAGACAATACCCAGGGCAAAAGAGTAGTTATAAAGGATGGCGTTGTTTATCAAGTCAAATCACAAGACCTAGCGATTCAATCACACCTTAATCACACTAATGATGATATATTTGATATATTGCTTGGTTGTTCCGATGACGAAGATTGCAATCCTGCCGATAGCTATAAGAAACAGAAACCTCACTTTGAAAATGATAACTCTAATCGAAAAAGAGACTCTCGTAAAATGGAGGCTGATAAATTTTCTGCTAGTGTAGACTCGGCTGAAGGTAAAACAGAAAGTGCTAGTCATTCGGATCAGTCACTTCATTTTACTCAAGACACGGACAATGCGTTAACAGCAGGTACAATCAAAAGGCAGCGACTCAGCAGCCTCTCTTTGGAATCATGCATTTGTGCTAGTAACGAGGCTTACATAGAGAAATCCACGTTTGAGGATTATCTTAGGTTTACAGACAGTGTCGACTATCTTGGAAACATCAAACAAGACAACAATGAAAACACTGAGCATACAGAATTTGTAGTTGCAGAGTAAAATACCATTAAAGAGCCATTGTCATCCTTTACGGGCAGGCTGGAATGTTAGACTACTGAATAATCAACCTCGCTCTTAGGGTGTTCTTACGTCATGCGCTGATAGCAAAGCCGAATGAACACCGGTACATTTCGATCAAATGCGCCCAGAAAATGGGTGTACACGTTTTTCTTTTATAAGAAACTGGTTAATAAGAAACTAATACTAAGATGGCCAAAATTTTAAGAAACTCTAGTACTATGTCTGAGAAGTACTAAGAAACCTTTCAAAGTTAAAAGCATAAATATCATAGCAAATATATCGTTGAACCTTTATTCTTGAGCAATATTATCTAACCATTTGTGTTTTCAACATGACAGAACATTGTTTATTCCTTTATGATGTTTTAAATGTCAAGAAACATATCTGCCGAAGTGTTAGCGACCACATTGCTAATTCTGCATTCAAAAAATAAGAAACCAATTAAGAAACTTTTAGTACTATGGCCTGATCCAAGGTTCTTATATAAAAAAACGTGTATTAGCATTAGCAGCCATTGTAGATTTCACGGTTTGTTAGGCAACGCTAAGCGACGGAAAATGGCCGTTGCTCTAGCGCTAATTCTGCAGAAGATAAACTGAGAAGCTAAAAGCAAATACTTTGAGGACTTATTTCAACCTTTTTAAAGGTATTCGAGCGATAATCTGGGGTTGGCAAGTGTGTTTAATGTGAAAATAGCTCGGTTTGTTTAAAGTGAAAATGGGCCTAAGTTGCGAATTCGAGAGACTTTCACCGCAGCTTCGAAATGAAATGGCTCGAAAAAGAAGAAAAGCACTCCTATTGTGAAAATATCGAAGATTTCAAAATAGTCCAACGGCAGAACTATGGCGAACAAGCCAAAGTTTCTTCGTTGAATTTTACATTCACCTTTTAAAACGATTTGGAACCTGTGCTGCAGAAAAATTTTGATTTAATTCAACTGTTCTGTCAGTTAACTACTTCACCGTGGAGCCCACTTGGAGCAATGGTTTTCGTTAGGCCAAATTTTATTTTCAGACATCGTGAAATTGTAGCCCGCCTGCAAACGACCTTGAGTGACAATAGCTCTGTAATGTTAAAGATAATTTACAGGCCTTCCTCAAAATATGTTTCGAATCTGAACGTCAGTGTTAACCCATGGCAACACTGCGAAGGAGAAGAGTTGAAGGAAGGGGAGACAGGACCGATTTTCTCTTTGCTTCTTCTTCTTCTCGTTTTTCTCCTGGCGGAATGGTAGACTAACTACCTCAGTCCCAGTTTCCGCTTCGTTCATTAAATTGGATGCCGGCCACTGTGCGAATATCAGCCTGTCAAAAAGCGAAACTACGACGATTTATCAGCCTATCAAGGAGCGAAACTACGACTATTTTCATTAGTCTAGCAGAATGGCTGAGACGTTTCTTTTTTATCCATAAGAAATATTACGAAACAGGCTACATTCTACTATACGTTAAGGAATATGCCACACTACTGGGCGATGCCATGGGAGCAAAAAAGAATGATGGCACCCCGGGGGGTACATGACTTACGGATGGACGGGGGTCTGCCGCCCGGTTTTCAGAAAGCTACCCTTCTCTAATTACCGACAGTTGCCGTCATACCCAAATTTATGATGAATTTTGGCGGAAAACCACCCATTATTTTGACAATTTTTTGCCATTTTCTGGAAAACCCACCCATGTTTAAAGAAAGTCTGCCGAAAAAGGGACCCTTGTTTAGAGAATTTCTTACCCAAAAACCCACCCATATGGGCGGCACATACCCGTACCCTTGACATGTTATGTTACCCCCCCCCCCCCCACAGCACCACGGTCATAATAGCCTAGACATTTCTCAATAGCTCAGTTCTTTCTAAATTGCAAAAGCCCACCACCTTCGTTCTTCATTTGATTGAATTCATGTTCGGTTAATTTCTGTTAATTTTCACTGGCATGCCTGCAAAAACTCCATGACGCTTTCAAGACATTTAGCAAAACTTGTGAAGCAGGTTCCGAAAAGGGCTTTGATAGGCAGTCCAGTCTTTTGTGAAAACTCAAGAATGTCCAGAATTTGCACATCCTTTGCGGGGTTGAACTGTAAGCATTACTATAACTGCGTATAACAGTTTCTTGCAAGGTCTAGGAATTTGTGAATAGATACAAGAATGCTATCTTGTTTTCGTTATCCCTTTCATTTTCGAGACACGCTAATCTAACAACAGTGGCTTGAGTTTCCGTAGTATCCTTGCAGATACTTCAGAGACCATGCAGGGGCGGCGCCAGGGGAGGGCTACGGGGGCTACAGCCCCCTCGTCGGAGGAAATTTTGGGTTCTCGTCGGAGAGATTTGGCAAAATGTCACACGACAACACCATTTTTCAGTCATTTTAGCCCCCCTGTCGGAAGCTCCAGCCCCTCTGTCGGAAAATTTCTAGCGCCACCCCTGAGACCATGATGCAACTTCAAACAATCAAAGTCTGGTAAGTGGTTACATTTACCGTAACTTGAAAACTGGCTGGCACTTGTTAAGTCTTGCTGTAAGGGAACTGTCATAAGGAATGGAACAGAGGGGGGCCGAAGAGATTTCAAAATTCACTGTAAAACTAGAAATAACGATTGTCAGTGAGTGCTGCGCATTTTATTGTTTGCACAGGTCCATTCCCTGATTCCGCAGTTTACACTCATTGAATTGTGATGCATGACAAATCGGTTTTTTGGCTTTGAGTCAATTAACAATAGGAGAAGAGAGAGGTGACGTAATGTTCTTTTGCTGCCAATAAAAGAATTCAAACCATTCCGATGCCATTTCAATAGCCGCTGACCGAAGTCACTGCAAAATTGTTGAAAACAGACAGACATACAAGCATCGAGAATCGATCTCGCCTAGGGAAGCCACTGCGCAGGAATAGGAGGCTGCTGCGCAGCAATTATCTAGCCCAATGCAACAAACTGAAACTGTTTACATAGCCCCTTAACATCTACAAAAATGATTTGATGACCCAAGGGCTTCTAAATGAACTCTGCGGTTCAGAAACTTCTTCAAGAAAAGTTTTTGCACTATAAAGTTGAACTTTCTTCCCATGTATCACGCTGTCAGTACCGTATTCATGGGACTGGTATTACGTTACTGCGGATACCACTGGATTAGAAACTGAGAGGGAGATCGATATCAGTGATCAAATGGACGAATGGAGAGCAAAAATAGCGCTGGCAGTGTTTAAAACAATTGTAAATATTGAAAGCAAATCCAAAAACGAATGGCTTCATGACCCATGTTTATCATTTCAAGTATAGTTTGTTAGCCCAATAATTTCCATCCGATAGTTTTGGTGACCCTGTCACATCCCTTCCTCCCCCTCTCGGCTCGCCGGAACGCGTTTCATATTGGGAGGGGGAGCTCAAAAGATATGCGAGGGAACCGAGGAAAGGTTTGACCCCGGAAAATTCTTCACAACTACGCCCCTTAGATCTGTGTGGCAGAGTAATGCAATATTTCTCAACGTGGAAACCAAGCTCAGCTCAGGGAAGTTTTTGGACTTACCCTTCAGGTACACGTTTTTTCATAAGAAACTTGGATCAGGCCATATTACGAACAGTTTCTTAAATAACATGAAATTTTGTCAATTTTAGTACTAAAAGTTTCTTAATTGGTTTCCTATTTTTTGAATGCATGAATTGTCAGTGTGGTCACTAAACACTGGCAGATTTGTTTCTTGACATTTAAAACATCATAAAGGAATAAACAGTGTTCTGTTATGTTTCAAACACAAATGGTTAGATAGTATTGCTCAAGAATAAAGGTTCAACGATCTTTTTACTATGATATTCATGCTTTTAACTTTGAAAAAGTTTCTTAGTACATCTCAGACATAGTACAAGAATTTCTTAAAATTTTGGCTATCTTAGTACTAGTTTCTTATAAACCAGTTTCTTACAAAAAAAACATGTATGCCCGGCTAAAATCCTTTGAAAATTTTTTTGCCGACCTTTGGCATGGAATCTCGGAATCTGGGAGGGCACGCCCTCCATGCCTAAATCGTAGCGTTGCCACTTCGTGCGAAGATGAAAGGAGCCGTAAATACCAAATGAGCAAAAGAAATCCTAAACCTCTTGAGGCAGCAACACCCGAGATCACCCGAGCCATCGACTGCATGATTTGAAAAGAAAGTCCCCAGAGATCAAAGTACATTTGTGAACAATAACCTGATTTCTCGATTCTGAACCCTGATTCTGAACCCTGGCTGTTAGGACTCGTAGAACCTCGTCTGGTGTCTCGTATTTTCCGATTAATTCACCCCTATGCCCCTATTATTAATGACTTTAGAACTCGTTTTTCACTGGTGTCTTCACTTTACAAACAAAAGTGCTTCAAACATTTTTTAAGCCTCTTATTTCATCTTCTTTTGCTTGAAGTCGTAGCACCATGAAAACATGAAGCTCGGGCAGGAACACGGAAACCACACCCGAAAGGGTGTTGCTAAACTCGTAGAAGTCGATCTGCAACCTGCAAAAAGGAGGATATTTTTAGGTGGTCACTAGAAGATAACATACAAGTGAAGGTTCGTTCTTGCCTATTTTCCCCGCATTTTAAACCGACCGACCTGCTAATTGCGGCGTTTCCTATCTACCACTATCGGCGAGGCAAGTAAGTTAGGCCTCAAGATAGAGGTATGGGAGATCGAAAGATGAGAATCAGAACAAAATCAAGGAACAGACTTCTCAAATTTTATAATTCGAAAGCATACTTACGAATGAATAGTCCATCCTCTTCTCGCCTTATCTGTTGCAATCTGTTTGTTGATCATCCATCGCAGCTGGCAGAAAATTTGGGCCCCTATAGTCTCCCAAGATATTGAAGGAGGCTGTAAAAGCGACCGTTCAATAAATTGAAATATGGGGGCCTTTGAGACCAAGCCAACCACTAGCACCAGAGGTGACAGCGTAGCCGTTGACGGCAAGGTTCGCAGGCCAAGGGTGTGTCGGCAGAAGCCACCGACACAACTGTAAACTTGATGAGGAGCTATTTGGACATATGAAGATTGGTTGTCGGACAGCTTGTTTTATAGATTTGTGGGGAATCACCAATGCACCCTCAGCCAATCAAATCGTGACGAGTTGATAAACCAAGCACCCACCCGCAGAGAATAGAATTACTCAAATCACACTCAAAATCATTCAAATGACTGTCGATTGTGTTTTTTCCAGAAGTTTCTTTTCTGGGAGATTCCCTTTATTGAGCTGTCTTTCATCAGAATTGTGAGACTCTCTTCTCGAAGGTTCCTTTCTCGAAGGTTCCATAGGTTCTCATGAAGTCTGCGTCATTGAAAAGCCTTAGTTCTTATCAAGCCTATTCCTTTTTGCTCAAATTTTCAATTTTTCCGGAACGAATCTTTTTTTTTCGATCGAATTTTTCGTCCCCTGCGATACAGGTTTCTTTTATAAGAAACTGGTTTATGAGAAACTGAGAAGTATCTACAAACTTTCAAAGTCAAAATATGGTTAAAAGCATGGATAGATCGGTCGTTGAACCTTGAACCTTTATTCTTTTGCAATATTAAACTAACTATTTGTGTTTTCATCATGACAGCACACTCACTGTTTAGTCGTTTAGTAAAATGGTTTAGCCCTTGTTTTAAATGTCAAGAAACATTTCTGTAGCAGTGTATTAGCGACAAAATTTCATGTCAAATTACGAAACTTTTAGTACTGTGGCCTAGACCCAAGTTTCTTAATTAAAAGAACGTGTATTCCATGAGTGTAATCACAAGTATCAAGGGCTTTCTTGCTTCATGGTTGTCTCAGTTTGCAAATTATGTAGAACACGTACAGGTATGAGCATTATTATTCTCTCAGAACATGTGATTATGCGAAAAATATTTTAAACCGAACTTTAGCAGCAATGGAGAAAGCAGCAATGAACTCGTTTAAGTCAGGGAAAACAGGTATCAACAAAAACCAGCTGAGGCCAATACGCAAAGTGCAGTAGCCACAAGTTCATACAGGATATTTTCATTTCACGTTTGACCATTCCTATTGCATTCGATTGCATCAGACCTATATTCTCCAGACTTTCATCTCCTCGTCTATTCTGTTTATTCTCAAAGAGGCGATAACCCAAATCATTGCTTGGGGAATGACCGATATTTATGGAACAATGAATCAGGTTGCATAATACGATTGACGTAAGTATTGCCTCTGCCACCAGGTGGAAAAGAAACAGAAGACAAAAGCATTGGCGACACATCGTTTCCAGAATCATTGCATTGCTCGCCATGTGACAAGGCTGTTGTGAATGATGAAGCACAGATTCGGGGAGAGAAGATTTTACGGACCACGCAACATGAAAGAAACCTCGCGGAGGATACGCGGAGGAGAGAAGAGAGGAGAAATTTTTGTGAGAACTTTTCTGATGATATGAAGTGGAAGTGCTTCCGTATGAAATTGTGGCCTCTGCATTTTGCACCATATGTTGTGTTCTCAACTGTTTTCTTAATGAGTACCAGGGCGGAGGATAATTTCATCACACTATTAAAGAAAATTTCTTACCCCATCTTAAGCATATAAAAAGTTTTTCTTGCCCCATCATCTTTCAGCAAAATGTTTTAGTACTCCAAAAGTTATCGTAGAAGGAGTGGTCTTTTCAATCTAATGAAAGGTTTGCCATGCAACAAACAAAATTTCCCATCTAAAAGTATTACGCAAAGATATTTGAGTGTGTGGTTCCTGTGGTTTCTGTGTTTGCTGCTCACCTTGTTAGCAGCAGGGAAGATGTGAGTCCGGGGGGCGGCTAACATAACATGTTGAGGGTACGGGTATGTGTCGCCCTTACGGGGGGTTTGGGTTCAAAATTCTCTAATCAAGGGTCCCTTTTTCCGCAGATTTTTCTTAGCCCTATCTCACTTGGGGGGGGGGTGGATTCCACCCCCCTCGTACATTTTCATTTATAAGTTTTTCCGCGTTTGTTGAATTCCTCTGAGATTTAGCAAGTTTAAGGCGGTAGACCTGTATTAAAACTCAGTTTTTGGTCAAAAATTCGAATTTTTTTTTTTGGATGAAATAGATAATACAATCTCTGTTTGCTACATTGGGCATGTTTTCATTCTTAAATGCGAGCCCTTTTTAACAAAAGATAGACTTTATTGAGGACAGATGTGAACAATTTTCCCCTAGCAACGCCTTAGCAACACAAAAACATTGGCTTTCTCTTCCTTTTTCTGCATTTGTGACAAATTTTTGCCCCCAAACCCAAATTTCTGATTTTTGCACCCTGTGTAGGTAAAGTGCCTTCCATCAGGCTCAATTTGTATTGTATGGGGTCTTCTC
Source organism: Aurelia sp. 4 Dawson et al 2005 (assembly GCA_964019985.1). Lineage (NCBI taxonomy): Eukaryota > Metazoa > Cnidaria > Scyphozoa > Semaeostomeae > Ulmaridae > Aurelia > Aurelia sp. 4 Dawson et al 2005. Next base: position 14,149,844 of record OZ026509.1, read on the forward strand.
TATCCGCACAAAGTTGCTTTCTATTATGTGCGACATTTTGCTCAAGTAACTCAACACGATGTCAATTTGCTTACTGATTGTTTTACTCACACGCTTTGGATATGGCCAAAAGGAAGTCTACTAATACTTATCGTCGAAGGAAGAGAAGGTATTATGGCAATCAACATGAAAATTTCGAGGAAAGGCAGGAGTCAAGCTCTGAACAAGCTTCACATTCTCCAATCATGCCTAGGCCTAGCCCTAGGCCAACTGACACCACACTTTTGAAACCCACGAGAACATGTGATGAAAGTGAAGAAGGTCAGTGCTCAAGTGCCAGAAAGTTAAAGCTAAGCAGCTGTTTGCAGAATTTTGACAGAAACGATTTTAATTTGATCATAAACTTTATGATTATAAAAGAGGTTATTGAGCTTATTGGACACTGCCCTGACTGTAAAGGTTCGCTTGAACTTCAAGATGATCAGAATGCAAGATCTGGCTTTGTCCACAGATTAGCCCTTAGATGCACTAAGTGCAATTGGATCAACAGATTCTTTGCATCAAAGCGTGTCAATAAACATGATTCTGCAATTGCTAGAGGCAACAGTAGGTTTGATCTGAATGTAAGATCAGTGCTTGCATTCAGAGAAATTGGCAGAGGACACGAAGGAATGCAAACCCTTGCAATGTTCATGAATCTTTCTCCTCCTGTCACAAGGTCTAATTATGATGCCATTAACAAAAAACTTCATGTTGCACTTAAAGAAACAGTTGTTGAGAGCTGCCAAAAAGCTGCAAAAGAAACGAGGCAATCATTGGATTGTAATGACGATGATATTATTCAAGATTGCCAAGTTTCTGTTGATGGAACTTGGCAAAAAAGAGGCCATATATCCTTGAATGGACTTGTAACACTGATTTCTAGGGAAAATGGAAAGTGCTTGGATTATCATGTCATGTCCAAGAAATGCAAAAGTTGCCAGTTTTGGGAAAAGAGGACAAATGAACCTGGGTATGCCTCTTGGTATGCAAACCATGATTGCCAAATTAATCATGATCGGTCAGCTGGAGCGATGGAAAGTGCAGGTGCAGTAGCTATGTTCAAGAGATCTATTGACTGCCATCAACTAAGATACACATCTTATATTGGTGATGGTGATAGCTCCTCTTACAGTGATGTGGCCAATTCACAGCCTTATGGCGATGGAGTAAAAATTGAAAAAAAGGAATGTATTGGTCACGTACAAAAACGTATGGGTACAAGGTGTAGAGGTTTGCGTCAATCACTAAAGGGTGTCAAATTGTCTGATGGTAAGAAGATTTCAGGCAGAGGAAGGCTCACAGACAAGGCCATCAACACCTTACAAAATCATTATGGAATGGCTATTACACAGAATATAGGAAATCTGTATGCAATGAAAAAATCAATCATTGCCATCCTACACCATTCGTCCGCCATTGAAGATGATGATGAGCGCCACAAGTATTGTCCAAGGACAAATACAAGTTGGTGTAAATGGTGGCTAGACAAAATGAATGGAACTGATACATATAAGAAGAATTTAAACCTACCATTAGCCATAAAAGAGAAACTTAAGCCTATATTTCAAGACCTAAGTTCAGATGACCTTCTAAAAAAGTGTCTGCATGGTCAGACGCAGAATGAAAATGAGTGTTTAAATTCAGTGATATGGAAAAAGTGCCCAAAAGATGTTTTTGTTGGCAGGAATGTGTTGGAGCTAGGAGTCAGTTCTGCAGTTATTGAATTTAATGATGGAAGCTGTGGCATTATTGATGTTTATGAGAAGCTGGGGCTTGTAGCTGGGAGAAAAACTGCAGAAGGCTGCAAAAAGAAAGACAAACTTCGTATTGAGCAGCAATCGGTCAAATCAAGTGATAAGTCAAAGAAAAGAAGAAAAAAGCTCAGGAGCTTGAGAAAAGGGTATGCAGACAAAGAGGAAGAACTAGAGGGAGGAATATCATACTCATCAGGAGCTCACTGACAGTGAAAACAAAGTTAGTGCTTAGTGGAATATGTTTTATTGTTTTTCTCAAAACTCCATTTCTGAGGGAGTACGAGTTCTGTTATCAAAATATCTCCATTGTTGAGACCTTGACTGTGATGAAATTTGGCTCAAATGTTGAGTGAAGCTGTAGCTACAAGATAGACCTCTGAAGTCCTGTTTGGCCAATGTTAAGCCACAGTTTTAACCAAAAATAGCAAAAAGATCCTGGCGCAAATGCGTCAACCCAGCAAAAAATATTTATTTTGGACAAAATTGAAATCAGATCTATATGACTGAGGTCTATCTTGTTCTCCAGGCAATAACGCATCATTTGGTGAAAATTTGGGCTCGGTACCATGAGTAGTTTTGAAAATATTTTGATAACGGCAAAGTAAGTGTTTTTTTAAGGTGACAGCACTTTTTTTCAAAACAAGTACAAAAATTAAAAATTAGTATCATTCAAAGCAATATATTTGGGTATGAGCAAATTTTCACCTAAAATGCCAAAGATACAGGCATTTTTTGGTATTGCAGGTCTACCGCCTTAACTTTCTATCATACAGCAATGAAACTGTAACAATTTTAGAGTTAGGAAAATTCCTAACTCTATGCGTCATACCCACTTATTCTATTGGATGAAGCTTTGACTTTGAAAAACCTTTGTACCTTATCTTTTGCACTGTGACTTCAGACACCACTGTCAGATTCAACAAACTGTCATGGAAATTTCCAGAAAACGTTGCCTTCTCTGACGCAAGAAACTTAGAAAGCGATAACAAACAACAGACAAATAAGTCATTGACTTTTGCATGACCATGACTTTTGCAATCATTTCTTGGTGTTGCGTTTGCCAACATGTCATAAGCTAATTGGCCGAGAGCATCGGGTCATTCCCTTGGCTTCTGCATAAAAGAAACAGGACCAGTATTTCCAGTCAAAGAAACTTCAGGCAAAATTCACACCGCGTCAAATCAAAACAGTTTTTGATTGTATGTGCAGCTTCTGCTAATACAACTCTGGCCTGCGAGCTCTGCCGGAAACAACCAATGCCGTCACTTCATCGTAAGTGCTAACTGGTCGGCAGGGTCTCAAAGGCCCCCATGTTTCAAGTTACTGAACGGTTGCTTTTACAGCTTCCTTCACTATCTTGGGAGTTATGGGGGCCTAAAGTTCCTGTCAAAATCAACGGAGAATTCACGGAAGATATGGAGAGATTTGCCGAGGACCAAGATTTACTTTCAAGCTTTTTTTGGAAACGTTTGTCTTGGTTCGTTTACGACATCCGCAGGAACAAAGTGTCAGAGGGAAATACTTTTACAATCAATTGAGAAACTTACTTACTTCATTGGAAACTTCTAAAAACAGGACCAAAAGCCAGAACTTTATAACAACTGAATTTAACAATTCAGAGTAGGACATATAGCAGGAAAATTTGCAAGATTTGAGAAGCACAGTCACTCCGTTAAAGTCTTGCACACTTTCGTTGAAAAAGCCCCATATGTTATTAAATGGAATCAATCCTCTGTACAGATTCTTTCCTCTAGGAATTTTCCAGAAATCCACAGGCGTATTTCAATCTTCTGCGACGTTTCCATTCAACGTTTATAGGATTTTGAAATACCGTAAAATGTGTAACAAAAAATGAGAATCACTCGTGCTTAGCTGACCTCACTTTGAAACAAATTTCCCATCAAGACATATTTAGCAAAAATATTTCTCCTCGAGTTCTTCATACTTCGAATAAGGGTGTGGCTTCCGCTTTTGCTGATTGCCTTGTTAGCTTAGCAACAGCTACGAAGTATGCCGAGATCACAAGACCTTACAAAACAAAGACATGAATTTTATTTTTCGATGAAATTTTGACTTAGACCCGGGGGGGGGTAACTTAAGTTGTCCATGGCACGGGGTTGTGCCATTTTTTAGGGTACCTTTTTCATGATAGTTTCCGGATTTATGGGTATGGTTTTCAACAATTTGTTGCATCTTCCGGATTTATGGGTATAGTTTTCTATCAGAATTCAGTTGTTGGTGAGCTTTTTTGGCATTCCCGGATTTATGGGTATGATTTTCAGAAATTCTCCAGATTTATGGGTATACTTTTGAGAAAGTTTTCCGGATTTATGGGTGGTACTTTTACGATTTGAATGGCACAACCCCGTATCTTGGAAACTCAAGTTACCCCTCTGGGGACTTAGACTACCTTCGTACTTTGTCCTTTATCCCTTGATCCCTTGGCGTTTGTCCTATTATGATTCTCTGGGCTCTCGCCTTTCTCCTGTGATCATCATAGCAACCTTGACTGTGAAGGGGGTGCATCACTCTTGCAGAAAGGCGTACGAGATTTTTAAAACAGTTCGGCACTTTAGGGACTCACCAAGATTCTTGCCACAGGACCACGAGATCATTGTCAAATGCATGCGCCCCTCGAAAACAATCAGATGTCGCCGAATCAGCGGCGGCGACAGCAATCGAAAAGTGAGGGGTCTGGGGCATAACACCAGGAAAATTTGCATGACCACGCCCTTAAAACACTCGGAAAATGTGAGGGTCCAGATCCCTACTCCCCTCCGTTGTTCTGCCAATGCGTCGAATGCTTTTTCCTGAATTCTCTTCTTCCAAAACATTCTTGCTTCAATTTTGTGGAGAGATTATGCCTTATATACGAGATTAGATTAATACATGTTATTTTTCAAGCCAATAGTTAATGGTGTCTATTTGGGTAAATTTGGTAGGTTCGGGGGTAAAAAGGTAAGGTGAAAAACATGGATAGATTTTGCCTTAATCTTTGTCCAATCAGTTCCAGGTCTACTAGTGCAATAAACCTACCTATCTCACCCCAGCCTGACCATTTTACCATATGTAGATTCTGTTCAGTTTTCCTCTGATCATATCTACAAGGATGAAATATTTGGTGTTTGGTGGAATTTTCTAGAAGGATTTCCTCATATGATGTAAGGTAAAACAGAAAGCGAACAAATGAATGAGTATTGAATTGAAGAGAATGTTTTGTTTTGTCAAATATATGCTAGCATCGAAAGCTGTCATGTCATGTTTTGTTTGGCTTCATCACATCGGCCATTTGACACGTTTGGAGCGAACCCCTCCCCCCAAAAAAACCTCCAAATAACATTGTTGGGAAAACTCGATATGTTTGTTTGTAACCTCTAAAAAGGGTTGGCACTGGGTAAGATTCCCTTTTAGAAAAAAACCCTCTAACCAGGAGACTCTTCCTTGAATGCGTGTGAGATATCCAATCAAATAGAAAAGGTGCAAGGGACCGCGCAATGATTTAAAAATGGAGGAGCTATGCCAGTATTTTTTTGCTTGTATGTGCTGAGAAGGTTTCAAATCTAGAGGTCTGGAGATGGCTTTGTCTTCTCGGGAGCTTGGTTCTTTTGTCTAATGAATCCACCCTTGCTTTTTGTAACAAAGAGTTTTGCTGAATTTCATCTAATACTGATCACAGGCCATCCTCACATAGGACACTTACACAATGCACAGAATACCTTGGGCTGGTATCCTTCTGATTGCATCTTTTCGCCTACACGTTTCATGAAGATTAAGAAGACTTTCTTGGAAAAGCTGTTCTCGTTAAGTGCACATTCTTAGGGGCAGTGGCGTAAAGCTAGATTAATAACTAGGGGGGCTCAGGTAGAGAGCTGCTGATGGGTGAAGCCTACGAAGAAAGCAGGGATTCGCAGGTATGACCCGCAAAAAACTTCGAGATTGCTGCTGCCCACCTCGAAATACCGTTTTATATCATTAACCCTTTTGGGGTTATACACTTATTCGCCTGAGCTTATTTTCTCTTCATTCCAAGCAATAAGCATCAATACTACTTGAAGTATAACCGCTACTATGCAGTGTTGGATGGTTTTTGACCATATAGCTCTACCATTGTTTTCAAAAATAATGCAAACTAGATATCATTTGACAGGGTTAAGCAAGCGGTGATTCTTGTAAAATTTGACGAAGTTTTTCTTCTTAAATTTTCCCTAACTCTTATCATACATCATTCACAAATGCAGGTCTTTTTATATAAATATATTCTATTAAAAATTTACAATACATGATTACTTACTATACCTACACCTAACGCTACCCTACTACGGAGACGATACCCCAATGAGCAAAATATTTTGTCTACCCAGGGGTCAAAGCATAAAAAGAGAGATAACAATAAGACACACACAGCCTACAAGTTAAGGATTCTTGCAACCAAATACTTGCGGGTGAAGATTTGTAACTGCGAAACTTTTGTTCTTGCGGGTGTGTAGATTTGCAAGATTTGTAAGGTCTTTTTAAACAGCACTATGCAGTTAGATTTTGCATTAAGTGTCTGGAGTGACCATCACCCGGCACAGGGTACACTGTGGTCAGTTTACTGTGATTCTATACTTTCTTTAAAAAAATTTGCAGAGATAACCTTGAGCTCACTTTTCCATAACGAAAGAATTTTTCTGTACTCAGCTTGCAGATTCTTAATCAGAAGGAATCGCAGTTCAAAAGAAACCAAACTTGTTATGCAAGAAAGATAAGAATTTCTCTTGAATGTGCCAAGTGCTACAACTCTTGCAAAAATCAAGTGTCTCTCGCTAAACTCTCTTGAATGATGTTTAGTTTGCAGTATTTTGGAAAATAGTGGTAGTTCTATAGCCAAAAGGCACTTCACTCTAAAACAGTAAGACATCGTCCTTTCATAGCTGCAAACAGATGTCAATCAATATTTCATAAACAGAGTTCAACAACTTTTTTGTTGAAATAGCTTGAGATAATGAAGTAAATGTTTCAAAGTCATCAAAGATCTCTTCTTTTGTCATAATAAGCAAGTTAAGAAAATCAGAACTTCATCAGAACAACTCAGGGGGCTAACCCCTCCCCCCCAATCATGGAAAAATAACTAGGGGGCTGAGCTCTCAAGAGCCCCCCCCCAGCTCTACACCACTGCTTAGGGGCCAAAAGTGCCCCCGCCCCGTCTCCAAGAGCCAGCCAGCTTGCTTGTTATGACAAAAAATGAGATCTTTGATGACTTTGAAACATGTGAACGTTCCGAGAGTTGAGTCATTCCCAGGCCCTTGTGACGTGCCACGTCTTTCGATTTGTCCTCCTTCCAAGTTGAATTTCAATATGGCGGACAACCTGTGAGCAATTTCAAAACTAAATTGATGAATAGACGCTGAATTTCTGAAAGAAGAAGCGAATTGATAAATTTGTAAGTATCAACACAAAGGGAGAAATGTATTAAAAAAATACTGAGGCCTAGATTAGCTCCAGACTGCCGGATACCACGGGTGAAGTTATGTTCCAAAAGTGATTTGTTGTTTTAATTTAGGCCCATTATAAGCCGCAACCCGTCGGCGTTGCCATACAGAATTATCTAGGGTATAAAGTATAGATGATCAGTTGTACCCTAACAATGGTTTTGAATGAAGCATTGTTTATGTTTCTCGATGTATTTTGTCACACATACTACAGTATTTATGATAATGCAGAATAATGTCATACAGGCGCGCGCCATGAATGCCATCTAGTTTGAATAATAATTTAAATTGCCTCCTCAGGTTTATCATTTGGGATAGCTTCTTTGCAATCTCAAAACATGACATCATTAATTCTCAATATTTTGCGAGTTGTTTATTTTTGCAGGTAAAAATAGAACCAATACTGTAGGAAAACTCAATATGTCTACTGATACTGCAGATGAGGCAACTGCTAAACTTAGCACACCTTCATTTTTCTCAAGACTGTTACAAAGTATCAGACAGGTAAAGCTATTGTGGCATTTATTTTGAAATTTGTTGCCTTCTTCATGCACTGAATGCATGCCTTTGAGAAGGTTTTCAGCTTGCACCAAGCTTGTGCAAGCTTGAAAGGAGCATGATTTTGACTTGAAGGAGCTTTAAATGAGTATGTTGACACAATTTTTGTCAGTTTGCATGTATGATTAGAGCTTGATCAAGCTTGATAATGATCACATGCTAAAGTCATTCTCAAACATACTGCAATCAAACTTGATCCAGTTTGCCTTCCAGTTCAAAAATACATGCTGCAAACTAACGCAAGTGGTGCAGAATTCTGTCTTGAATCAAGCTCTCAAACATACCCATACTCAAAATAAGTTAGCATCAAGCTGGAAGCATGCTCCAAATATATATATAATAAATATTTTGCTAAGGGTTGTATTTAGGGCTCTTCTGCCTTCTTCCTCTGTTCAGAATGTACTGTAGCATTGTAAAAGAAAGTCAGAGCAGAAGGAGCATACAACCTTTGCCTTGATATTCAAAATAGACCTGCATCTTCATCGAAGTTTGTTTCCTTTTGCACAGAAAATTTTTTAATTACTTGTTGCAGTCTTCAGGGGAAGTGCACTCCTATTATAAACATTATCACAACTCTATGTTCCACCCACAAAAATGAAGGTGAAACAAATAACAAAGCAATATATTTGAATATTTACAGTATGTTCAAATACTTTTTGATGTTGTGTACTTGGTACATTTATCCTGCTCTAAAGGCAACCCTGGTTTCCACTTTGTCCCTTGGGTCATTGAGGCACCACATTGCACACTTACCATTACAGTGTGTGGTTATAGATGTTGTGAATATGGCCCTTGTCTGTATGTTGTTGAGAAAAGTATGAAACTAAAAAAGCCAAGTGTATGCCAAAATGTATCTTCTGGCAAGCATAGTGACCCAAGAAGTCTAAGCAACCCAAATGAATGCATGGTAATATGTTTAACTAAGATGACCAAAACAACCCAGTTGTGGGGCAGTTTTCATTTTTCATAAAAAGGAAGTGGAAGCCAGAAGTTTTGCATAGATATTTATGAGGAACAAATCTATGATGTATGGAACGATTTTCTCAACTCACTTTTCATTCCATGATAATTGTTAATATAGTAAAAGGCAATACAGAGAAGATTACAAAATCATCTCTCCTATAAGTGTTTTACTCATATTTTGCAGAGATACCAAAAGTTTTTAGATGACTCAGTGCCACATACTCTTGGGAGATGGATATTCTTACTGCTTCTCTGTGCTGGATATATGATACGTGTCTATTTTCTACAGGTGAGTTTGCTTCTTATATTCTAAAGACTCCATTCCAGGGCTTTCACTAGCCTGCACGCAGCCTCAACATTCCTCCTACACTTTCACAGAGGAGTGTTGACTGTTGAGGTTGTGCGCAGGCTAGGCGTTCACATATAGAGAAATTAATCTGTGTGAGCAAAACTCACATGAACTGTATGGGGAAGCAAAAGAATATTACCCTGCAACGAAGGTATGTATCATACTTCCCAAAGCCTAGTGAGTAAGACACAGACAAATACAAATCAGTGAACACAAACTGCTTGAAAAGTCTGACATTTAAAACAGTGCCAGTCTCTCAAAAGAAGATGACCTAAAAATGAGGCTGAATAAACTTGGGTGGAATGAGCAAATAAAGTATCTCAGCTGCATCCAACTAATAAGATAAGCATCAGGAAGTTTACAAGTTATGTTTAAATCAAAGTTAATTTGCTCACAAAGTTTTCCATTGAATCCCCAAAGGGGAGATTGCTCTCTTCAAGGGAAATATTTTATCACCAGGTTCATGATCAAGCGGTCCCAAGCAAACCTTTGGGTGCATGCCAGCATGCATGCAAAATCTGCATTTTGTATTATTAATATGACTGGACTTGGTGAAATCTTGAAAATGGTCATAACTCATTGGAGCTAATTTTACTTGTTACCCCAAAGTGACCTGAATATTCACAGACACAGAAAAATTTGATAGTTTTGAAAATTCAAAGGAAAATAACATTGTTTCCTCAAAGAGCATGACATACAGTAGGCAACAAATTTATCAGAGCCCAGTTCAATACTGCCAGATTTTGTAAACTCAGAAATAGCATACATGAAACAAAACTTCAAACCCAGAGACACCATTGCTGTGGCTGTCATGCCCAAATCTTCTGGGTACCTAAAATGTTTAGTTTTCCATCTGTTGCAAACGCTCCCCATAGTAATGAGATGGGGTTTGCATTTATTGTAGAATATAGAAAATTGGAGCAAAACCTTTTGTGAGTTTCATTAGGATATGTTTCAGATTTAAGATTTTGTAAGTCATGTGTAAGGAGTGCAATTTTGCACCAAGACCAAATTGAAACAGTTCAATTGAAGCAAAAAATAAATTGACAAAGAAAAGGACACAATGCCAATTTTGCTTGTAGGATCCAAGAATGCTTGCACTGATAAATATGTGAATAAGTTTGAAAGCAGGAACATTGCAATGTGACACAGATATGTGTGAAATTAAGAAATATCTATCTGATACCAATATTTCATCCTGCCATGCAGGGCTCCTTCAGGGCTGTTACTGTAGGTTGTAGTTACAGTACATTGATTATTCAGGGCTGTTATGATGTAACAGCTACAGTACATACTGTAACAACCCTGAAGAAGTCCTGTGTGGCAGGACAAAAGTATTTTTTTACAGTATATCCATATAAAATATTACTACAAGGCTACATTCTACTATACTTTAAATAACTATATATGCAACACTTCAGGACAATGCCATGGGAGCAAAAATAAATGTCAACACCACGGCCATAACATAAAGACATAGAACTAGACTAACAACTACGATACAGTTTTATAATTAAGTCACTTACAAAGATACTATACGGCTCTACAACGATATCTAAGGCAAAGACAAAAGAAAACTAAATAAAATGAAAAAAATCAAAGTTGAAAACAATGGTTACAAACAACGCTACAATTGGGTGGCTTATGGAAGGGTCTGGTATAAAACTTCAATCGAATCGACCAGTTAATTGACCAGTATAAAATACTAAAATATTGGTACAAGATGTGTATCTCTTAATTTCACACATATTTGCTGTTGTTCTTGGTTGCACTGCGGTGTTCCTGCTTTCAAATTTGTTTGAAGCATCCTTTATGCATGCAAATGGCACCAAATCCATACAACTTTAAAACTCAAACAATCAATAGTGCATACTCAAAGTTAGCAAAATTGAATTTTTTTGCTAAGGATCAGTATACAGTATATATAGTTACAATCCTGAAGTATTTATTCCAAATTTTGTAGGGATGGTACATTGTGACATATGCACTGGGTATTTATCTATTGAATCTCTTCATTGGATTTCTGTCTCCAAGAATTGATCCTGCAATGATTGAAGACCAAGGTAAGGTTATTTTTGTGAAGTTTTTTGGAGCCATTTTCTTTCAAGTGAGCTGTGTATTTAGAGCTGTGACAGCTCATTATTAGCACACATGACTGCTTCTGAAAATTTGATGATGATGATGATTATTATTTTTGCAACCACTTCTAAGGGCCTGTTTATATGAGGAAAAACACCTCACTTGCCAGACCTGGGACTGAGAGGTGAGATTCCACCTTCCAATGGAATCCTTTGTATTTTCATTTCGTGTATACATGTTGAAGGCAACACCACTGGTATAGTGAAATCCGCCTCACTAGAGGTGGGATCTCACCTGGATGAGGTGAAATTTTTCCTTATAAACAAAATACCACCGGTTTGGTGAGGTGAAATTATTTGTTATGATTCTCATTGGTCAGTTCATTCTGATTTCATGGAAGAGAGACTTTAATCCACCTCGCCTCTCAGCCCTGGTGCTGACAGGTAAGGTGAAATTTTCATACTGTATAAACAGTGCCTGAAATTTACCTCGCCTGTCAGCCCCGGGTCTGGCAGGTGAGGTGTTTTTCCCCATATAAACAGGGCCTAAGGGGACCATTATGGAATGAGGTCAACTTGATCTTTTAATGCTATCCCTGCCACTTTAAACTAATTAAACTAACAACTACAACACAGTTTACTGATTATAATAATGTCATTGTGCATGGTAGCTAAAGAAACAATGAATGTGTGAGCCTTTTTTGTCCTGTTTATAATCATCTACTTGACATAGCTACTGTACGTAGATTACCTTTAACATTTTTACTGTAACTTGTCATACTTTTAGTTAAACTAGGTGAGCCAGAAAATAGTTTTCACTTTTGAAAATTTATACCGGTAGGGTCAAAAAACGCCGGGCGTTTGAAAGGCGACTGCTCCTTGAGTATATAAGCAATGATATTTTGCAATATCTGATTGAATAGCTGACCTGTTCAATTTATTTTTAGAAATTTTCCTGGCTAAAATCGGTCACTCCGTTCAGATTCTGTAGGCAATTTTCCAAACGGAGTCCCTTTGAGAAATCTTTAAAAACGTGCAAAAATTACAAGCAAAAGTCCCTAATTCGCTTACCTCACAGCGATGACTTTCAGCACGTTTTAGCACATGCTTTCGTTTTGGCGGGCTGATAAGTCTTCCCCCTAGTGTGAATAACTTATCCAGGGGGATTCCATTCTCCCATGAGAACAAAATACATGAGCAAACCCAAGAGTCATTATTGCTAGGAAGGAGAACAAAGGGAAATTTTTCTTTAAAAACTCTCCTATTTCCACGGGAAGGAGTGACCGATTAAAGCCGGGTACATTACTGAACCTAATTTGACATATCGAAGATAAAACAAGACAGTTTTCAACATCATTGCTTTGATATTGAGGGGTCAGGATTTTTTCAAACGCCGGGCGTTTTTATTGACACACCCGGTAACATCAAGAGGGCATCAGGGATTTGGTTGATTATAATTCTAGTTAAAATCCAAAGATGGAAGTATTTTGTGATTTTCCTTGCCTTCCTACGAGAACTAAAAGTATAGGCAAATTCAACTGAACCAAAATGTAATGGTTACAAATGACCGAAAAAGGGCCTAAGACATCCATCAAATCGCAAGGCTTCTCCTCACACAGAGCAATAGGTAATGGGCGTTTTACCTCACTCATGATTACAAGAATATATACATTTTCAAGCAAATATTAAGGATTTTCAATCGCGTGGCAATAAGTGTGCAGAAGATAGCTCTCTCACCCTTGGGAAATTGCATTTGCTTGTTGTTGTATGCGAAGAGTTCTTTATGATTTGATCGATGTTTAGGCCTCTTTCTTGGTCATTTCGCAACTATGAAGTTATCATAAAGTTGAATTTACCTATACCTCTATTGCCGGTAAGGCAGCAGGAACAACCACAAAAATACTTCGATCTTTCAGCTTTTAACTGGAATTTGAATCATTCAAATCTGTGACGAACTCTTGGTGCTACGAATTTTGAAAAAGTGGGAACTTTTTTTCTGGATCACCCGGTATAATTGTTGTTTCTTTAAAGGATTTGTATGCGTTTTGGAATTTTGAAAAGACTACTGAACTGAACTAAGCTGAAATAGAAATAAATTGCTTTTATATACTTATAGAATTTTATGATGACATTGCAGAAGATGGTCCAACATTACCACAGAAAGCAAGTGAAGAATTTAAACCATTCATAAGGAAGCTACCAGAGTTTAAATTTTGGTAAGATCATACTTAGCTATTATCATAGTGTCCTTTTCGGATTTCATGATAGACCATTCGATTTAGTCGTTCAGGCCTCACCCCGTTCATGCTGCTCCGTTTTTGTACAAAATCGGGGAGGAAAACCTCTATTTTGTGAAAGTGTTCAAACTGATCCGCACAAAAACGGCACAAAAACTGGGCTTTTCGAAAACGCTATCTAAAATGGGTATCCACAAAAACGGAGGTTATTGAAAACGCTGAAATATTCAACAATTAACTTCACAAAACTGGAACTGGAACATTTGATATTTGTTCCTTGGGCTTTAAACTCTGGATTTATCATTTCAAAAAGCTTATTTTTCCGAACACTACCTTCTCTCAGATTGGACGTCATTTGGCGCAGTTTTTGCTCTGTCACGATGCAGTGTAAATGGACCTTAGAAATTTGCTTTTGAATTTCAATTAAATCCACATGAGAAGTCAAGAAAACTTTAATTGATACGGGGTATCTCATATATATTTTTTCATTTAATTTATTATTTTGGAAGTGACAGCATATTTTAGCTTTCAGCATTAATGTTTCAACACTCAAAACACCATGATCAACAAACCAGGATGCATTTCATGCACTTAGGCCCGAAGATCTTCGGCGTAGACCTGACATTTTTGTTGGCGTAGCGGTGTCATTTTTTCAGTAAAATGGGTTTTTGGCATGACAGCATTCCAAAATTTGCTTACCTTGACGTGAATGTAAAGTTGTCCTCCGTCTTTTAGCAGTTTCTTTTGATAATACATGCATTTCTTTTATGAGAAACTAGGAATTTGGGTCAGAACTCAAAGTTTCTTAAAATCATAAGTACTCAGATTCTTAGCAAAGTCTCTCTTTTCCTGAAAGTACCTGGCGTACAAAAGCTTTGGGATCGGCGTACCTTTGGCGTAGGTCTTACGTGGAATGCACCCTGGTCAACAAACGACGTTTCTGTGTTTAAGTTAACTATCAAGAGACATTTGAAATTATTGCCCATGGACTAAAGGAGCCGTAAAAGATTTTCACTGACAAAACTTAAGATCAGCTAGTCAACATACAAAATTAAATGGGAAATTCCTCTCTTGTTGCTTCGTGGCATAGAACTTCTTTAGCCTTTCATGTGTATAGGCGAAACAGATCTGAAACGTTTCGTTCAGCATCCAGCAGTATCTCTTACAATCGTTGATGATATGAAAAATCTGATTGCATTTGTGCATTCTGCAGACCTAAAACATCTAAAAACTATCCTCATTTATGATATATCTTCTGCTGATTGCCTGCATTTAGAAGAAGAAAGTCATGGTTTTTGGGTTTTTAGCTTGAAAGCGTTAGACCCAACCAAAATCTGTGTATTTTTCTGGAGCACCCTGTGGCACGTACGTACATCGACTCCCCCTTCCTAGCCTGGGCTGCATGCAGGCTACCCCACTGACCACAGCACTTTATGTTTGTCCGTTTTCTCCAAGAATTCTATTTTTCGTTTGTTGCAGGCATTCATCGGCAAAAGCTGTCACCATAGCTCTAATCTGCACATGTTTCGATGCATTCAATGTTCCAGTGTTTTGGCCCATCCTTGTTATGTATTTTATAATCTTGTTCGTTATTACTATGAAAAGACAAATCAAGGTGAGTCTTCACTTACAATCTCCCAAGGGGCTTGATCACTTAAAGTAAAGAAAACCTTATTTCGATACGACGATTTTGCATTATTTTTGATGGGCCATATCATAGAGCTTCTCCGCTAATTTTTTCAAAATGAATTTGTTATTTTTAAGATGGACTCTTGCATTTCGCAGAGAACCAAACGAAGCGCTCATATTTGCTAAAATTGCATAGATCTTGGAGGATTTTTAGAAGAAGCTTTATTGTGGATTCACTGAGTCCTCGTGACTACTTTTTGCCAATCCTTTGTCGGAAACCAACGACTTTTTGTTGAATTTTCGAATGTATGCCAAAAAGAAAGAAGTTGTTACCCTACTCAACGAAGCCTTTGGTATAAAAATGAATTAAAGGCAGTCTGCCTCGTATCTTATTGGCCGCTGCAATCAGAGCTCAGCACAACGGATTTCTTTGTGATCTGTGTATTTCAAACAAAGGAGGGCTAATCTTCTTGACTTTCTACGGCCATAGAAAGTCAGAGGATCATCAGCCATTCAAATTTGCTATTCTTTGTATTGTCATTATCACCCAATCAAAAGCGTGACAGGCTGCCTTCAAACTATCGCTCAATCAATGCCTTTTTTTCAGAATATTGTTAAAGCTCTACCCCCCCCCCAACCCCCTGTACGCTTATTTAAAGACAAATGACGGATATATAGCGTCTAGTTTAAAAGTAGAACAAAAGATGGGCGCCTGCATCATTTGTCCAATTGTTTTGATAATCTCTCGAGATCATCAAATATATTTGAATACAATAGACTATATTTAGATTGCCCAGGCCCCTGATTTAAGTCACCTTATATCTCCGTCATTTGTCTTTAAGTGTTGGCCACCTTAGATGTTGGAGCTTATTAGAGAGGAGGGCTTATTCACAAAGTCACGTGATCAGGATATATATGATAGCTATATATATATTTTGATGATTCAGCATGAACCTTTTCGAGTCAAATACATGAACTTGACACATTTTATCCCAAACCATATCAAAATCAATTGCAAATCTGTTTAACTAAATAAATGAAAATCTTTGGATAGCTTTGGGATTTGATTTAAGTGGAGGTGTAGGAAGAGGAGGGGGCATAATAGAGAGGAGGAGGCATATTATGCCTATAAGAGAGGGGGCATAATAGTTCAGTTCAGTTTAATTCAGTTTCATATATTTTGAATTCACTACAGTCAATTTATATTATAATTTACTATACTAACAAATAACTAAACTACAATGAAAAATATTACAGAAAACTAATACATAGATACGGAAAATTGATAAAATGTACCATACATAGGAACGGGATAAATTGTATGGAGCGAACTACTAAAAGGAGGAGCTCTCTCAATTGGTAAACTAATCGAGGGGAGAGCCCCCCCTTTAAGAGGGCTTGATAGAAAGGGGTTTAGTAGAGTGGGGGCTATGTAGAGTTTTTATGGCAACTTAGAAAGTCTGTTCTTTGCAAAATCCGTGATATTCTATTTCTCTGTTGCAGCACATGATAAAGTACAGATACTTACCGTTCAGTTATGGCAAAAGGAAGTACAAAGGAAAGGAGGACAGTCAAACATTTGCACAATAGATCGAACGGTTAGAAAATATCATTGAAACAGAAATAATTGTACTTAATGGTCCTTCTGGCTGAGTATAATAGGGTTAAAAACAATGAGAGATTTTGTAGAACGATTGTATCAGTAGCATTTGATTAAAGCCTTAAATCAAAGGGATTAGCGAATGCAGACAAAGGAAATCCTCTCAACCAGTGATTCTAAACAAGCAAAGCCGCAACAGTCACCCTGATTTCAGTAGGGCATACTGACGCCTTGTGCACGTGAAAAATGAGAAGTCACAAGGTTTTAACGAAAGGAGAACGATATGTATATATATATGTATATATAAAGGCTTGTTTAGTGAGGTTTATTTGTATGATTCAGGAGCCAATTTGCTCATTCAGGGCTTAAATGAAACACAAACTACTCTACTCTTGAATCAACTAGCCAGACATATCTTCAAGCTCAGCCTTCTTTTTTTGGCCTAAACTCCTTTCACTTCCCGCTTGCACAAGGCGATTGTTTCCCTGCTTGTTTCATGGTAGCTATAGTGGCTTTTTTTTGTTTTGAATTGCTTGTTGAGAGAATTTCTTTTGTCTGCTTTAGTCGCTGCTAATCGCTTTAGATTGCAGTATCAAGCAGAATCAGATGATGCTATCGTCTTGCAAAATCTGCCCTTGTTAGTGTAAAAATGGAAGTGTGCAGAGGACCATTGGCATTATGACCAGTTTTGCGTTACACATAGGCCTTAGACTTGTTCCCTGAGTCCCTTGTTTCCCCGTGTCTTTGCCATAAATGATATTGCTTCGGACAACAGAGACTCATAATGTCACGATGAAAAATGTGACCCTCGCTACAAGAACTTTCATGGATAGAAAGTATTTGCTGGTGCATACCGGGTATAAAAAAAATGTGAAACAGTTTGAACAGTTCCTGCGAAGGAGTCTTGGTTTCAAAAATTTTTGTTTTCTGTTTATGGTCGAGACGAGATCTTGACTTAGATTTTACAACCTCGAATGTTCAGTTCGAATTTGTATTCGCAGAGTGATTCACTTAAACAGGCAATATTTCTGAGGCACCCTAAGACAGATTGAACTATGGTGCTGATATCTATGCGGAATGTGAAGAAACTTTGATGCCAGCTCAGCCATTAAAATTTCAATCTTAAACTCCTCTTGATCAATTAAACTTTTTTGTCGATAAGAGAAAACGTTAAGAACTGATGCATCCACACCTAAACAGTTCAAAGCTCAACTATGAGGGATTGAAGGAACCGAAACGGTATCAAGTAGTGTCTTATCATACAAAAGGATCTTTTTCGTTACCGACTTGCAGCTTGCAGCTTTTTGTAACGCAGCAACATACACAGTTTTCACCTTGGTTTGAAAAGAAATCGTTAGTTTCATGATAGATCTTTGCACTTAACAGAGGACCAAACTTGACATCCAAACCTCCTACGATTGCTCGGACAGAAGTAGATTTCTAACAGCTACATATTAGTGGCTTGGGTTTGGTGGCTTGGTGCTTGGATTTGCAGATTTGTGGATTTTTTGCGGCCACCAATCCATCAACCAAATGGCATAAAACAATGGCATGCGCCTAAAACAATGGTGCTTACAGAGATTTGTTTACAATTTGGCGATGGAGCCCGGAGGCTTCCACCTACTGGTGTAATAAGACTTCTTATCAAAATCTCGTTACCGTTTTAAATGTTCAGTCACATCATGGGTCGCAGGAAACGAAGTGGGTGAAAGCCGATTAGGTCTATCATTACAAAACTTCACTGGAAGTCGAAATTTTAATCTAAATCTTATGAAACTTTTGTATCTTAAGCAATAGTATTCAGTCATAGTTTTAAACGTAACAGCCTTTAATGCCTATTTCTTTAAGCTAAATGGCTTCAGAGCTACTAACAAAAATTCGACCGTTGAACGTTTTCTGAAATCTTCAATATTTTCAGAATCAGAGTGTTTTTCTCCTGTTTTTAAGAATTCAAGACAAAGTTTGAGAAGACTTAAAAACCGTTGTTATTTCTGAAATTGTTGGTGACGCATGAAATAGTATTCAAGAAAACCATGGTTTATGATTTCAAAGTTGTGGTATCAAGCAAAAGTAGTCTGTTATTCATGGCTGTCCTTGCGGTTTGCGATTTAGAAATTTGATGACGTCACGCCTTCCATATTTGATACCGCCATTCCGAATTCGCGAATTCGACAGAGAAATCAAAGAATTTCCACTGCAGATTTACAGCAAAGTTTCTCTGAATGTCTAACTTAAAAAAATAAGAAAGCCCTTTTGTTCTGAAATACCATAAAGGCCTTATTTAGCCCCCTTCTCTATTAAACTCCCCTCTCTAACAAGTCCCTTCTCCTCTGAGCCAAAATTTTAATCAAGCCCCCACCGCATTAAGCCCCTCCCCACTATATCAAAGTCCAGAAGTGACCAAAAAAGATTCTCTGTCTGTTAAGCAAAATAAGCTGCATGTTGATTTTTATATTTTTTGGGATGAAAACTGTATCGAATTATGTTTGACTCATCAAATTTTATGGAGAATCCGAAAGGTATGAAGAAAACTGAAAAGCTATCATATTTGACTTGATATAAGTCTTCGTTTTCTTTCTCTTCGCATTGTCATGGTGGAGAGTTCTTACCGCGCCGAAAGCGCATATCCTCTCTGAGATTATGCTTTCAGTTCAGTTTTTTTTCAGTTTCATATTATTTAAATTCTCTACATACAATTTATGTTTCTAACAATACAAACAAATAACTAAACTACAAAGATAATGATGTTACGAAAAAATTAATACAATATACAAATACAAATAAAAGAGGAACTAAATAAATTGTATGTAGGGAATTATTTAAAGCTGAGAGATTATGCTGAGATTAAAATTAAGACTTGTAGCAAGTCAACCTGAGCATTGATCGTAAATAGTGCGTAAGCAATTCTTGGAATCGTCTTGAGCATTTACACGTATTGTTTTTATAAAAAACTGGTTATAAGAGATTCAGCTCTCAGATCACCAAAAAAATTAAGAAATTCCAGTACTGGGAAAATATGATTTAAGAAACTATTAATTTTCAGAAGGGAAATCCCTAGAAGATTTTACTGAGTTTTCACTTCTTTCCCGTGTAATCACAGGGGCATCAGTTTAAATATTCGTAATTATTATTTAGTATTTCTCGATATTGTTATTTTTGATATTTTCACTATTTCTCGATACTGTTGTCTTTTTTGCTTCTGAAGAGCTGCGAATACTTTGACCAATGCGAAGGAGAGCAGAAAATGCGAAGGAAATGAGGGAGAGAAAAGCGGAGGAGGAGCGAGATAAGAGAGAACATAGTCACAACATAGTCATTCTTGTGACTATGGAGAGAAGGAAGAAAAGGACCTTTTCTTCCTTCTCTCTTATCTCTCTCCTCCTCCGCTTTTCTCTCCCTCATTTCCTTCGCATTTTCTGCTCTCCTTCGCATTGGTCAAAGTATTCGCGGCTCTTCAGAAGCAAGAAAGATAACAGTATTGAGCAATAGTGAAAATATTCAAAATAACAATATCGAGAAATACTAAATAATAACTAAGAATATTTAAACTGATGCCCCTGTGGTGTAATATTACTTGGTAGGTACTTGAATAAAGTACATGAAAAAAGCTTTGTTTTGGAATGCTCAAGAGGGGACAGGTTGTGGATGTTATGGAACCTTAAAGAAACTCGTTAGAAAGTCTGAGTTCTGAAAATCTGATAATTTGAAGATATTTAAAAAATATACTATCACTTTTTAAACGTTTCGACTTTCATCTTCTTCAGTAACTGAAGAAGTAAAGAGTTACTGAAGAAGATGAAAGTCGAAACGTTTAAAAAGTGATAGTATATTTTTGAAATATCTTTTAGAATTTTATATGCTTAGGTGAATGGGCTCTTGAATTATTGATAATTTGAAGAATATTTTAGTACTGGCCCAAATTCTTAGTTTCTTAAAAAATACGTGTAGTTTTTACCCGAACGCTCAATTCTAGAGCAATCAAATTCCTTTTCGAAGAAAAACCTGTGCGCTTGATTGTTGTCAGAATTCTTTCAGGCCATTTCAAGTTTGTTGTTGAGTGTTTCAAAGACTCTGGAAGAACTTTCTTAATTATTAAAAACTACCCATGAGTTTTAAATCATTCACAACTGCATAGAAATAACGTGTATTCGTTTTTGATAGGCATTCTCTCAATGCAAGTGACTATCTGCGAGAAATTAAGTACTTTTGAAAGGAACTGCATGAATGATTGCGTAACGTTAAGAGGCAGTTGGTGAGGCTAGGTAAATCGTTACAAAGAACAACAAAGTCAGGATAAGGTCATGACAGGCCATTGTGACGTAACACACTCAGTGACAGAGGTTGAAATCTTTAATTCTCGGTATGGGGCGGAGGATTTTGGCGAGGATTGAAAATTTTCTCCATTTTTTGGGTGGGGGTGCGAAAGTATCAAAAGAGGTATTTATGGGGTACGGAACTATTGTCGTGCAAGAAAACATTATGTCAAGTCATCACAATCAGCATTTGAAAGCCAAAATTATAAAAGACCAATATAACAGACATGTGGAAATTCTGAATCATTTGACCGGGATATGAAAAGTCCCCTACGAGTTGGTATGCGTCCAAATTTATGTTGCATACATACTCGGAAAGTTCTGAATTGGGATGCCAAATCATTTAGCTGGAAGAATGTGAAGTACAACTGTTGTACTACAACAACTTTTCTCAATTTCGTCATATCTTCTTCCGCTCTAGAACCCAGGATCAAACGTGAACGCCCCCTTAGAATTCCCAACATCTTATTTACATATATTTCCCAGTACTGGGGCTTGTTAATTTTTTGGAGATATCATAGGGTTTCCCGCCATAAGTGTTCAAGCAGTTTGCCGCCATTTTTTCGACGACAACAACAACTGCAACGGCAACAACAACATGGAAAGATATCGAAGTTTCATTCTGCCGGTGAAGGAAGCAGCTGGTTCGAGAAGAAAGTCGAGAAGCTGAATAAAAATTGGACTCTAGTTGCTCATCTTCCCAACAATAATTCACCGAAAGATGTATTCAAAAACAACTGAAGATATAGATGGAAGCACTGACGACTTGATCCCGCAAAGAATGCCTGAAGATTCCTTTGGCTACGCGCAGTTGCGACTCGGAGCCGATGAAGCAAACTCTGGACACGCACCCTATTCCGTTGTGTTTTCAAACAGCCAGGAAAAAGCGAGGAAGAAGAATTATCAAATTATGATAACATTGTTAATCATACTCCTTGTGCTGGTTTGCATTGTATTTATCACGCTATATGTTTCTGAAACGAAGAAAAGGCGCGAGGGCTCATCAACTGGAAGGTACTGCTTGACCCCAGGCTGCATTGATGCAGCAAGCTTCATGCAAACAGCTATGGACACATCTGTTGGCCCGTGTGATAATTTTTATCAGTTTGCATGCGGTGGTTGGATTAAAAAGAATCCAATCCCTGAGAAATTATCGCGTTGGGGAGTTGATTCTGTGCTGGCTACAGAAAATTTGAATGTGCTAAGAAGGGTCCTTGAAGGGGGTAATCAAAATTTAGCACATGTCTCCAAAGGTATCAGTGCAGAGCAGAAGGCTTGCAAGTTTTACAAAGCATGCATGGATACAAGTAACATAAAGAAAGCTGGGAGTAAGCCACTTCATGCTGTTTTGAAAAGCATTGATTTTTCCATTAGTCATAGCATCAGCAAAGAGACAAGGGATATTTTGAGAGAGTACTTGCAACTGCTCAACAAGGACTACAATGTTGATGCTCTTTTCAAAACATTTGTGGAGGTTGATGCAAGAAACTCCTCAAAAAATGTCATACAGGTAAATGTGGTGCCATCATGAGCAGTTGATTCACAGCCTTTTTGAAACCATGGAATCCCTGAAACGGGCACCCAAATCCCCTCTGTATGTGTCTGTTTTCAGTTGTTACAGTATGTAATGTCTTAAGGAAGTTTGCATATTTGATATATTACATCAAGGAAAGATTGCAATGAAGTAAAATTTTTGTTGAGGCAGTGCTCATCATTTCAAATAGAATGGGGTAAGAAGAAATACAGATTGAAACAATTTTAAACCAAGGTAAGTTTGAACAAAATGTTAGTCCCAAAACTCTACTGCTTGAAGCACACAAAGTAATGGACTTGCAACAAGTCTCTCTCGCCGCAAAAACGGGAGAAGGACAAAAAGCGAGAGAGACTTGTAATACTTGGTAGCCTGGGTCATTGGCTGGACAGGATTCTGTCCAGTCGGCATCCTTCAACAAAACCAATATCTAATCATATGCTTAGAAAGCACAATGATACAACAGAGAGCGAGGCCTTGTGATGTTCTTTGACAATGGCTGACCCAAGCTTTGATGAAACAGTTGACAACAACCGATAACCTCACTGTAACTGATATATTCATCTAGAAGCCCTTGCCTCCCTATATTTTCCTCCTGTAGCCTCTCCTATTTTACTGCCAGTCCTAGACAGACAACCATCCTAGAACGTGTACATTGAAGGAAGTGGGGATGGTGTGAATATCGCCCTCACGCTCCTGGTAAAATACAGTAACCCTACAGCAACCGAATATTACCCTTATTTCAGCTCTTCAAGGAGTCACACTTCCAAAACACATATATCTTACTTATTTTTTATCTTGATTAATCTTGTTTTTTCAATTTTTACTAACACACTAGCCATTGTACGCAATACCTATACATAGGTCAATGTACAGTAATTGTAGATACTGTAGATAGAACCCTGGCATTTGAAAATGGAAGCAAGGCTCAATAGCTCATGAATATTGATTAGCATGCCAGGTATTACAAGTCTCTCTTGCTTTTTTGTCATTCTCCTATTTTTGCCGCGAGAGGGACTTGTTGCAAGTCCAACAAAGTAACCACCAATGGATTATCTCCAATATCACTGTAGAATTTTATCAAACTGAAAAGAGATATTAGAGTTTTAATTGTATATATAGTATATAACATAGCTAGGATACATAAGAGATCGATAAAACATTGACTAGAAAATATGCTAAATATTCACACATATATACTGTAATTTATGTATGTATGTATGTATGTATGTATGTATGTATGTATGTATGTATGTATGTATGTATGTATGTATGTATGTATGTATGTATGTATGTATGTATGTATGTATGTATGTATGTATGTATGTATGTATGTATGTATGTATGTATGTATGTATGTATGTATGTATATATGTATATATGTATGTATGTATGTATGTATGATTTTGCCATCAAAGTAAAATACAACTATTTAAAAAGAAAAGAAATCTAATTACAATATCTACAATTTAAAATAATTACAGGCAAAAATTACATATCTTATTAATAATCTAATTTAAAAACACCCCATGGTAAACGATGGCAGGGATAGCATTAAAAGGTCAATGCAACCTTGTTTCCATAATGGTCCCTCCAGGAGTGCTATTTAAAAGGAAAATGAAAGAAAAACGTTTTCGAGAAAAGAAAATAAAAAGTTTTCATAGTAAATAAAGTTTTGACTAGACCGGAAGTAGAATCGATGATTTCAATGACGAATAAGTATTGTTATTGGTTGTTTTGAATTTCTATAGGGACTATCATTAACACTCTGGAGATTTTTAAAGAATTGGTCTTTGATCTTGTGTTTGAAACTGTTGATGTTTGTTGCAGATTTCAATTCTGAGGATAGGCTGGATTTATACAGGATAGGATGGATGGATCTGAGGATTTATACAATTTTGATTTCCTTTAATTTTAAGAAATAATTTTGACCACAATTGTTATTATTAACAACGCTAATTTTTACCCCCAACCTACCTAGTTTACACAACCATACTTTAAAGAAATAGCAAGACTTTTTATGCAGTATATTTTCACCATAAATTTCAAGAATATCTATTTTCTTTTGAATTACAGATATCACAAAGTGGCCTCTATCTATCACAAACACAGTATTCTGCAAATATGACTGACAAGGTAAGCAATAAAATGTCATTTTTACTGCTCATAATTTCATCATTTAGTATCACACATGCAGCACAAGGAAACCAGATTAAATGTTAATTTTTGTTGTTAATTGGTAATCTATTCCATTTTTCATTATTTCATTGTATATTTGGTAATTTACTCTTATTTTCTGTTTCACTGTTTGATGATTTATTCCATTTCTAATTTAATTTATTCTCTGTGACTTCTACTGGTTCCTTACATTTCCTCTCTCGCTTTGTGCTCCTGCACAGTTTCTTTGCCAGTGCAAGTTAGCTGTGCAGTAGAAGTCACTGTAAAAGAATAAGAAATGGAATGAATTACCAAATAACGAAATGGAATATAGAATATATAATCAATAAATAACAAAATTGATGAAAAATAGAAAAGATTACCAATTAACAATTACTAACAAATAGAATTATCTAAAATTACCATCTAATTTGGTTTCACTGTGCATACAGTGCAGGACCCGCACTAGAACTTTACTGTTGGAAGTCTTGTGTAAGAAAGTTTTCAAAATCATATGCTAAACCAAAAAATCTCCTTCAAAAGAAGGTTGTCAGAGTTATTTGCTTTCAGCTGTTTTACATATCCATCTACATCAATTTGCTCTGATTTGAAAGTTCTTAAGTTAAAGGATTTATTTGCCTTAAAGTTACTTAGGGATCGTCTCCAAATATTCGTATCAATTTCGCATCGGGAATTCGTAGCATTATACAATATTGATACGATATTCTATAAGCCGCATATGAATTAATTTGTATCGTCACCTTTTAGAATTCGTATAACTTCGTATACAATTCATATGTGATTTGTATGCAATTCGTATCAAATTCGTATAAGCAATTCGTATACACAATTCATACCAAAATCATATCAAATTTGTATCAAATTTGTATCATAATTTGTATAAAAATCAAACAATTCGTATACAATTCTTATCTCTTGTGCGGGTATACGAATTAAATCGTATAACCCCTTTTCATGTATACGATTGAATTCGTATCAATTCATATAAAAGCTATATGATCATTTGGAGACGATCCCTCACTATTGTGTATGAATCTGTTAACAAGATTCCTCCCCTCTTTTTGACAATTTTCTTGAAACCTTGACATCTGTTCTTCATTATGATGAACTGGTTTAATGATCTTATTGACAAACCATTTTTACCTCTTTTTTGAACATTGAATTGCAGGTATTTGTTTTTCAGGAAAGTAATTTAGCATATCAATGGGCTTGGATACAGAAATGAAATGATCTGATCAGATCTAAGCTTTGCATTGTAAAATAGCTTTCTTTTTATGATTTTTACCAAAAACAAACACTTTTACAAAAATTACAGCTGAAACAGGGAACATTTTTTGGATCACCTGGTAATATTTTTAAATATTACTGTACTTGCCAGTTTGTAATATGTTAATTTCTTTTCAGGCCTGTAAACTAAGCCACCATCCTTAAAAAGAGAAAACAAATTTTAAAAGAACACAACTGGTTTGGTAATATGTTATGATGTTAAAATCTTCTTCAGTTCAATTTTTTTTCATTTTAGGTCCTGTCACAATATCTGAAATACATGACAGATATTCACATGTTACTGATGGCAAAAGGCCATTCAAGAAGTAGAAATGAGACAGAAAAGCATATGATGAAAATACTGAATTTTGAAAAAGAGATGTCTAAGGTTAGTTGCAAAGTCTTTTGCAAAATGGTTCTGAAGATTATGTTATGGTTGTTTTGTTAAGTGCTGGGATCTCAGAAGTAGCTAAGCACCTATGTATTGGTTCTGAGTCTTTTATTAGGTTGATGTAAAATTCTGTGATCTGTTTATTTGAACTGCACAACTTCAAGGAAATTTCGGTTAATTTGCTGTTATTCTAATTGTAGACTTTTCTGAAATATCCAGCATTTTTAGAGAACTGGGGCTTTGTTATTTCTGAAGAAGTCAGGATTAATTTCCACAATAACCGTATTATGATTTTCTAACCGTTTTGAAGAAACATGAAATGATTTTCAAGAAACCATACAGTAGCTCTACACCCATTAAGTCTCAGTACTACTCATGGAATTGGATGATTTTATATCAGATTAAAATAATGAATGAATACAAGGAATCATGTCAAAAGTCTGCTGTAGCTCAAGGCTCTACTACAATATGGTATCAATCAAAACTCTCTCCTTTTTCTGCTTTGCAATTTTAAAGTTCAATGATGTCATATCCTCCATTGGGTTGAAATTTTATCTTCACTTTCTCTTTGATAGATCTTTGTCCCACGAGAGAACATGACAGAAATTGATCAGACCTACAACAAGATGACAATTGGCAACTTCCAGAAAGAATGCCCAATGGTAACTTTTAATGATTCTTGAGGGAGAGTTTCAAGAAGAAGTGTTTTTAAAGTTTTGCATGATTCTTCTTGAGTATAATGCCAATACCACATTGAAAATAAAGATAATTAAAATCAACAGATGAAAATGAAGATAAATTCTTGCATCTGTTCGTTTTGAGAATGCTCCTCATTCTTATTAAATTTTGTGAGTTTTTATATAAGGTTTTCAAACAACCGTTTGATGTTTCATTAGATATACAAAATCATAATTGTAGCAAAAAGACTTTGTGGCCCAAAGATCTGCAGAATATTCACTGAGTTACAAGCTTTTGAAGTTTAATCTCTATTGACACGTTAGACTACATAACGTGGCTTTGACTGCGTGATACATTAAATCTCTCCATTTCTTGGTATCATCCATTAATTTTTAATAGATTTTCTATGCAATCGAAGATCAATGTCGAGAGGAATATATTTCCCGCAATATAGTTATTTTGAGTTAAGACTCGCAAAATTAGAACGCCGATTATAAAAAGCAGCCATATCAAAAGAAGCTTAAGTTTAAGATAATCCCTATTACGTTTTCTCAGTAGGTTGTGATCTAAAAAGGTTTCAACTTGTCGTGATTTTGTGCAATTTCGTCTTCACACTGATAGGTTTAGAATGCTTTTAAGCCTATAATAACTGTTTCCGAGGGCAATACCAAAAAATATCAATCCTAAGCCGTCAGTACAAAACTGAGCTTGCGAGGTTTTGTACAGAGGCTGAGGATTAATCTTTTTGGTGTTGCCCGAAGGAAACAGTTATTGTATCGTCTGTTGAAACGATAATATCTAAAGTTGCGGCACCCAAACTGATGAGCGAATGAAAAGGGAAATAAAACATAGGGTGTAAGCTATTCGCCACCTTCGCACTACCCCAAGGCAGCCCAAGCAAGCCCTTCAGATATTACATTTGCTTTCCGCTCGAACTGCGAATATGCAATCAGTCGAACCCCCCCTCCCCCTCCCGGTACATTCTTAATTTTTCCAACTTCATAACAGATCGATTGGCTATCCTTTTACCAAGCAGTATTTAAAGGCACCTCTAAAATAACAGCGGATACAGAGATCATAGTGTTGGCCCTTCCTTACCTGAAGAAGCTGTCAGATCTGGTCGCAAAGACACCTTCTCAGTAAGTTCTAGAAAGCTTTTTCTTATAAGTGCCATGCACCAACCTCATTCCCACGGTGTTCTCACGTCATTATACTAATTACTAAGCCGAGGAAGAGCCTGGTACACATTGCGCAAATTCGCCCAAGGTAAGAGTGGATCAGCAGCCATTATGTATTCGTATTTGATCAGGTGACGCTAGTTATATGATCTCGATTCCGAACAACAAAGTAACTTGTAATATTCATGCTTGGGACTGAATCACGTCGCTCTAATTTGAATAAATAACAAGCGTTCGAAAAATGTTTTTTACTGTCTATCGCTTTCGAATGACAGAAGACGTCGCAGAACAGCCAGTTCCATTCCAGAGTGGAATTCATTAGAAATTTGTTGTGCTGTGTTAAATTTTAGAGAATTCAAAAACATATGTAAGCCTTTAGTGTTACGGAACCTGCAATGTCGAGGGAGTTTAATGTTTATATTTCCAAGAATGTTGTTCCATTCCACTGACTTGCGTTCGGGCTCTTCCCTTCTGTCATTCAAATTGATTCAAACTTTGTTCATAACAAATAGCACGTCTGATGTACTACTTTTACGATTCAGAAAATGCAAAGCTCATCTAATCTGAATTGCTGAGAAAGCTAACATGCGAGGTTTATACAAAATATAACATGGAGGATAGTAATGGGCATATGACGTGTAAGGGTAGTTATTTTATTTAATCATTTTTATTTTCTTTTGGATCTTTTACATGTGAGGTTAAGGCCACGTTCAGACTTGTCCGTTTTCATTTTGATCCGTTTTACTCATAGAAACGGAGCAATGTATTCCTCCTCGTTCACGCTGCTCCTTTTTCAGATAAAAACGAATATTTTTCAATCGGTGTTCATATCGGCACCTGATTGTCTCTTTTTACAAACAAGACTAGCAAGGCTTGTTGCTGTTAGCGCATTCAATTCCATCTTTTTTGGTTTTCTCATCACAGATTTGCGTTTTTGTTTAGCTCCGTTTTGATTCAGCTCCGTTTTTGTCAGCGCACTCATTTAGCTCTGTTTTTAGGGTGGCTTAATGTGCACGCAAAACCGAAAAGGAGCTTAACAATTAACATATCCGTTTTCATGCAAAAACGAATTAGTGTGAACGGGGCCTAAGATCTTTTATTTCATCAGAAACAATCTTACGTTACTGATGCGTCTCATTCTCTAGTAAGCTATGCCAGAGTATTGCAGCTTTGCTATTCATAATCTTCTTCTCTCTAGGGATCTCTTATTGTACATGAATTGGAGAATTATTTCTGCTTATGTCCCTTATCTCTCGGATGAATTTCGCACGGCTGAGAAGGACTTAGACATCGCCATATATGGAACATTTGTGCAGCAAGAGAGATGGAAGACATGTGTCAAAATGACGGATTCAGTTATTGGATTTGCGACTGGCTCTTTGTTTGTAAAGAAACGATTCCCTGGGGAGAGCAAGAAGAAGGTAATACTCCTTTCCGTAGTAAATCGAGTGCACCAAAAAGCTGGCAACTTTTGCCAAACAGCTCAAAATCATACACTTTCCTGAGCTTTTAGGGCCGGTCTCCAATCAGTTGAATTTTCCGAGTGCGGAAAATTTTACACAATGAGACGCAATTCAAATCTATATTCAACTTTAATCACAAAGTAACATTTTTGTTCTGGTAAGCAAAGGAATTCTACCCGCTTCGAAAATCCCACCGACAGGGTATTAGTTTTAGATGTCAGACCAAATCAAACGTTATTCATTTTATTCATAACTTAAAAAGGTTTGTTTCATCCTGCCTTCCTTGCACGTGCGGTCTCTTCGTTGGCTATGTTGTCGCCATTTTCATGGGCCTGAAAATGGCAGTAACAAAGGCAATCTATGTACAATGCATGCTGGATGAAGCATGCCCTTTAAAATATGAGGGATCAGATGGCAATTGACGATTACACTAAAGATGGCGGTGAGGAACTTTTTGCCAAGATGATCCGCGTGCAAAGGAGAAATTTTGTAATCAATCTGTAGGAATTCGATTATAAAACGCAATGCATCTTGGTAAAAAGTTCCTTGCCGCCATCTTTTGCGTACTCGTGTACCATATTTTTTACCAATGCCATTCGGAAGTGGTTCTGAAAATACCCACTCCGTCTGAAACCATGTGGTGACAGAGACCTTATTCTTAGATTATGTGACGAACAACAGGTCATGCAAGCCTGACATTTTTTTTAACTCACCCCATATTGAAGCGAAAAGAATATTAAAGGATATTCGGTTATTAAATGATTACGAGGTCAATGCTGGAAAATATTTGGACCGAAGTTTGACGCACGGACCGAACGCAATAAGGTCCGTACAAGGAACTAAGGCTCATGGCTTGATAAAGGCTTTATTATATGGCAGAAACTTTTCAGGAGCACTATTTGCATTATTGTAAAGTTTTCTGCTGTGTTTTGATCCTGTTCATCGTTTTAATTGGTGGTCCCAACGCTTGCTACATTTGTATTTTCTTCGTGTGTGATCAGAAGTTCTTCTTCAAATTTTAAGCCAACACGTCTTCGAGCAATACGCTAGACTTTAGCTTCCATTTTAGCGGCCTAGGCATACTCAAAGGGGCCCTTCCTATTTTGTTTATTTCTAAGGCAGCGCCGGTCCAATACAGCTTCGAAAATACAGTTTTTGTGGACTAATCAATAAACAATTGCTCTGCTGCCGGACTAAACTGCTCCGTTGGCGGTCCGAGAAGCCATATTTTGGAACGCTTTGTGATAATGCTTATTTCTGATTGATTCAATCATTTTTTTTCTTGGACAGGCTGGAGAAATTGTCGAAGAATTGAGATCTGCTTTCATCAATAGCTTACCATATGTTGACTGGATGGATGACACGACACGAAAAGCTGCGAAGGAGAAGGTAACAAAAATGGATTTTGTAATAACAGTTTCTTTTTCGTACCGACTGGCCCCTGAGAATGTACTCCTGTTTCAAGAATCACTAAAACTTGATTATCATAAAATTTTCGCTTTGCACCAACAAGACACCATCGACGCTGTATCAAAATGTTGAAAAGTAGTAATCTAAATTCTTGGTTATTTGTCCCTATGCGCATACTAACCGGTTTTGTGTTGTGCAGGAAAATATAAAGCCCGAGGTCTGAAAACAAGACAAAAAGTACAGACCGAGCTTGCGAGGTCTGTGCATTAAGACCGATGGCTTTATATTTTCCTGTACAACAACAAAACCGGTTAGTATGAGTTTTATTACCTGACATCTTCTAATCTTGACTTGCATTTCATCAATCACATTTTGTTACAATCATGTCGTTTGACTTCGCTGCAAATCTCACAGGCCTAGGCCTAAAGCAGTTGCTGTGGCGACAAAAACGCGTCCTTGTATCGTATTATACAAGGCTACGGGAAACCCGCGGGAAAGGTGCTATTAACCAGTAGGAGTGGCGGGATTCTGTATTGCCTCGTTTTTGAAACTTCAGTCAGGTATTAGATACCGTATATAGAAGATACCCGGTAAGTCAAGGAAGGTCCGACGTTTGAAAGGGTATTGCTCTCTGAGTGGTGATGTTTTGGAATGCCTGATTGAATTGCTAGCATGTTCAATTATTTTTGGAATTTCCTTTCTGGCCGACCCTTTTTCGGTGACTCCGTTCAGATTTTACAAGGGATTTTCTGAAAAACGTCCCTTCGAGAAACCTTTAAAAAATGTGCTAAAGTTACGAGCAAGTTTCCCTGATATGTTTCCCTCACAGTGATGACTTAAGTACCCTTTAGCACGTGCTCTCCTCTTGGGGCATTAAAAAGGTCTTCTCCCTAGTACGAATAACTTATTCAAGAGGGCTCCATTCGCCTAAGAGGACGAAATACATGAATATATCCCATCCCAGTGTCATAATTGCTAGGAAGGAGATCAAAGGGAAATCTTACTTGTTGTTTTCACTCGTTTTGGCAGGTTCTCGCTACAGGTTTGAGAAATTATCCCATTTCGATGAGAAGGAATGGCCGATTAAAGCCAGATGAATTACTGAACCTAAATGGGCGTGTCATGAATAAAACAAGAAAGTTTTCAACATCATTGCTTTGATATTCAGGGAGCAGCATTTTTTCAAACGCTGCGCCTAATAATTGATTCACCCGGTAGAATTTATATAATCTGACCTGATAAGCCAACAATTTTCGCAAAAAATTTGAATTTATGTTCTAAGATACTTCCTATGTTTTCGCTGAACAATGACTTTGAGACTAGGAAATTAAGAACTAATTTTTTTCGATATCATAGATTGAACTTCTGAAATAAAGGTAACAATTTGATGATTCTTCCAAATGTTGAAGTTTTTCCCAATAGGACTTTTGAATTGGAAAGTAGAAAAAAATCTCCTCTGTTTAGCACTGAAATCCTTGGTCCGACTGATAGAACTGATTCCACTGACGATTAAAATCCTGGCAGTAAATTGGTTTCTTGTATTTCCCTTGTGACTTGAAAGTTTGATTTATTCATTTTTAGGCGTTAGCAGTATTTCCAAAGATTGGCTATCCTCAGAGAATTATGAATGCTGATGAACTGAACAAGATTTATGAAGCCGTGAGTAGGACAGTTTCTAGACACCTTATTACAAGAGAATAAACTCCGTATGTAATTAAGAATGCCAAATTACGCCGCACATTAATTAAGCGTGAAGGCTCTGTAAGTGTGAAAAATGCGTAAAAATTAAGCTGCACCTATGTAGAAGATATTTGACAAGCATGGAAGAGTAAATTCGATTTCAAATGAAATATTTTTTACGTTCTTAAAGACCCATTGTTAACCATGATCCTTCGTGGTGCCAAAGTCGACTTTCGTATTATCTGAAAGTCCCTTTTGGCCTAAATTGCCTGCGTCTTGCTTTTCATTCGGCGCGCAAAGGGTCATGGTTAGCAATTGGTCTTTAAAGTATCAAGGAATCGTAGTTACAAGAATGATTCTATTAAATCAGAAGTAGGTGTCAAATGACGAATGTTCCCTACCACGCGCCTTATTGTAAGCCTCGTTATTTTAAGCCGCAGTAAAAATCGAGTCCCATTCAATAAGGCCATTACTTTGCTTTGCTGCTTAATTACGCACGGAGTTTATTATCGTGCAATAGGGTTCGTAGCAATAAGGTTGTAATCATCAAGTCAGTGAGCACAGGGAAACAAGAGAATCGTCGTCATAAGGCTAATGTTTCATCCCGAACGATTTTTCATGGTCAAATCCCTTAAAGCTCTTTGAATCTTACATCGTCATGAAATCAACATCACAATTGCCAGCCGTTTAAAGACATGTACCGTAAAAGCTCTATTAAGCCCCCCTCTCTAATAAGCCCCCCTCTCTAAAAAGCCCCTCTCCTCTGAGTCAAAATTTGAAACAAGCCCCCTCTCTATCAAGCCCCCCCCCCACTTATACAGAATTATAGAATTTACGAAATGTTTTACACCTATTTAGCTACACAACGTTGGAAGTTAATTTTGATATGGTTTGGGATAAAAACTGTGTCGAATTTACGTATTTGAGCCTTAAGATTGTATGTTGATTCTGCAAAATATGGGACAAATGAACTGAAAAGCTACCAAATATATCTTTGTCACTTGATTTTCTGAATAAGCCCACTCTCTATTAAGCCCCCCTCTAGAAGGTCTGAAATTGAATAAGCCCCCGGGGGCTTAATAGAGCTTTTAAAGTAACTAGACTAAAGTTTGGGTGCTAATTCTGAATATGGGCTCGAAATTTTCAAATGGTGAAAAGGAGGAAATTTTGAAAAATTTCCAAAACGAGGCTGCATAATTGAATTGGCGTAAAATATTATCTTGCTATCCTTGGGGGCGGTGACCTTGCAAAGGGGGCTGATTTTATTGACTTAACCGGTGGAGCATTACCTTATTTGATATACTTTTACCGTTTGTGTCTTTCTTGCAGCTTTTGCTATTGACTATGAATAAAGAAAATGTTACATTTCCTTTTCTAGGTGAAATTCTCAGACGCAGATTTCTTCGCCAATATCTTGGCTTCCCAGAAATGGGGAAAACTCAAGAGTCTAGAAGCGCTTACCAAGGCAGTTGATAAAAAGATGTATGTATGTTAAGTTGAAAGCTGGCCAGGGCCAACTCAGAAATATAATCTACTGGTTGAGCCAAAAAAGTTCCCACATTTAAAGATTCATAGGGGGCTATTAAAGTTTGGCGGTTAGGCGTATTCGGCCATATTTTGGATGCGGAATACAGCTTCTGCAAGAAAATCAGTGCCGTATGCGGTTTTTCTGATAACGCGGTTGCGGAAAAATGGAAGTTCAACGAACGGTTAACGATTTTGCGTTTACATGGTGGCGGAAAGCGATGGTTCCGTCCCCGAGACGTTGCCTCTTACGTTGCTTTTACTGGATAAACGTCATTATCTATCGAGGCTTTGCATAGCTCTGAAATACGATCATCGAGATTAGCAGATTCACATAAATTTCCTTAGGACTCCTGCCTCATTTACATGAAATAGCCCCAATAAATACCTATCTTAAACGGAACATTTATAGTACTGATCAAGACGGACGGTTGCGGTTTATGAAGGAAAATGGCGCGCAGTTGACGGGTAAGATCGCAAATTTTGGCGGTTTTGCGGTATTGAGACACCCTATAATAGACCCCCTTCATAGAACCTTGAGTACTGCACAGAACTGAAGGATTCAAATTGCAGTTAAAAGCCGAAAGATTGAAGTATTTTTTGTGACATTTCTCGCTGTTTTATCAGCTTTAGAAGTATTGGTAAATTTAACTTCATAACGATTTTGTGGTTGCAAAATGACTGAAATGGAGCCTAAAACATTGATCAAATTGTAAGGACTCTCCTTACACAGATTAATACGAAATGTATGTTTCACCTCTCTCAAGAGCTATACGAAATCGATTATTAACCAAATATTAAAGATTTTCAGTCCCATGGCAATAAATGTGCAGTGGATATCTCTCATCCATGAACAGTTGTATTTTCTTTGTCGATCTGTCCGAGGAGTCCTTTATGATTTGATCAATGTTTTTGGCCAGTTTTCAGTCATTTTGCTGTCATGAAATTTTTGTAAAGTTGAACTTACCTACATTTCTAGTGCTCGTGAGAGAAGGAGAAAATCACAGCAATTTCTCGATCTTTTGGCTTTCAACTAGAATTTGAATCTCTGTGAAGTTCTATTGATGCTATTGATTTTTAAAATTGGGAAGTTTTTCTGACTCACCTGATATTGCACTATATTTGAAAATTTTGACATGTACCGTTTCGTTGTGCTAGGGAAACAATTTGTTTGTGGCCTATTTACCGGTAGATCTAGTTACCTGAAAGTAAATTTTATGAACCCAAGGAGGTTATCAGCGTGTAACTGAAAGGTTCAGCTATCTTTCGACAGTTTCTCAGTCAGTTTAAGGTATTTCTATTGTCCCAAAAACATTTCTAAAAATATGGAAATTCATTCACTACTGGGACTGTTGCCTTGTTTTCCAATCGATGATTTCGAAGATGTCATAAACGCTGAATTCCGCATTGCTTTGGAGCACGAAATTTGAACGAGAAACAGAAGTCAATCATTTAACAAACAAAATTTTCCCCGGACTGCTTCGATTTCATCGCTACGTGGACTTCTCACAAAATTTTGAGTCGAGAAAAGGCGATTATTTCACTTAAGAAGAGGAACCTGGGATTCGAAATTTTCCTTGAATCTTGTCTTTCGGGTGATACTCATTGCTTAAAATGATCATGCGGCATCTCAAAAGATAGCTAAGCCTTTCAACAAAACTGTGATACAACGCGTTTGACAATAGGTTTTGATTTCTAGCAGCTACAACTTAGCACAAAACTCAGTTGTACCTCTCCCACTATTTTGAAGTTTTGCTACTTGATAACAATATTCATTTAAGCTGAACCTCGATCAAAAGTGATCTGGCCACCCAGATTTGAATTGGCCCACCACGCCACTGGCTTTGATAGACTTTGATAGTCGCTGGCTTTGATTCAGCGATAGATGATTGCTCCAGATCTATATTTGAATTGGTCAATTTTTTGTTGTTTCCAGATGGTACATGACGCCTGCCACCGTCAATGCGTACTACGATCCAACAAGAAACCAAATAGGTAAGATTTTCATGATAAATATTGATATGCTGCGTAGATATGCTTAATTGGGGAGAAATAAGACTTATATCTAATACCTGCCCTGTCTTTAATAGATTTTGGGAAATTTCCACCAAGATCTGAATCTTTAGTTGCAAACAATTACCTCATCTATGACTAGACTTATTACAATGAGTCCCTTGTATCCCTGCTGTAAACGTTGCTCAACAGGGACTCAGTGAAACAGTGAAAAGGCTGACCCTATTTTCTGCATTCATCAGTTGCAATATGATGCCTCTCGAATCAGGATCCCTAATCTCGAATCAGGACCTGGAATCTCAAATCTCATCCGAATATTATCAGTTCTTCACTTGAATAAAAAATTCCACCACATTTGAAATAACCACAATTATTCATAAAGCTCGCAATCTGATTGGTATTCTATGGAAGCTCGGAGTTCTGAGCTAAAAAGGGCTATGTTTTTCAGAGTAATGTCGTAAGTCCGTTGACCGACGCGCCGTCATCAGGGCAAAGAGCACAGGAAAATGAGGGACTCAAGGTCATAAGTATAGTCTTTGAACTCTCGTCGGGATTCCTCATTGGCAGCAGGCTTGACTTCCAATCTGGACCTTTGTGCTTCGAGTCCCTGGTCTATTGAGTCCATGGATTAGCGGTCGAAACCAGCTGCATCGAGTTTAGACAGTTAGCAACTACCGTAAAGGCTCCATTTTGCTTTCTCTCTATTATCTTTCTCTCTAATGAGCCTCTCCACTCTGAGGCAAAATTATAATAAGAAGAGTAAATCTAGAGTTTTGTTTGGCGGATTTTGTTTACATGATTTAGGAGCTAAGGAGTAACTGCTAGCATTTGTGTGCCACATATGCAAGAATTGTAATGCCTTCTGCTTGGCTTCTGAATCACGTAAACAAAATCCGCCGGACAGAACTTTAGATTTACCCTTTTTTCGTTATAAGAACATACCTTCTCTTAAAAGCCACCCTTCGCCTTCACCAAGTGAGAGTTTGCCGTGCTGGTTTCAGATTTCGAGGCTATGTTTGTTTTGAATTACCGGTTGAGAGAATTTCTTTTGTCTGCATTCGTTAATCGCTTTGAATTGAGGTGTGAACCAAAGCAGCTGTTGCTATTGTATTACAAAATCTGCCCTTGTTCCAGGTAGAAACATAGAAAATAGTTGATCTCCGTTGTAATAATTCATATTGTTATTAAGTATGATTGATTTTCTTCGTATAGCGACGATTGTAATTCCTTTCCATCTTTCGCAGTCTTTCCAGCTGGAATTTTACAGCCTCCTTATTTCGACACAAGATATCCAAGGTACAAATACAGCAGCCTAATTTGATCTTGTTTATTGAGTTTAGCTCTATTTTCTGATTTTAGGTGCATCAATCATAGAGATTTATCTAATTTTGGACTGTATAACCTACCGGTTGAAGCTTAGATAAACTTGTAGAATATGTCTTTTTGCAAACTAGTGGACGTTCTGAAAGAATTATTGCTTCTAGATCAAATAAATGCCAGGCAGATCTCTAGATTCATCCCTCTTCTTTCGCTATAAACTCATGACATTTCTTGAAAGCCACCTTTCGCATGCACAAGGCGACAGTTTGCCCTACTAGTTTCAATTCCACTTTGCGGCTTTGTTTGTTTGTTTTGAATTATCAGTTGAGAGAATTTCTTTTTTCTTCAGTGGTTAATCGCTTTGAACTCTGGTGTCAGTCAAAGATAACTGATCCTATTTCTTTGCAAAATCTTCCGTTGGTGCCATAAGCATTTGTTTCATTCTCTTTTTCAGAGCAGTGAACTATGGTGGAATCGGTGCAGTCATTGGACATGAACTACTCCATGGATTTGACAATAATGGTACGAATTTTTTAGCAAGGATATGGTGATCGACTTTCAGTTCATACCTTTC
The DNA here is from genome assembly GCA_964019985.1 of Aurelia sp. 4 Dawson et al 2005. Taxonomy (NCBI): domain Eukaryota; kingdom Metazoa; phylum Cnidaria; class Scyphozoa; order Semaeostomeae; family Ulmaridae; genus Aurelia; species Aurelia sp. 4 Dawson et al 2005. Next base: position 14,188,023 of record OZ026509.1, read on the forward strand.
GCAATTTATGATGTTCATCTTAAGAATTTTTTTAATTCTTCATGAAGACGTTATGCTTCCCTCTCTCTTTTGAAAATTTCTTGGCTTTTGATAAAGTTTGCCCCTTAAGAATAAAGGAGCTCGTATCAGTGGAGAGTTTCGTTTGAAACCATGATTTGACCATTTTTTGAAAGGCAATCGAACACAGGCTTTCTATCTCTTTCAAAATAAAAGTGTTATTTTGAAAAAATCGTTTTACTTCACAGAGGAAGAAACATGGACGCTTTATGATGGCTTAGATGAAGCCAACAAACAAACTGCAGAAGAAAATGAATAAACAATGGACACGTTCCATATTTGCATGACGTAGGCTCGTGAAGTAACTAGGTGAAGTTGCACTTTTCAGTGCCAAGCACTGGGATCGCAGAATAAAGCAGACCTAGTCGAGTCCGCGACCCCTTGTCATGACGCTCAAGTGGTGGGGTCCTACTGGGTAACGAACCCACGCCACCTGACTGTTCTGGCTGCAAAGTCAGAGGATTACTTCACTTCGCCACAACACCCACTAGGGTTGAAAAGCATTAAACAACATTTTAACTCTACATATGATCATACTATGTAAGAGGCTCTGAATGCCAACCAAATATCTAGGCAATCAAACACCTGATCATTTTTCAGTAAAGCCAACAGATTTAATGATTATGAACCGAATACTGAGCTTTCCAATGCTGAATGCCGGAACAGTAAAGGCACAGGAGCTAAGGACGTCATTATAACGGACTTGTTGGGGAGATGAAGTGCTTACCCTATTGTTCAGACACATTGTGTTTCAGCTTTGTTGAGAGCGAATCAACGTTGGGGCTCACGTTGTCATGCGCATCTTTCCTTTTGTTTTGATCTCTTGTTTCAACGGTCAAGTTGATTTGCATATTACATAATCGAAGTAGATCGTTACTACGCATGCGATCTGGAGCCCTTTGAGGGGGATTCCTCGAGGCTCACAGTTTTGCCTCTTCATATCCCCAACAAGGACTAGGAAAAAGGGTATAATGGTCAACCTTGATTGTTTGATTAATCGATTGATTGATAATTAATTGATTGACTGATTCATGATTGATTGATTCATGATTGATAATTGTTTGATTCGTTATTAAGAGATTAATTGATTCATCATTGATTCAGGCATGATTGATAATTGATTGATTGATTGATTAATTGTTGATTGATTTGCGATTGATTGATTGATTCCCGTCTGATAATTGATTGATTGGTTGATTGATTGTTGATTAATGGATTCAAAATTGGTAATTGATTGATTGATTGACTGATTGATTTATGTCTGATTGTTGATTGATTTATGTCTGATTGTTGATTGATTGATTGATTGATTGTTTGATTAATTAATTGATTGAATCATGATTGATTGTTTCATAAATTGATTTATTGATCTTTCCAATCGCTTCTTCAGGTCGATTGTTCGACAAAAATGGCAATTCAGGAAAGTTATGGTGGACAAAGAAGGCGGTTGATGGATACCAGGAAAAAGAGAAATGTTTTATAACTGAATACGGAAACTACACCGTCAAAGGAAAACATGTAAGTGAAATTCTTACGTTTATTAGGTGAACAATGAAAATTTGAAACATTTTGTGCTATGGAATGAGAAGTACATGACCTATATTTATCACTAAACTTTTATTTCGGTTTGGTCATTGGTTTTTTCAGCCAATGATAATCCATGTCACAGAGATTTTCCAATACTTTTCTCAAAGTGAAGGTGTTACTTTACAGATGGACTCTTGAATTTTCTAGAGAAACAAACCAAACACTCATATGTTGTAGGACTGCAGAGATATTGGTGAATTTTTAGAAGTAATTTTATTGTGGATTCACCCCATCCACCATAACCTGAGCAGAAAACAATGGCCACGTGTGGGCAAAAATATAGATTGTAGAGATGACAGGTTTGTTCACGGCTATGTGACCCTGCGGCTTTAAAGGTGAAACATGTGGTATTTTTTGTCTCTTATCTTCTTCCTCTACAGATTAATGGCAAAGTAACTCTGGGTGAAAATATTGCTGACAATGGAGGGCTGCTCGCAGCTTACAACGTAAGCTTGAAAAATTCCATAGCAAAACAGTTTTTTGACGATGAGTCGTTCAATTCGGACTTGATTTAAACAGGATGCTAACAGCTACACAAATAGAGTAATAATAATAATAATAATAATAATAATAATAATAATAATAATAATAATAATAATAATAATAATAATAATAATATACCATATTTATACAGGATAACCTTTTCAGTAAAGATGTTACTGCTATCAACAAGGGTCCTGTTGAAACTAAAAATTTAAAGTAAAAAGATCAAACTTACAAGAGATCGAGTAAAAACTGTAAAAAACTTACTAACAATCAGGTTCTGAATTTAAAAACAAAGTGTGTTTATTTTCCTTTTAAAATTGACAAAGTACTTTTCATTTCTGACGTCACTTGGTAGGCCATTGTATATTGACGCTCCTTGAAAAGCAAAAGTTTTTCTTCCTGATTCACATCTCACTTTTGGAAGTATAAGGAGAGATCCATTTCCACGTGTGTTTTTGCCATGATCAAATTTTGTGAAGATGTTCTTCAGCGATTCCGTGCAGATTCCATTGACTGACTTGAAAACATCAATTGAGATACGTTTCTTTCGCGTTTGTTCGAGGCTGTCCCATTTCAGGGTTATGCTGCTATCTCTGGCCACAATTCTTTGGGCCCTGTCTTGTATTGATTGCAATTTAGATTTGGCGGTATCACCCAAGCCTATGTACACTGGATAGCAATATAAAAGGACAGGCCTTATCATTACGTTGTATATCTTCTCAGCTACATGTGGGCTAATTTTAGGTCGAATCCGCTGCAGCAGTTTCAAGCGACTTGAGGCTTTCTTGTAGATTTTATTAATTTGTTCTTGCAATGTCAGATGATGGTCAAGGGTGACACCAAGATATTCATAACTGCTACTTTGGTTGATTTCAGCACCTCCAATTTCAATATGGCATGATTGTTGCCTTGACAATTTTTGACTTGTTCCATACATGACGAATTCAGTTTTGCCTTTCTTTAGATTCATTATCAAATTGTTGTCCGTGAACCATTTCCCAACGAGGTTTGCTTCATGGTTTATGACATCCTCAACAGCTTTTGCTGATTTATCCGAATAGAATATTACTGTATCGTCGGCGTACATCAGGATTTTGCATTTATTCATTATAAGGTTTAGATCATTGATCAAGATTACGAACAAGAGTGGGCCCAGTATTGATCCCTGGGGGACTCCATACGTAATGTGCTCAGTTTGTGACCTCACACCATCATAGCAAACATACTCAGTCCTGTTAAAAAGGTAATCTTCTAACCAAGCAAGCTCTAAGTTCTTTATGCCATAATGAGGTAATTTTGTCAGCAAGTTACCGTGGTGGACAGTGTCAAAGGCTTTGCGTAAATCCATGTACAACGTTCCTGTGCAGCGACTTGCATCCATGTTACTTCGAATGTGATCAAGGAACAGGGTAACAGCGTCTTGCGTCGATCTGCCTCTTCGAAAGCCATATTGGGCGTCAGACAGCAGTTTGTTGGTTTCGAGGTATTCGGAAAGCTGTTTATGCACGATTTTTTCTAAGACTTTCGACAGCACATTAAGTACCGAGATTGGCCTATAATTATCGAAATTTGATTTTTCTCCAGACTTGTAAATAGGTATCACTCTGGCACATTTTTCACTATTTGGAAATACGCCACTTTGCAGACTTTGGTTTGCCAGAAAGCAAAGGGGTGCGGCAATTTGCTCTGATCCGTCTTTTATTAGCCTTGTGGGTAGGTCGTCCGGCCCTGCTGACTTTGATGTTTTCAATGAATTCAAAACCATCAGTACTTCCCTTATCAGAATGTCCTTGAATTTGAAGGTAATACCGTTGGGGTTCAGCTTTGACAACAATTGGTTACTTTTGAAAAACTTCCATGTTTTATCGAAAATGCTGGATGTTTTTGTTTGAAGGGAAGACCCTATTGTGGCGAAAAATGAGCAGAATTTATCTGCTATTTTAGCTTTGTCAGATACACGTTTGCCGTCGATGTTAAAGAGATTGCACTTTGAACTTTTGTTTTTTGATGGATAGCATTTTTTAACTTGCTTCCAGAAATCTTTCGGACTGTCGATGTTATCGCGTAGCATCCTTCGACAGTGATTTGCTTTATTACGACGAATTAGATTCGTTATCTCATTTCGGAGCCTCTTGTACGCTGACCATTCTTGCTCATTACCAGTCTCTCTTGCTTTCCGAAGATGATAATCCCGTTCATTCATTTTGTCTTTAATCTCTTTTGTGAGCCACGTGCAGTCACGCCCTCGTACCCGTCTTTCAATGAAAGGGGCATGTCGATCCACTATAGCCGCTAACTTTCCTTTGAAAAGATTCCACGAACTGTTTATTTCACCCGCGAGCAAGACATCTTTCCAATCAACACTTTGTAGCTCATTTTTGAATGCTTCTTTGTCATACTTTGAGTAGTCTCTTGTGAGAACTTTTCTCGGTTTGAATTTTTCCACATGCATTTTTCTGACAATACCAGTGAGGTCGTGATCACTGAAGGAATTCGGGAACACAATAGAGGCAAGGATCTTTGTTTTGTCCGTTGTTGCAATAATATCTATTAATGTTTTCGTTGTTTTTGTAATTCTTGTTGGCAATTCAATTAGTTGTTTGAGTCCATTGATCCTGATAATATCTTTGATTTCTTTGTGGTCATTTGGGACGAGATAGTTACAGTTTAGGTCTCCAGCTAGTAGGGTCTCTTTGTTTTCACATGTTGCCGTTTCGATCATGTCTCGAAATTTTGTCGTAAAGTTTTTGTCGATATGATTCGAACTATCCGGAGGCTTGTAAGAAAAACACACAAGGATAGATCTCGATCTTACGACAAAAATTTCGATCCAAATGGCCTCCAATCCTGCAATTTCAAGGTCCCTTCTTCTTTGATATTTAATATCACAACGAATGAAACAGAGGACGCCACCATACTCCCCATTTTCTCTATCTTTTCGCACCAGATCGTATCCATCAATTTCAAGTTCCTCGTCACGTATATTGGGAGTTGTGTGCGATTCGGAAATGCCATAAACATGAACATTTCGATGGGTACCGCTTAGAAACAACCTGACTTTTTCGATTTTATTGAGTAAGCCATTTATGTTTTGATGAAAGATCTTGAGCCCCCTTTTCTTACAAAAGCGATGGATCGTTTCGGGTACATTCTCAGTGTCAACACCGCTTTCTGCGTCAGTTTCCATTTCAATAAAGCATGTCTGACAATAAAGCTCTTCGGAATTTTTACCCAGTTGATCTTTCATACACTTGAGGTGAGATTTCATTTCATTTTGACTGAGTCAGTATAAATTCATTAACGTATTAACATCTCAAGATATCAGCAAGTTGACAAATTTTTGCACAATTTCTGCAACAAGCAGCAGAACTTAGAACAAAAATCTTGACTATTCAGCCAGAAAATGTTTGCCCGTGAAAATCCTCGAAAACAGAGTAGCTATGCGAAGAGTATGTTCCCATAATCAACAAACAGAATTTGTTCTTATTACACTTTGAATTACATTTTATTGATTGCTTTTACTGTTTCTTTTGCTGTAACATTCTGCCATAGTTTGACAGAACTGTATCTTTTAAGTACAGTAAAAACCCGCACATGAGAACCTAAGATTTTGAACTCAGCCTGTTTAGGCTCTTATGCCTTGAGGGTAAATCCCACAATCAGGGTATAGGTTCTTAATATAGGGTCCAAAAAATGCAAGAAAACAAAGGATAATAGAAGGTTTAGCATTGAAAACGTGCTGGCAATGTTACAAGCAACGCAAAGCTCTTCGTTAAAAAACATAGTCCTTTGGTCCTTTGGGCTGAAGTTTTTCACCTCCTGACCCGTCCAAAGTCATCAGACAACCAGTTTTTTCTAAAAGCCTGGTGAAGAATTCCTTGTCTTCCCTTAGGTCCCGCCATGTTTCACCAATCCATTTAGTCATCAACACTCTTCTCACTCTAGCTGAATTCATTTCTCATTGAATGATAGGATGAAATTTGTACCCTTTATTAAGAACCTGGTTGAAATATCAGGCTGAAATGGTTCTTATTTATGGGGTATAAACTATACTATTTCAGGCTGTAGGTTCGTAAATAAGTGAAGGTTCTTATGTGCGGGTTTTTACTGTATTGTTTTTCTTAGGCGATATACAATATAAAATCATATTGCGCTTTTTAATAAATGAAATGAGTGCTGAAAGTAGTCCAGTTTTTTTATAACAATATTCAGGCTTGGAGGTACTGTATTGTTCCTTTTAGGCGATATACACTGTAAAATTATATTGCGCTTTTTAATAAATGAAATGAGTGCTGAAAGTAGTCCAGTTTTTTTATAACAATTTTCAGGCTTTGAGGTACTGTATTGTTCCTTTTAGGCGATATACACTGTAAAATTATATTGCGCTTTTTAATAAATGAAATGGGGACTGAAAGTAGTACACTCTTTTTTATAAGAGTTTTTTTTGTTTTCAATTTGTTTTGAGTGGGCTTGTCAGGATTTCTAGCTACTGAAAGCTAATTTAGGCCCACTGTGCATGCCGCATCCAGGCATGGGACCCCTAGTTTAACGTCCCTTCCGAAGGACGGCGAGGTGAGTTGCGAGGTCAGGCCTCAGTGGTCACCCATCCGAAATCTGACCTCACTCGACCAAGCTTAACTTCAGTCACCTGACGAAGACTGTATAAGCCACTCGGCCACTCACCCCGAGTATTCAGGTTTAGAGGTACCAGCTATTAATGTACGTATAATGATATTCAAGAAATTTGTGGGTAACAATAGCCTTTTTTTATAATCCACTGAAAGAAGGAAACTAAAGAATGTGCTGCTGCTGTGCCCCAGGGGGGTACTTCATAACTTCCAATACGGGGAGGTCCGTGCCAATATTTGGGGTCTGAAATTTTACGTAAATCAATATTTGGGGTCTGTGAATTACAACATGCACAAAAATTCAATATTTAGGGTCCACAAATCTGAAAAAGGAAGAATCGTGGAATTTGGTGCTGCTCTCCATAATATTGGACTCAATATTTGGGGTCCCGAAAAAAGTGGCATGGACCCCCCCCCCTCGTATTGAAAGTTAGGGAGTACCCCTCCCCCCTGGGTGCTGTGCTTATATTGGCGAGAATAGACACCAGGTCATCGAAGTTCCCACCATGAAATGTTTTTGCGATTCTAAAATTTACAATATTCTAAGGTAAACAAAATTAGTTATCTTCTTCTTGGTAAAACTTTTTAGACCTGTCAAATACCAATATATTTTTACCTCCAAAATAGGAAACTAAATTGAAAATGTCAAGTATTGATGAATGGATTATATCTGGAAAATGTTGAAACAGTTGGAGAAGTCAAGGTTTTTTATAGAACAATATGCTGATTGTCTGCTATTTCTTCAGGCATACAAAGCATGGGTGAGGAAGAACGGAGATGAACCACTTTTGCCTGGTATTAAAAGAACCAATGATCAGATGTTTTTCGTTTCATTTGGACAGGTATGATGGTATAATTTCAATGCATATCATTTCTGTTATTCACTAAACTTTGTACGCAGAACAAGATTTTCGCCTCAAAGATGCCAAATTTCAAACAACGAGGGATTTCGTCTTTTGCACCCCTTTTCATAAAAAGGCAGACTATTTTAACTCGTATTTACCCCGTCCACACGTATCCGAATATTTTTGAAAACGCATCTTTTCTTATCCGTGTGAAAGAATATGCGCGTCCACACGAGGATCGTTTTCGAAAATATCCTCGTCCACACGAAGACGCTTCTACATTAAAACTTCGCTGTTCGAATTTCGATAAAAGAAAACAGGCAGTGCCCTCGCATGATCCCCAAAGATCTGTGTGCATGCTGTGATATGCAGTAAATCGATGCTGTGACGTCAACATTTTCGAAAAGTTCCGTTTTCACCCGTCCATGCGACGACACAAAGCGGTGTTTTCAAAAAGATCCAATTTGGAGAGCGTTTTGGAAAAGCTTTCTTTTCGGTGATCGACAACGCTGTCTACGTGTGGACGCTAACTTAAAACGGATGTAAAAAAGATGCGTTTTCAAAGCTATCCGAATACGAGTGGACGGGGCCTGAGGGCTTGCCTTGGATAAAAAGCAGAATTGTTGGGGAGACGAGATACGCTTTGGCCAAGGAAAGTAATGTGTCCCCCGATGCAGTAGGTTAAAGCTCATGTGCTCGTCCGAGCTTCAACCCCAAAAGGCTACTACGCATGAGCTTTAACCTACTGCACCGTGGGGACACATTAGTTTTCTCGGACATAGCATATCATGTCTCCTCAACAAGGAAATGAAATGAACGTCTTCATACTTGTTTTTGCAGTCTTGGTGTACAAGTGCTCGCACAGCTGCCACATGGGAGCAACTTGATACAGACTCACATTCACCAGCTAAAGACAGGTATGTCGGTTTCGTTATTAAGATGTTTCTTCCATCATGTCACTTTTCTTCATTATGATTTAATTTCTCAATTGCTGTGCTGAAATGAGCATAGGTACCAAATCTTAAAAAAGGTCAGTGTAACATTCAATGACCTATAGAACCAATGGGCTGAGGTTTGTTTTACCTATTCAAGTCATATTTATTGGGGAGACAAGATGCGCTTGACTGAGGGAACTAATATGTCCCCCCCCCCGTGCAGTGGGTCAAAGCTCATGCGCCCGTCAGAGCTTCAACCCTAAAACGCTACTGCGCATGAGCTATAACCTACTACACGGGGGGACACATACGTTTCCTCAGACAAAGCATATCTCGTCTCCCCAACAAATATGACCATTGTCTTGGGGAGCTTTAGTATTATCATGAACGATAGGACACCCATTATGTAGTAGTTTGAAATTTATATCCGAGGCGGGCCACCTTACTTATTGCTTTTTTGTGGTTTGAGCTTATTTTTACTTGGTATACACCCACCTTTCACTTTTTCGTAATTTTGAAATATTTCTGTAGTGAGCCACCATAAGTGCAAAACCACCTTAATCGTAAAGCTTTACGAAGGGATACTGAAGGGATACTGTTCAATAATAAATTTTGTCATAATATAATATATTATAAATTATGATAATCAATTTTTTATATTTTGCAAATTTTCTCAGTCTTTCGCTCTACCGATCTTGACATTATTTTTTTTGTTTCGTAGAGTCCTTGGCTCAATTTCAAATTCGGCTGAGTTTGCAAAAGCATTCAATTGTCCGGCTGGCGCAAAATACAATCCACGCAAAAAATGTAAGATATGGTAGAGATCCGCACACTCGAAGGTAAAAACCTAACATTTGCCTATTTGTAAATTAGAATTAAACGCATGACAAGCTTGTGAAACGGTTGTGAGCTGTTACACGGGGCTGCAGAGGAAAGTTTTTGTTATTTCACGTTAAAAGGCACACTATAGGAAATCGTTGATTTGATAAACAATGACAAAATTTGCGAAACAAAGGAATCAGGTCACTTTAAAACAGAGCGATTTTGCATCCTTATGAATGCATTTGGTACGTTCAATGTAACCAAACATGATGTTTTGCGCTTGCTCTTTGTTTTGTTTGGCTTCAGTGCACTCAGAGGCGTGAAATCTATTCTTCGTAAAAGCAAATCGCTTTGTATTTTCAGGAACTTAAACCTTTTGCTTCACAAAATTTGCCATTGCTTCTTTGGTGCCAGGCTCCCGTTTGAGGGTAGAAGATTTTAAAGTGTTGAGGGTTAAATGGCTAGGCTTACATGTCGTAGTTTCGCTCTTTGACTGAACTGATAACGCTACAACTACGACACATTCCCCTCAATAGAGCGATAACAACAACAACAATTCAACTCAATGAGATGAGCGTAACTTAAGGGTCCATATGTAGTGAGGCTAGGTTAGGCCTATGCATGACAATAGTGCGAGACCATACAACTCTGATTAAAGATCTATATAGATCGTTCATTTCATCGGAATATCTCATGAGTTTTTGTTTGAAGAATTCTGAAGGCCTATTTTTTACTTTATTGACTAATTTATTCTGATTCCCAATGTATGTTTGAAGACAAATTCAAAGCTGCAAAAAGTATCGGAACATGGGAAAAATCTTTTCTGAAAATTTTCAATTTTGCTAGAAAATTTTTCAATATAAAATTCCTCTCACGAGGAAAAGATTATTGTTCTACGATTTATGCGAAAAAGAGAAAATTCTTTTGACTCTTCTATACTGCTGATCATCATCTCGCTTAAAAATGGAAGGCCTTGCAAACATCAATATGTCCAAGGATTTTTAAGAATTTCCAAGAATTATTCTCTTAAGTAGGTGAGGAGAGTTTTTGAATCCTATTTCTGGTTGGCATGTCCATTGGACCCTTTCAGCACATAATGACCAGGAAAGATATTTGCATAACATAATGTGACTTCATTGAAAACTTTCCCCATTTGTCAGGTTCCCAGAAAGGAAAATATTTTGTGTACCTCTGGAAAATTTCTTTCGTCATTGCGCTAGCCTTAGGTAATAACGGACTCACTTAGGGGATGATATTAGAATTTTTTTCTTGTTTCATGGGGAAGCACTTGGTACAAGCTATAATTTTCATTATCCTTACTCTGAACGCACACTCATTAATTCAATTTCACTAAAAACATACGTTTTTAACATTTAACAAACAACTTTATAGCACATGTGTCACTAATTGTGCATTTTATCTTCTCGAATTTTTGTGCTAATCTTGTGTTTGGTACAATTTTTATATTTGATTCTTGAGTTTGCGCTAGCCTGCTCTTGGCCTCAACTCTAAATTTACTCTCAAGCTTTAACGTGTTAAGGGTCTAATAGTTATGCATTGAAAAAGTACGATGCCATAAAATTCTGATGGAAGATCTTTAGAGATAGTTGATTTCATCGAAAAATCTAATGAGGTTTATTGGAAGAATTCCGAAGAATTTCGAGAATAAGGTCTGTCGAGGCGATTTTGCTGGCTGGTTCGCTTTGGCTGCTCTGTTTTGATTGCTGGTTTTAATATTCAAAGTTGTGTTTCACTTATATTAATGCTCGGTTGATTCATTATTCAGTGTTATTCAGTGTTGTGCCCATGTAATTTATTCAAAACAGTCTAAACGACTAGCTATTTAGAGCTTATGGCCTGGGGGGATGACTTAGCTTGTCCATGGTATGGGGTTGTACCATTTTTTTAGGGTACCATTTTCATGATAGAGTCCGGATTCATGGGTATGGTTTTCAACAATTTTTTGCATTTTCCGGATTTATGGGTATAGTTTTCTGCAAGAATTCATTTATTGGTGAGCTGTTTTGGCATTTCCGAATTTATGGGTATACTTTGAGAAATTTCTCCGAATTTATTGGTGGTACTTTTACGATTTGAATGGCACAACCCAGTACCTTGGAAATACAAGTCACCCCCCCCTCCCCGGAGGGCTTATGGTTTGAGTTATGTAACTGTTAGGGGGACGTGATATGCAATGTCCGAGGAAACTTTTGTGCCCCCCCCCCCGTGCAGTAGGTTAAAGCTCATGCGCAGTAGCCTTTTGAGGTTGAAGCTCGGACGGGTGCATGAGCTTTAACCCACTGCACCGAGGGACACATTACTTTCCTTGGACAAAAAGTATCTCATCTCCCCAAGAAGTAAACATTACTTTGTTGTAGTTAACATGTAATTAGGAAACTTCGAAGGACTTTTTCACGATTTGCATGAAAGTCGTGATCGGGAGAGGGGTAGGATTTTCCTCATTTTCAATTCATTTTTATTTTCAAGGGACAGGATAATGAGGAGGAGTAGGGTTAAGGAGGACATGTACTTGGTGAGTCCACAGGTCGCGAGTATTGATAGTGAAACGATCTTTGTAAAGGTCTGACGAAATTTCGAGCATCAATGAGCTCGTCTGACATTTTCGGAGTGATTTACCCATCGCCAAGGGTCTCAAAGCACATTTCAAAGAGTACTTTCGTCGAAGGAATGAAGATGGAAATCTTGTGAAGCTACACTTTCTGTCAGATGTCCTTGCAACACTTAGGCCACTTCTTGATAAAGAAATACTTTCAGCATTTTAGCTTACGTCCATGCCTCAAAACAAGGGAGTACAAAGACCGGCAACCTTTGCCATCGTTTTCCTTTTTTTGTAGATTTCGTACAGTCACTTATTCTGCAAGCTGTGGAGAGCAAGTCCCTGCTTCGCGCAACGCATGCTGGTCTTTGAACTCCCTTTAATGCAAAATCTCTGCAATTCTTGAAAATCAAGATATGAAAATATGAACGTGACAATACAGTAAAAACCAGCGTATAAGAAGATACAATTTTGCAAGCCAACCTGATTAGGTTCTTATATATTGAGTACTTAGTGGGAAATTAGGCTGTTCAGGTTCTAAAATTGGTTCTTACTTCATTAACGGCATTCAGGTATTTCTTTTGTTCAGGTTGAAATTTCAAGCTCATTATTTGCTGTCTGTTCAGAGGCACCTGAGTTCATGAGGCCTAATTCACAACAGCAATTCGTGGAATAATCAGAAATTTTTCAGAATACAATGAAAAGCTTACAAAGCATCTTTAGAGTTCTTTGCAATATGCATATATCCCAGTATCAGTCCATTAAGACTGCTCTCCATAGGCAGCGTTTTGAGCGCGCGGGCGCTGCGACCAAATAAGAGCATGCACAGTTGATAAAATTCAGCGATCAATCTAATCGCAAGCGACCGATTTTTGGGCGCTTTGGGAGTAGGAACAAGCTCAACTCCCATCGCGGGTGCTTGCGATCGCTACCGAAGGAATCAATCTTGGTCGCAGCGCCCGCACGCTCAAAACGCTGGATATGGAGAACAGCCTTTAGGTTCAATGGCATAGCAACTGGAATTTTGATCTAATTTGATGATCCCCGTAAAGAAGAACCTATTTCAAATTTCACGCTTGATGGGTTCTGATATATCGGGGGTTTAATTTCAGTATTTCAGCCTACAGGTTCTTAATCATTAGGTTCTTATACGCGGGTTTTTACTGTATCTGAAGCTGATCTGAAGTTCCGATCAAGGCATTCGATCAGCCGAATAGGGTTACAACCATCAGCATACCATGGTTGGCTGTTTTTTTAAGTTTTGACCCCATATGCCGGGGGGAGCCCTGAAAAGCGGCCTTTGCCGACGGGGTTACCGTGTTTAAAAAGAATATAAAATGGGAGCTAAAGCAATGCGTTTTCGGGACATTTGCTCCGATCGCAATATCAATATGGCTAAATTTTCGGTAACAAATTTTGCGCAAAATCTTTTACGACAAGGGTCTTGGGACAGGCCATAGTTTGTAAATAATCCTGACAATTTGGTTACTAACGATATAGTAATAGAGGTTTCTTTTGAGATAGACTGTATCTGATAGAATTTGACTCCTTTTTTTCCATGTGTCTTGCATCAACGATAAAGATACACAGTTAGCGAAAGGTGTATGCCATTTACAAGAAAAATTCTGCTTGCTCCAGGACCTTTTGGTAAATATTGAGAGGATTGAGAGCAGAAAGGATGATAGGCGCAATCGTTTGGAAAGTTTGCAAAGGGCCCAACATTCAGGAGAGATATCCCGCCTAAAGTCGTGAAAAGTCCGGAACGAAAGGCCTCGTTTTCGACCAGTCCCCTGGAATTTAATGCATTATTTGACAGGTACCATTTCTGAAAATAGTAGACTCCAAACTTGGTAGACTTGTTATTATTATTATTATTATTATTATTATTATTATTATTATTATTATTATTATTATTATTATTATTATTATTATTATTATTATTATTATTATTATTATTATTATTATTATTATTATTATTATTATTATTATTATTATTATTATTATTATTATTATATGGCATAAATGAGCATATCCACTATAACTGTGACTTGAAGTTTGTGTTTGATTGAAATGTATTATTGTCTCTACAAAGTCTTCTGTTTTCAGAATTTGGTAGACCAGAACAGATGTGTAATTACCAGTCAAACTTACCCCGTCTTTCATTTCAATAACCACAAACTGTTATTCAGGCAACGCATCCGTTCAATTGAGTGTGCAAATAAAATGTTTTTTTTTTCTATTCATTTGCAACCTGCTCAAACACATTTCTTATCAATTCAGATAAATTATATCTGGGCACCTGATGCGTAGCTTTCCAGCGAGTTTGCCTGTGTTAAATCTTATGATCTCCTGCACGCTGTAAGAAACTTGTACATAGCGCATTTGTGAACCCGCAGAAAAGAGAGTTTCTAAAACCAGTTCCTAGCTATAATCCTTCATGAATAAAAATTCGACTTTTTTATCGCGTAAAAGTATCTCTTGTCTTTTCATTTCGGTGCGCAGCGTATCATGGTTGACAGTGGCGACGCCAGCTCTTAACGATCGGAAAGAAGTCAAGGGGATTTTGAGATTTTGGTGTAGTTTTTCAGCCTAAAGGTATACCCAAAATTATTCTTTGACAATTTTTGCCGAATTTTGGGATCGGGGAGGGGACAACAACTCCCACCCAGTCCCCCCATGGCGCCGCCACTGATGGCTGACGATGTAAGGTTGCGGAGGAAAATCCTTGCTTATTTGCATTGGAAGCTGCTTAAGGGTTGGACAAAAAGGGTTTTATATCGAGGGTTGGACAAAAAGTAGAAATCTCGAACACCTTTGGCAAAAATCGTCTTGTTTTCAAGAAATATCCTCGCAAAATCCCTAAAATCCTATTGTTTTAAAAAGTCTCTTTTACACATTTTCTGCAGAGTGATAATCTCTCGGACAAACAAAAATTTCACTGAGAAGCATTTCACTCATTCCAAAAAGCGTACAAGATCGACAAGATCATTCAGAGTAGAAAGATTTTTACGGATTTTTGGTGGATTTTTCTGAGACAGAAGCACTTTTGCCTGATGAGGTGTGTACGACATTTTTCGGGAGTGAAATGCCCCTCGAATTGAAAAAATATTGTTCTCTTTGTGATAAAAGATGAATTCATTTACAGCACAAAAGGGAACAATAAATGGATTTATTCAAGTACTAAGAATTGCTGCCCCTGCAGCATGCCACTCAGGAATTCAAATGAGGCACACTTGTAGAAAAGTATAAACGCCCCAATGAAACGTGGTACTTTCAAAGGTTGATAGCAAGTTTCTCCCCGTTTCTCCGTGTGATTTCCCCTCCCAAACTTGGCATCATAAGCCAATTTAAAAAAATCATAGCTCTGGGCTCACATCTCCGATTTGGAAAATTTTTGCTGTGTTGAATAGAATCGTGTCTTTTCTATATGATAAAATTAGCAAATAGCTCGTAATCGAATTTTCATTTTTGGTATCAATTCAATGCCTGGACCCCATTGCCCAAAAGCTAAGTACCCCCCCCCCGGGCTGCTCCAACAAGTATCTGCAAAAAGTTGACAGCTATGAACAGGACGTGCTTGAAATGTCCTCTGAACCCGCTGTTTTGCTGTCTGCAGTATCATTGTGGAATCTCCAGAGGTTATTTTGACGAACATGGATGCGGGAATAGCCCAACAATGACCAATCAGCTTCCGGTAAACTAAAGAGTAATTCCATTAGAGGTCAACCAAACAAAAGATGGTAGCTTCAAATAAAAGGAGGTGTGGCAGTTTGGTGATGTTTACTTTCGTTTGGAATTGTCGTGGTGATTGAATTGAAACAATACTAAACACAATACGTAAACAAAAGAAAGCACGTTAATTTAGTAAGGAAGAATGCTGCAATATCCACAAGAGACGAACTTTGTACAATGGTTTGACTTTGCTTGGTGCTGATAATTTCGCAACGCACCACCGTGTCCAACCGTCTCGTCGTGTGGTCGAAGCAACGTTTCACTCAGCCTTGCTTTGGGAAATGGCTCTCCTAGAGGCTGCAGCTTGCTTTTTCTGCCTTATTGGCTTCATTTTCGCACTCCTGTGGATGTTGATGATGCCGCCCAATGTTCAAAAGAAGAAGGTCATCAGCGAGAAACTTGATGTCGTCAAAAATCGATTCACAACTTCGAAGATTCCTAATGATATTGATGTCATTGTCGTTGGGTCAGGTAAGTTGAGAGCCGTTTTATCTCTCATGTCATGGAGAAGATTTCAAGCATTGCAGGATGGTTTTTGTACATAGAGGCTCAAACGATCGATTGAATTTCAAGTTGTTTTTAAAGTGTTTTCGGGTGCTCTATTTATAGGCCTGCTTCTGTTTTATGTTGCAAGTATCTCCATATGCATGCCTAACGAGCCAACGAGAATTTTACGAAATATGGCATTGAGATTCCCGATTGAAAAGTTGTTTATGCATTCTTTTAGTTTAAGTTTAGTATTGTTAAGTTAGGGTGGATTTCATTATTTTAACTTAGTTTAGTTTCAGTTCTTGTACTCCTGTAAAAGTGAGTTATATTATAATGATGATGATGATGATGATGATGATGATGATGTACACAGTGTTTGGTTCTGACACAGACAGGGAACTGTCACGCAAACTATTGGCACGAACTTAGTTAACTTGTTGGCTCTACAGAGTTCATTAAATGCAAAGTTCGGCGTTCACTGTTAGATGTCAGTAAAACCACCATGGTGGTAAAACAGTGACGCAAGTACCCTGGCCGGGTACCGGAGCCAAAACTTTCTTTTAAATTTCATTTCATTTAAAATTTGAGGATCTGGTTCGCAGGATATAACGCAAGTCCCAAAATACACTTCATTGGAAATTCATAAAGAATTTGCAGAATTTGCAGTTGCCCATTTGCGGTTGTAAAGGCAAGGTGCAGCCTGGCTACGGGTTTGGAATGAAAATTTTTGATCAGTTTGCTTCTATGACCATTCTGTCTGCAGCTGCTTGGGTCGTCGGGAAATTTTCCAGTTCATGTTTAAAGTTTGAAAGTAAATGAATAGCCAATAGCCGCATGAAATGTTGCGGAGGGATGGGGCTGCGTTGCTTGCAGAAAAAATGAAATTTGTATGATTGAATTCCATGTTGTTTTGAAGAAAACCGCGACTTTACATTACAATTGGACTCCCAAAAGACTAGATTAGACATAGGAGTGCTCGCGCACTGTTTGAAGCAGTGTTTGAGCATTTGTTGGTTGGTTGGCTGGGGTAAAATGGACATGTTGATCGCTGGAAAAAGATCGATTAGTAATTGATCAGGAGGGTTAGAAAAAACAGCATAAATGAAGAGTTTCCCGTGAAAGCAAACTTTATCCACATTTTTACCCTCCCTTTCTTACTCCAATATTACCCTTAACCCCTATAAACAGAATCCTGAACGCACCTGCCATGCCTCAGGCCCGCCCCCTAAGGCAACTTCTTTTAAAAACTAGAGTCTGTCAGCTGGTAAGACTAAAAGGTAAGTGCTAACAAATTTAGTGGTCAAACCGGATGTACAGTCAAGGTGAAACAGCGTCCAATGTTGCAATCTCCACCGTTTAATGCAATAAAGAGCAAAGATTGCTTTGAGTCTGAATTGTCCTGAAATAGTTCTAATTCTATGAAATCTGTCATTAACTGATCACTGATTACAAAGGTTTCCCAGTTTTTCTTTTGCAATCTTTAGTTATTCTATAGACTTGCTCCAAGTCTATTTCTTTTCTTCATCAGTATCTTCAGTTTTCTTAAACTGAAGATACTGATGAAGAAAAGAAATAGACTTGGAGCAAGTCTAGTTATTCTAAGGCTGCCGCTACATAGTGCAACTTTTGCAGTCATGCGCCTTGGAAACCTGGAACACAAGTACTCTCCTACGCAGAGGTTAGGTTCCCTTGGTTCCGTTTTGTTTGCAATGCGATGATTGAGGAACCTCTGCATTGGAGAGTAGAACACAGGGGATTCTCGGCTAAATTTCGGGTAGAGGTGTGACGCCGCCCACAGTTTCAAGATGTAACCCTTGGCTAGACCAATTTTTGTGAAATGATGCCCTTGGCTAGATCAATTTCTCCATCAAAAGTGCCTTTAGTTGGCGTCTTCTAGACAATGCCAAATTTTCGCGTTCTCTGGTCAAACTTTTAAAGAAATGGGTTTTTTTACAGCAATTACCGAATTTTGACATTTGACCAAAATTGCCAAATTGTATACCATTGGCCTGGCCCAGGCTAAACTCGACTAAAATTGCATAATACCCTAGGCTAGGCAGGAAGACAGAAAAAGTCACCCCCCTCAGAAACAATACCTGGCGTTTCCTTTTTGGCGGCACATCCCCAGGTACCATTACTATGGACGCCCCCCCCCCTGTTATCAGAAAATAATTTTTGCAAAAATATGTATAAACTGTCTGCCCTTATCCCCATTGCAAATAGAAATTGTCTTCCTTTGTCTCCTATGCCCTTGCTGATGTCATTAAACTGCTAATATTTATAAATGGGTGGGCTGAAAAATTCAGAAAAATTTTGCGACTTGTTTTGTTCATAGTCTTTCTCTTGCTAGAGCCACATATGCACTATCCTTGACAAGGTGAATATTCATTGATCAGTTCCATTTCCCCCCTCCTCCAGTAATCAGCACTACACATTTTACCTCCAGCCTATCCATTCTACCCCAGTAGACCCTACCATGTTGTTACCTTGCCCTCTTTGCTCTGTGATACAACCAGAAAACAGGGGACTGAGGTACAAAAATGACCAAGCCCACATGGAACTGATTAAGACATTTTTCATTCACACGAGAGACAAAGAAAGACAATTTTTTTATAAAAATTACAATCTGGTTCCCTGTGATCATGTGCGGTGTTGCCATAGAAATGGTGTTGCCTTTTTTGTTTGAACAAGAGGCCTTATCTTTTATTTTGGCTAAAAATGCAAAGTTTTCTTGTCCGTGCATGTATGACAACATTTTCTGTTACCCATGGAAACTCTTATAGTGTGTTTTTTATCTCTGCTTTGCCAGTTTCAATCTCTTGAAACCAGGTAAAATACTGCTTTCCTTTTCTTTCGTTTCCCTTTCTTCAATTTTTCATTTGTTTTCAAATTTTCAAAAAGGCCTGTCAGCAGATACATTATTCATTTTAGATTAAAAAAATTTCGAGTTGAACGGGCGTAGCACTCACTTTAAACCAGTAAACGTATCAATCTTGTACGCCTTTGGCAAAAATACTAAAAATCCCTAAAAATATTGTCTTGAAAATTCTCGTATGCCTTTTTAGGAGAGAGACACACCCTTCGGTCGCTTTGGCATCTAAGACTAGACTTATGACCGTGAGTCTCTTGTTTCCCTGTGCTGCTTGACTTGATGATGGCGCTTCAGTCAACAGAGCAAGGTTTACCACAGAGATACAAGGGACTCATTATTATCAGTCTATTCTAAGACCATGTTGTACAATTAAACAAACTCTTTACTATAAACAACAAAATCTCTTTTCGTGGGTATAGCAACAAACATACGCGGTTTTAGGATGTGTTTTCACAGGCAGAAATTCTTCCATATTTAGGGTTTTTGGCCTGAGTTTTGGTGCTTGTTGCAAAAATTGTACGAAATGTTTCTGCTTGCTGCAGTGACGTAACGTAGGTTCATGGGGCCCTTCGTGAAGAAAGGGGACTGAGGCCCCATGTACCTACGTCTATGACCCAATTTGACATTTGAGGGCCCATCAAATATGTCCATGAAATGAATGTGTGCGCCACTTTTGTCGCAGTTGGTACTCTGTGTAAGTTAGGTCTAAAAAACAAGTCTACCTAGTTTTAACTGGATATCAGGTGTTTGTTTCAATGTACGTCCTAACATGCTTGCTTTCATGTTTCGTCATAGGTATTGGCGGTATGGCTGCTGCCTCCATTCTCAGTAAGCATGGCCGTAAAGTTCTAGTGCTCGAGAGGCATGACAAAATCGGTGGCTGCACTCACACATTCAGCTGGTCCAGTAGCAATTTAGATGGCAGTGGTTTCAGCACTTGTGAGTTCGACACTGGATGTCATTACTGTGCGGTTGATATGGCATTCGATACAGCAAGATCAGGGGCAATAATGAAGTATGTCACAGATTCTGCGGTAAAGTGGAATGATCTCGGAGACCCTTATGATAGGCTGGTGCTGCCACATGACTCACGGGTTGATAAAGACTGCCCGAATAATGATAGTTACGACTTTCTATGTGGTGCTGATCGTTTAGTCGAAGAAATCTCCCAAAGAATCAACCCTAATGAGCCCAAACTCAAGCCAAGATTGAAAACATTCTTGGAGTTTTGCAGAGTGGCTCACAACACCATTATTCCCTTGTATCTTGTACGGCTATTTCCCAGGTGGTTAGAAAGTGTCCTTGAGCCCTTGTACAGCAAGTTTTTTGCATATGGAAAGATAACAACAGCCCAAGCCCTCGATGGCATGATCTCACATGGTTTCACAGCTGAGGAGGTTTTGAGCAAGAAACCTATTCCAAAAGAAGAGGAAGAAGGGTTGGAAAATACTTGGAGACGTGTAAAAGGTAAGACGGAAACGTTTATCTTTGGGGTAACGGTTTCTGCAAGAAAATCAGTGCCGTATACTGTTTTCCTATTGGTTCGCGCGGTTACAAAAACTTGGAATTCAAAGCGACCGGTTTTCCGTTTTTCGCTTACTTCGTAGAGCTTTTCAATAGATAACCTATAAAAGAAATTTCAGAGGGATTCCTGCTTCATTTACATGAAGTAACTATCCTAAAAAGAGTATCTATCTATCGTAGTGAAGAAAACTGACGGTGGAGGTTTATGAGGGCAAATGGCCCTCGTTTGACGGGTAAAAGCACAAATTTTGGTGGTTGCGAGGCATTGAGCCATCCGATAATAGACCCCGTTGGCTTCTCAACGTCTCAAAACTACTTCGAAGGCGATGTGGAAATAAAGGAAGATTTTAAGGATCGTTCATGATATGATGAATGACACATTCTTTATGTGAGATCGAAGAGACAATAACAGAATTGATAACAAAAACCAATGTTTTTTTTTAATGTTCGAATTCGTAGCCTGTGAACATTGAGAGATTGAATCAGCATTTCAGATTTTTAGAAAAACTGATCATCGTATTTCGTTGCCTGTGTGCGAACTTCACCTTTCCACGGTGATGGAGAGCCATGGAGGAACTCTTTGGCAGGCTAGCTATTTCGAATCTGTCGACGACTTTCTGTGCAATGGAAACAACGTCTTTGAAATATTTACATCATGCTGCATTAGTAAGTTTTTACCAAAATCGTCACTTTTTTTAAAATCACAAGATTCAAAGAAACCAGGGCTTTCAGTGGGGGGCGCGCGATAGCGCGCGAGCGCGCAGGCACGCGCCCAAACGTTCGTTTGGGAGCGAATGATCGCGCGCCTGGTAATAGAATATTTCCCTTGAAGAGAGCGATGTCCCATTTGGGAGCTTACGCCGGAAAACTTTGTAAACAAGTGATTTTTGTTTTAAAACATACCTTTAAAACATACCAGAGCGTTGGATGCAGCTCAGCTACCTTGTTTGCTCATTCAACTCAAGTTTAACCAGCCTCATTTTTTAGGCCATCTTCTTCCGAGATTCATGCTATCTTAAATGTCAGACTTCCCAAGCAGCTTGCATTCATTGACTTGTGTCTGTCCCTGTCTCACTCACTTGGTCTTGGGAAGTATGACACATACCTTTAGTATCGTTTGATATTTCTTTCGCGCGCCCCACACAGTTCACGCGAGTTTTTGGTCGCGCGCCTTAATTTCTGAACGTGAAAGCCCTGAGAAACTGCTGCTCCATAAGTTTAATGTTTCATATATTGTTTGCATCTAGGTGTAATGGTGCATCCTTTAGGAGATTATGCTTGTCAACCAAGGGAATCTTCAGTGGTGGCGCATTCTTTAACGGCATGGTATTACATGAATGGCGCATCATATACTAATGGAGCGACGCAATCTATTTCTGAGGGTGCTGCTAAGGTATGTAAAAGATTCTTTGATAGTGTAGAGTCTAGTTCGCTTCTTTTCAAGTGTAGATTTCCCACTGTCTAACAGATGTAGAGGAATTGACATGTATCAAAAAGGCATTTTCTTGTGCAATAACAGTTCGGCGAATGCAGATTCGGAATCAGCATGATCGATTTAGTAGAATTCAACGAAAAAAAGTCAGTTTACATAATTGTAAGAAAATATCAATTATGACGTCATAGGACTGCATGACCATTTTCAAAAACTTCATCAAATTACAAAAAATTATATATCAATCGAAAGCTTTAATCAAGCTGAATTCAACTGTGTCATTTATAAGTTGATTAAAGATACCTGTGAAAAGCTATGACCAAATTTGTTCTAAAAATGTCAGCAATTGACGTCACCAAAAATGACACTTCCGGTCAAAAATGAAAACGGTACCGGATGAATTCTTGATCTTCATGCTCGGTTTGGTAGGAACAGTGCGCAAGATCAAAGGTTAGCATGATTGTTAGATTTAGACAATATTCCCTGCCTATTTCATCAAAGATATCTTTGGCATCGTTTACTCAATATATATCGTTTTCGTTTCATATCGAATCGGCCTCCTGTTTTCATTAGAGCGCTTTGCAATGCTCTGCAATGGTTTCACTGAGTACTTTTTGCGGAAGACTTTTTGCATCCACTGCACATTTTGCGCTGCGCCCCACGAATAGGCTGCTCCTAAAATCGACAATGACGTTCCGTATTGATGATACCTGTTTCAACCGTTTACATGACATCGAATTGGTTTCATGCCACTTGCAGAGCGTATTAATTTTAAAAGCCATAACACAGGAAGCCCAGGCAATTAACTTGACTGAAAAATAATAAATTACGATCTTAAAATCTTAAAATCACCAAGTGTCTAATACCTTTGTATGTTATTTGTTGCACCTCTCCACAGCTGTGTTGTGTTTCGTTGACTTCTGCGCTGTACTGTGTAAGTGTTCGAATGCGAGAATTCGATACGATGTAACTTGCCGGTATTCTAATAGTTTACTTATAGTTACAGTTATATTGAACTATTAGAATACCAGCAAGTTATATCGTATCGAACTCTCGCATTCGAACAATTACACAGTGCAACGCAGAAGTCAACGAAACACAACACAACTGTGGATAGGTGCAGCAAATAACACACAATGGTATTATACAATTAACGATTTTAAGATCTTAAGATTGTAAACTTATTATTGTTCAGTTAAGTTAACTGTCTGGGCTTCCTGTGGCAAAAACAGAATGAAGCGTATTGGATTGATGCGTTCTCGTAGTCAGATATGGCATGAAAACGGTCTCGTGCAAACAGAAGGCCAGTCTGATATGAAACCAATCCAGTTTGAGATGAAAACAGCGTCGTGTAAAGCCTGATTTTCCCTCAGCACTCTTTGATTCTGCGTACCAAATCACAGACTGAAGCCAAGATAATTTCAGCACTTGTTTCCGTCACACTACCCTGGGTACCAGACTCTCTCTAAAAGAAAATTGAGAAATTGAAACGAAATCTCCATTTTCTTTTAGACAGAGTCTGGTACCCAGGGTACCGTCACTTAAAATTCACCTTTCGCAAGTGTGAGCTACCCTTTACTGACATGTATCTTCTCCACTTGCAGGTTGTTCTAGAGCATGGTGGCCAAGTCCTAGTCAACGCCCATATCGATCAAATATTAGTTGAAGACAACCGTGCTGTTGGTGTCCGGGTTTGCAAGGCAACATCTTTAGAACCAGGCTCAGAAAAGAAACCGGAGATGATTGAGATTAGAGCACCGATCATTGTCAATGCTACCGGAATTCATAATCTATACAACAAGTTACTACCTCAAGATTTATCTCTGGTTAAAGAGTTCAAAGCGACCAATAAGATGATACCGTCGTTTGGACATATGTATTTGTTTGTGGCTATAAAAGGTAAGATTAAGTAAAGCCTGGTTTCCATATTGCCGTAAGGTGCCATAAGGTTGCCGTAAGCTTGCCGGCAGCTGTCTTCTGCCATCTTCCATCTGTCATGCTGCAGATACTGCAGTCAAATGATTCAAAAGGAAACGTCTGAATATTGCGCCGCAGCCATTGTTGCTGATGTGCCGTAAGATACCGGTAACTTTGCAGGTATATAACTAAGGGAAAGAATGAGGACAGTGAGAGATAGAGCAAATGAAGACAATTTTTTGCAGGCGGCTGCCGCAGGCAACCTGTTTCCATGTAAAATTTCATGATTGAAGATGCCGTAAGGATCTAGTAAAGTTGAAATGATTCAACTTTTTCCAGGTCATTACGGTACCTTAACTATGATGGTTGCAGCTGCCGGCAGGACCGGGAGAAGTGGTTTCAATATAAGTTGAAATGGTTGCGGCAAGCCGGCGGCAATGGTGCTGGCAATGCCTGCAGCAGCTTTACAGCACCATACGGCTGTATGGAAACCAGGCTCAAGGATGGATTTTGTATTCTATTTCATTTTATTTTTATTTATTTATTTCATTTTATTTTAGAATTCTTTAGCCAGGGATACAATTCAGTTTGAATAACTGCTTTACAATGCACCCTGCAACTAAGAATAAAAAGAACCTAATAACAATAATCATCTAATCCTATAAATATACAAAATACCTATTAATAAAAACGTTAAAAGAAACGGAAAATTAAAACCAGCTTTCCTTGAATATTTTCAATTATAAGGAGCTAACTTGATATTAGAATGGAGTTTGTTCCATGTATCATCTCCGCCGAAAGCAAACGAGTTTTTACCATAAACTGTTCTCATTCGGGGTATATTGTAAACACAGTATTCAGTCCTTCGACATCATTAAGAAATGAGCACTATTTGCCATGGAAGAGTAGTTTTAGAATAAATTCACTTGGGATGATATTCCATGCTCGATAGGTAGGTAGGTAGGTAGGTATTTATATTTAACGTGGCTAGCCCGCGAAGCCTGAGAGACTTATTTCCAGCAGGGGCCACGGATGTTTTACCATCACTCCGCCGCAGCTACCCGCCACAGCTACCAGATTTCCCTCACATGGCTCTGGTCGACCAGGGCTAGTTTAACGGACAGCGACCAAACTGTCCAGCGTGGGATTCGAACCTACGGCCGTTCTGACCTTTGGCTTACGAGTCAGACGCCTTAACCACTCGGCCACACGCTCACATACAGTGTGACTGTGATAAGGGATGGGTGATTATTTCTTGCCAGGAAGTAGGTGGAAGACATGTGGGAGGGGTTACCAAAATTTTGCCCACCGAAAGAGCAGGGGGACAAAAATAAAGCAAATTTCAGGTAAGGGGTATGAAATAGTTTGAGAAAAATCCTGTAAGTTCCTTAAAAGCTAGTTCATCGACAAGAAAGTTTTCATCACTTAAGAGTAGTTTCTCGTCACTTTAATAAAATAGTATTTTTCTTTCATGTACTACTTTGACGATGTCTGTCTTCATCCACATGGAATCGTTACAGTATAGTGACATACTTACCGTATATGCAGGCACTGGGTGGGGTCAATATATTTTGTGCAATTTTGGGGGGGCACCAAGATTTCTGTGAAAACCAGAGAGGCTACGAAAATTCTGTCAAATATTTCTGAATGTCTTCCGCCCCCTAATGTCCCTGTTGTATCGACTCGTTTCCTCCGTTGTGAGAAGGCTAGATTTTCCTAACTGCTGACGGTCAGCCACTCTTCGTGTGTAAGCAAAAAAGCTACTTGAATAGATGAATAGATAAACAGAAAAATGATAATGATGATGAATGAATGGATAGTAAATGATACATAAAAGGAGCACAGATTTGGATGCAGCTGGAGTAGAACTGAAGCCTTGCCCATCTAAGAGCTGCCTTTCTGATCCTTGATTTCGATACCCGTCGGTAAGCCTAAATTTCACAATGTTTCATGGAGATATCACGCTTCTCTTCCTCCGTCAAAAGAAACCTCCGCTGTACTGTCATATCGATGGAGCCGAAATGCCACAGAAAAAGATTTTTGCTTGCCATTGTTATTGCTTGTACTTCAGAAGACCCTTTACGGGGGGGGGGGGATGAGACAATCTAAAGTAAGTGGTAGCAAGTGAGCCGTGTCAGCCATTATTCATTCGACTGTATTGATTATTTATTCAAAGGTGATTCCCCTAACAGTAATAATTATAGGTTAATCTGTCTGGTCCCTTCTTTATTTTCTATACAGATATAATTTTGGTTGATAATCTTCCTTAAGTCTGTAACATTATGGTCAATGTACTAAGAAAAGGATCGATTTGATTAACACTGTATGCGACTAGTCTAGACGTAGAGCGAATCAACTATGCTTTCCAATTGCTTTGCATAGTAATTTATACCCGCAGACTGATAGTTCTATGTTTACGGTCTCTCTGCAAAGACCACTAGCCCCTTTCGGAGGGGGGTACTCGTATGTACGAAGGGTATGCCTTGTCCAAAATGTTCTGTTACCCTTTCCCGAGAGATTGAAGCCAAAACGATACCGGTTGCGGAACATGTACTCTCAAGTACCGAATAATCGTCCACTCCCGCTTATTAATATTTGAAAAATTTTCCAACCCCCCCCCCCATTTCATTACATTTTGGAAAAATGATGTGATGGCAAACATAATTTCTGAATAAACGCAAGAAAAAGTTGTCCCATTTCCCCCGATCGTTCCAGCCCCCCCCCGATTATTGCTATATCAAACCATTTCCAGCCCCACCCCCCCCCGATTATTCCCATCCCCTCTTTTATTCGGTACTCAAGAGTACAGGTTTTGTGCAAGCTTGTAATTACAAAGAGGAACAAAATCTGAGAATAACCCATTCAAATTGAAGCTGCACATTGCCAAAGAAAGAATGCTGTTTCTGGGTGTTCTCGCTTGAGATGAGAGGAGACCCTGCTAAGAAGGAAAACAACAACAGCGAGAAAAGAAACCAGGCTTTTCAAGACATGCAGAAGGTCCCGATCAATTTTCTTCAGAGTTGCAGCCTCGAGCTGAGTCTACACTTACAGCAACACGACACCAAACGGGGGGATTCGTATCTCCACTTTAGATTGCTGTCTGTTAAGTTATAGCCTTTGAAAGGAGGAAGCTTTTTCACTTGCCCAGTTCACAGGAAGCCCAGGCTGTTAGGCAACTGAACAATGATAAGTTTACCATCTTAAAATCTTTAATTGTCTACTACCTTTGTGTGTTATTTGCTGCACTGCTCCACGGCTGTGTTGTATCTCATTGAATGCTGCACTGCACTGCATAATTGTTCGAATGCGAGAGTTCGATACAAAATAACTTGTTGGTTTTCTAATAGGTAGAAGGGTGTGCCGTGTCCAAAATATTCTGTTATCCTTTCCCGAGAGATTGAAGGCAAAACAATACCGGTTGCGTTTGGTAGCCTTTTGAAGGGAGGAACTTTTTTGTTTGCCTAGTTTAGAGTTTCCATTTCGTTTTTTGTTGAGACTGTGCTCAAACGATATGGTCCATAAATCTTTGAATGCCCTTGCCCCAGATTACTTGCAAGACATATTTCAAAAGGTATCTGAAGCTACTAACCGTTAGCTGAGCAACTCTAAAACTGACCTTAGATTACCATTATTGAGAACATCAACTGGTAGAAATCGTTTGCTTACAGAGGCCCTATGGTCTGGATTGACGTAGAGAGTGTTGTCAAAGCGTCCTCATCATTCTGCTCTTTTCGAAGAAATTATAAAGCCATACTATGGCACATCTCATTTTCCTCTCCTTTTTGTCTTAGATTAATTTTGTCTTAGAAAATAGGGTTATATTGTACATATTAGTTAGGTTTTGTTTTAGCATGGCTTCCTGTAAAACAGTGTATCAACTGAGCGGATTACCGTGGATAGAAAAGTTAGCTAAAATGAAATGAAATGAAATGGGTCTCTTAGTTTCATGAAAACGACAGAATTATTGTTGGCGGAATTTGGAAATGGCCGATTTCGAAAACGCCTTATAACCGGTACATTCGAAGACGCCGTCATCGTGTGAAGATTCGAAAACAATCAACAACTAGACATTTTTCAGCGCTTATTGGTCCTTTGTCCAAGATAAATTTCTTTATGGTCAAATTCAGCTCCAGTCGTAAAGATCGCGAAGAAATTCGTAGCTGTGCCGTCGAATTTTCTAATAGTCGTAAAGATCAAGAAGAAATTCGTAGCTGTGCCGTCGAATTTTCTAATAATGACAATGAAAATACTTAACTGATTATTTAACCAGAGCACAGAGCAGAAACAGAACAGAGCAGAAACTGCGCACGAATGCGCAGATCCCAAAATTATGCAACGCTTTTGATTTGTCATTTCAAAATGCAGATCTGTCCAAACACTTCCTTATCTCAGAATGGTTGATGACATCATCTAACGCAGTTTCTGCTCTGTCGATCATTTACAGGTGGTACGGTAACTACTAAATGCCACTTCCAAAATGTGTACCGTTTCCGAAATCTGCCGGTAAAAAAGTACCGTTTTTGTGTGAACGGAAGGCCTACCCGTCACATCTTTTCACCGTTTTCAAAATGGGCTGACATCGTGTGAATGTAGTCTGGAGCTGTAGTGATATCATGCGAACATAGTCTTTTTGCTCCATAATAATCTCTCTGGTTCTGGTTATTCCGTAGGTGATGCTGATGTTGTTGGTATTCCAAAGACAAACACGTGGTATTTTGATGGGTATGACACTGATGAATGTTTTGATCGATATTTTGCGAATCCCACTGATCATAGACCTCCAACTGTCTACCTTGGATTCCCTTGCACTAAGGTAATTACAAATCTTTTGATTATTTCTTAAGGCTGATTTCCACTCAGTAGAATTTTCCGAGCGGACTGACTTTTAGACAATAAAATGTTTGTCACGCTTGACATTCTATTCAAAATCAAGGCAACGTTTTCACACGCAAGCAAAGCAAGGGACGTTAAACGGTCCTTCGGAAGGGACGTTCACTAGGGGTCCCATGCCTTTAAGCGGCATGTGCAGTGGGCTTAAATTAGCTTTCAGTAGCTAGAAATCCTGACAAGCCCACTCAAAACAAATTGAAAACAAAAACAAACAAACAAAGGATTTAATGTCCAATCGGCAAATTCTGCTGAGTGGAAATCAGCCTTTAGACTCACTCTATGTCCGTAACTGTCCTATTAATAGGCTGCTATACGCTCCAACTACGATGAATGAGGGGTCTTGGGCCTCGTTCACACTTCTCCGGTTTGTACAAAAACAGAGAGAAAACCTCTGTTTTGTGAAACTGTTCACATAGATCTGCACAAAAACGCCACAAAAACGGACGTTTTAGAAATGCTATCGAAAGTTGATATCGACAGTACGAATTATTGACAAGTTTGAAAGAGGAAGTAGGGCTTTTTAATGATACAATCTTTTTCGACATGATGTCATTTTGTATATATCAATTGATTTTATTTCTTTGATTTCAGGACCCAACATGGAAAGAGCGACATCCTGGAGTGTCAAACTGCATTTTGATATCTGATGGTAAATACGAATGGTTTGAAAAATGGCAAGATCTCAGAACTCACAAGAGAGGCGAAGAGTATGATCAGCTCAAAGAAAAGTTTGCCCAGAAGTTGCTTGATGTTCTGTATTCAAAGGTACTGTAATATTATTCTTGTGTGTTGCTATGATATAAAGTGTATGAAGCCACAATTGATGCAAATGCCGGCCAGAATGCCATTGTGTGCCCTGTAGACCAAGGAGAGAAGCACCATTCTCAAGTTTCGAATTAAGTTTGGTTACGGGAGGGAGGGGGTTCTCGGCTAAATTTCGGGTAGGGGTGTGCCGTCCACAGTTTCAAAATTGAACAGTTGGCTAGACCGATTTCTGTGAAAATGATACCCTTGGCTAGACAAATTTCTCAATCAAAAGTGCCCTGAATTGGCGTTTTCAAGACAGAACTTGCCAAATATTCTCATTCTCAGGACAAAAAATTTTTTTGAATTGGATTTTTTGCAGAAATTACCGAATTTTTACAGTACTTTGACCAAAATTGCCACAAAGCATACCCTTGCCTTGACTAAACTCGACTAAAATTGCCAAAATTTATACCCTCGGCTAGACTAGAAGTCCGAAAAAGTATTCCCTTGTGGGTGGCACATCCCCAGGTACCTTTACTATGGAAGAACCCCCCCCCCCATGAGTTTGGTACTTTGTAACCCCAGAAATGGTTTCACGAGCTACATTATGTAATTAGCTATATATCTATCTGGGGCACAGTGGGTCCACAGGTGGAAATTTTGCCAAAATGAATTTTTTTCAAACACATGATTTTATACATGAAAAGAAAGCGGAGATTCTGGGCTTCCCAAAGCTATTAAATTTTTTTGTTCATCTATTTTCAGCAAAGAGTTACATTATTTTGAAAATGAACAAATTTGTCATGAATGACAAACATTGGAAAATTGGAAAATATATATCTCAAACATGCTGCAAAAATGCTTTCATCCAAGCTAAAATTTACTTGCAGTGTATAAAAGTTTAGAGAATATCTACCATAATATTATGAAATGTGGTCTGCTATTCATTGTTCTGAAGGTTTTCCTTCAAAATCAAGAAAATGTCGTAATCAAAATCAGATGACATTCTGGCTGGCGTTGCCGTCCTGGTTTCGTAAAATCTCTAGTCGTTTTTCACAAAGACAATCAGGGAAGCCTATTTCTTATCTCAGTCTGTGCTCCTCGACTTTGGAACATGCTGCCTAACAATGTTAAAATATCTCCAAATTTGGATATTTTTAAGAAAAATTTGAAAACCTATTTCTTTAAAATTGCTTTTAGTTAAACAAATCTTCTCAAGACTCATTTCATAAACATTCATTTTAGCCGTTTTTAAGATTTTAAAAAGCAGAGGACTTCTTATTACTTATCTAAATTTTAAACCAGTTATAAACTTTTGTCATTGTAAAGCGCCATAGATAGATAACTTGTTATTTGTATGCGCGCTCTAAAAATGTACATATTATTATTATTATTATTATTATTATTATTATTATTATTATTATTATTATTATTATTATTATTATTATTATTATTATTATTATTATTATTATTATTATTATTATTATTATTATTATTATTATTATTATTATTATTATTCATTGTTCACTCGGCGGTGATGTTGACTGCCGGTTGACTTCTGGATAGCAGGCCAAATCCCTTGGCTTTAGGTATCCAGTACTTTTCTTACTATCTTTGCAGTTCCTAACAGGCAAGCTTTCTGTAAAAGTTCTGTGCTGCATTCTATTTCAATCTTCTTCAACCAGTTTTCAAAGTTCTTTCCAATCGTACCCAGAGCTCCAATGATTATTGGTACAATCTTAACTTCTCTTACATTCCAGAGCCTCTTAATCTCTCTCTTCAAGTCTTGATAGACCTCAATTTTTTCCTTTTCTTTTCTTTCGATCCTGGTATCGAAGGGACAGGATATGTCAATCAGCAAACACGATCGATCCTTTTTATTTTCAAAAACAATGTCTGGTCGGTTATGCTCCAGTCGATGATCTGTCTGTATGGGAAAATCCCACAATAACCTAATGTCTTCTGTCACAATAACATTCTCTACTTTATGGTTGTACCATCTATCTCCATAATCTAAACCTAGTTTTTGACATAACTTCCAGTGGACAATTTGAGCTACTTTGTCATGTCTCCAGCCTTTATATTGTACTTGCGCTAGCTGTTGACATTCAGATACTATGTGCGCTATCGTTTCATCTGCTTTTCCACATAGTCTACATTCTTTTGATACATTTTCTTTGTAAATGATGTTCTTTACAGAATTCGTTCCCACTGCTTGCTCTTGCGCTGCAAATATAGTGCTCTCTGTTTCTTTCTTTAATCCTGCATGTTTCAACCAATTCCAGTTCTTATCCTTATCCATTAAATCTTTTGTAGCAGCAGCTGTTTGCCCATGCAGCGGTTTATCCATCCACCCGTTCTTATGCTGTTCTTTATTCTGCCGTTTCCATACTTTGGGATCTTTGATTTCATTTGATCTCAGTATTCCTTCCTTTTCAATTGATCTCATTATTTCGTGGGCGTTGTTCATCACATACCATCCAAGACTGTTCTCCTCACTTCGTACAGTCTCTTCAGCTCCAATCAAGCCCCTCCCTCCTTCCTGCCTTGTTAAATACAGTCTGTTCACATTGCTTTTAGGGTGGAACGCTCCATACATGGTCAGTTTCTTTCTTGTTTTTCTATCAAGTTCTTGCAGTTCGTTCTTGGTCCAATTTATCAACCCTGCACCGTACCTCAGCAATGACACAGCCCACGTATTTATTGCAATGATTATATTCTTTCCATTCAGTCTTGATTTAAGAATCTTTTTCAACCTTCGTAGGTATTCTTTTTGTACAAGCTCTTTCATAGTTTGATTCATAATCTCATCTATCTCTAGTATGCCAAGATACTTATATCCTTCTTCGTCGACACTTTTAATTGATTCACCGTTTGGTAGCTGTATACCATCGCTGTTGACAACTTTTCCTCTTTTCATTACGACCACTCCGCACTTCTGGACTCCAAACATCATACCTATGTCCTCACTAAAAACATTCACCGTTCTTACCAGTGAATCGATCTCATTTTCATCCTTTGCAAACAACTTCAAATCGTCCATGAAAAGGAGGTGATTTATTTTCGTTTTTCCCCTTTCAAGTTGATATCCAGCCTTACACTTTCGGAGTATCATCGACATTGGCAAAAGACAAATCACAAAGAGTAGCGGGGAAAGGCAGTCACCCTGGAAGATTCCTCTCTGAATGCTTACTTCACCTAATTCTTGTTTCCCTGCTGTTAATATCGTTTTCCACCTAGGCATGCTTCTTCTAATTAGCTCCTTGAGGTTGTCTGCAACTCCAATCATGTTAAGACATTCTATTATCCACGAATGTGGCACCATATCGTAAGCTTTACGATAGTCAATCCAAGCAATGGAGAGATTCGTATGTCTTCTTTTACAACTCTTTATAATGGTCTTATCGATAAGTAGCTGATCTTTTGTGCCCCTTGCCTTCTTCTTACACCCCTTTTGCTCATCTGGGAATAACTCTCTCTCTTCCATGTATGTGTAAATCTGATCTGCAACAATTCCCGTCAAAACTTTCCACATAAGTGGTAAACATGATATCGGTCTATAATTGTCTGCAGCATTACCTTTGCTAGTGTCTTTCACACACAAAAGTGTCTTACCTGTTGTCATCCATGTCGGTACAACACCAGTTCTCATTATTTCATTGAGTTGCTCTGCGATTCGGTTGTGGAGTCCATTCAAGTTCTTGATCCAGAAGCCCTGCACTCCATCAGGCCCTGGGGCCTTCCAGTTTGGAATTTTCTTTAGCTGTTCCTTCACCTTTCCTTCTTCAATTTCTATGTCTTCTTGTTGATGGTTTAATCCTGTCATCTCCTCTTTGATGTCCTTTAGCCACTCAGCCTGGGTGTTGTGCTCAACTGGATTTTCCCATATTGAACCCCAGAATCTTCTTGCTTCATCTGCATCTGGGATCAGACTTTCATTTCTAACTTTTCTATCTAATTCCTGATATAACCGCCCTTGATCTACTTCAAATAATCTGTTTTGACGCTGTTGTTCATTTCTGGCTTCATACCTCTTAATCTTTGCAGCTTTCGCCACTACCCTTTGCTTCAATTCCTCTATCACTACACTAACGCCTTTTTCTTTAACCCTGTACTTGTTATTGATATATTCCATTCTTCTGTTGCTGTGCATTTCATTATTCTGTCTCCTCTCAAGTTTACTAACAGCTGTCCTCAATTGTTTGATATCGTTGTTAATGCGTCTCTTCCACCAAGGATCTTTCTTTGGTCTTTGCTCTCTTTCTTTCAGGCCCATTTTATAGGCTACATACCATATCAACGCAATGATAAATCTGTTTGTTTCGGTTATGGTGGGTGTAATGACCTTTTTAATAAGATTTTCCAGCTTTTTTATTTCTCTTTGTATGTTCTTCTTATTCACCGTTTTGAATGTTACCTTTGGTGGTTGCTTCTTTTCCACATAAAAAGTCCGTATGGTAGTCAGCTGTTCCGTCTCTTCCTCGCTCAACATAACATCTTCCCGAAGATCAAATCCCTCAATACTATCATTGTCGTTCCCCGTCCTATCTTCTCTGTCACTTTGTGCTTCTGCTCGTGTTTCTTGTTCCCCTTGAAGCTGTGTCCTTTCTTCCTGGTCATTCATATCCACTGTTACGTAAGTATTTTCTCTTTCGATTTCCCTTCTAATTTCTTCAAGCTCTACATCTGTTAACCATTGATTAACTACAATCGCTCGTGCCTGATCCATCAATCTCTGTTCGCTGATGTCGAACACCCCTTTGTCTCTCCATATTTCCATCATTCTCTTTCGATATCCTCTTCTGTTAGGCTCACTTTTCAATTTACAATACATTACCAGTCTATTGATAGTCTTACTCCATTTCTGTCTGGCAGTTGCTTGATGACGACCGGGCCTGCGCTGCTCGTCCACAGGACACCTGCCGAACGAGGCACCTTCATCATTGTTGATTCCAGTACCATTCACGTTGTTGTTTGATGAATTATCATTAGGCATTTACACTCAAAATGAGGATGGTTTTATCCGGGTTTTCCTTCCCTCGGGTGTTTTTATTTTAACGTGACACCATCACTAGGGGGGTTGCCAACCAAGGCTGAAGAGTCCCCCCCACCCATGAGACAGACTAGCCCCCGCCGGACGCCAACCCGGTACTTCATGGCCTCGGGGAGAGCTTACAGGTGCTACACCTTGCTCAAGGGTGACCTGGAGGTAGTTGTGGCAAAGGGTAACCTCATTCGCCCACGTCGAAACTCCACAACCGGATGCAGTTTAAAGTCATACCCAGGACATTATTATTATTATTATTATTATTATTATTATTATTATTATTATTATTATTATTATTATTATTATTATTATTATTATTATTATTATTATTATTATTATTATTATTATTATTATTATTATTATTATTATTATTATCTCCAAACACTCTTTCTTTATTCTGCTTCTCAGGTACCCCAAGTGAAAGGAAAAGTTCTCTGGTATGAGCTTGGCACACCGATCTCAGATGCAAATTTCCTGCATTCTTATAGAGGAGGATCGTACGGTACTCGATGTAATTTGGATTATTTCAGCAAGGAATCAATGCGCTGGATAATGAGAGGAGACACAGAAATAGATGGATTGTACATGGCAGGGCAGGATGCGTGGACGCCAGCAGTTGCGGGAGCGATGTATGGTGGTCTCTTAGGATCTCTGAAGGTAAATTTAAGTTCCACCTTTAAGAAACTGTGCCTCAGTTCTCTAAAAATAAGAATGCAAATCTTAAACCGAAATTGTATTGATTTTAAAAAACTTTCAGTGCTGGCTGAAATTACTTGTTTCATGTACAGCTGTGCAAAATTTAAATTTTCTTCTGCACAATTTTGACTGATGTGTGGAATATAAAGGGTTTTCATATCCCATCGTATACACACTCTGTTTTGAAGGATTTACATAAGAAACAAATCAGGCTGTTTTTGTGAGGCAAGTTTCTTGAAGACTGAGCGTTGCATTGATTTAAAGGGAATCGACGTCGTTAAAGACCCATTGCTAACCATGACCCTTTGCGCGCCAAATGAAAAGCAAGACAAAGGCAATTTAGGCCAAAAAGGACTTTCAGATAATACGAAAGTCAACCTTGGCGCCACGAAGGATCATGGTTAGCAATGGTTCTTTAAAACTTGGCCCAGGCCAAGTTGAAAATAAAATCTATTGTATTTGACAATTTTGACACGTGTGGTGTCCTTGTGTAGCTAAAGAAACAATGGATGTGTCCCGGGGGGATACTTGACTGTGAACGTGACTCTACGTGAATCTGGACTACGACAAAAGGACCCATTTGCATGACAGAATCTTTCAAGAAGTTCGAACCCTTTTGCATGAATTTCAGGAAGTATTGTAGCCATGTCTATGAACTTTGTTGATTTGAGGATGCAAGGTCTATTCAAATTTCTTCTGTTGTGATAAAAATTGTGAATAAGTTACCTAACTACCGGAATGAAGGTTAAATATGAAGGAAGATTTCATATGTAGGGAAGATTTCTGGCGAAAAACCCACCCATATGAGCGGGACGTCCAGTATCAATTAGCAATCAAGTAGCCCCCTGGGGGGTGCATATGCTTTTCTTTAGCCTATTTTTAGCGGTTGCAGAATGCTAAATATAACAGACATGTCAGAAAGACATTTGAGCTTGTCTCACATTGGACATCAGGCTGATATGGGCGATTGTGATGGACAATCAGAGCCCGGCTGTGTGAAAAACAACGACAACATGGCCCAGCTTGTCTTTCCACTATTCATAGGGTGTTTCAAGAAAAACGGAACCCACTCTCATCGAGTCCCTAAAAAAATGATACGATTTGGATCAATTTGAGGCATACTATCTGAAAGTACAATCTGTCTTCTTTCCATTGATATCCAGGTTGGGTGGATTGATTTAATGTTTCATTGCTTAATTGGCATTTTCGTAAGAATGGCCAATTTTAGATGCCGGAAAGTAATAGGGTATTTACATAGAGGATAGTTCGCCTTAGGAGGACCATATTTTATCATAATCTACAAATGTATCTCAAGAAGATGAAATAGACCTTTTAGCTATTCAACAAAAGAGCCTGGATCGAGCGTTATTTTTATACATTTTTATACACGAGATTCGATCGAGTGGCGTTAGAGCCTCTATCACAATTGTGCACATTCGAAGATTCGACAAAATGTAGCAAAGTATCGTTCGATTGAGATTCTTTTTCAGAATAGCTAAAAGGTCTATTGTCCTCTTCCCTCCTAAAGGTAGTCTGTGGTGCAACCTCTACGGGGGAGGAAAAATTGAGGTCGCACCGCAGACTATCCTCAAGAGGCGTCACCTCAAGTGCTGTTGCGTTCTTTCTGAGAAACTCTGATTAGTTGGTTGCAAAGATTCATAGTCAAGTTTGATGATAGTCGTTTACTAGGCATATTTTCACATTGCAGGTTCTTGGGATCTTTCAAGGTATGGGACTTCTCCTACGGCTGATTTCAACCCAAGCAGATGCAATTCAACGTAAGACATCATGGGCTTATCCAGTATGCTTCATAAAAGCTGTCCAAACATTCCTTGGCAAACGATTTATGAGGTGAAAGAACAATAAAGAAATTCAGGTTTGATTTTCGTTTTGAACAACCTTAGTTGACTTTTCCTGTGATCTGCTCGGTGTTCCAGAAAAGTTTATGGATTAGGTTGGCGCCATAATAGTCAACAAAAACTATGATTCGGTCAACTAAGGCTTCTGTCAACAGAGTCTTTAAGTCGCTGCTGACCGAAGCGCCATCATCAAGTCAAAGAGCACAGGGAAACACGAAACTCCAGGTCATTAGTCAATCATATGCTGCTGCTAGAATTCACCCATTCTGTCATGTTTTCATTTTCTGCCATTTTGCCAATGAATTTTGATGCGCCGGCATCATGTTAACGCAGTCTTAAACTCTTTCCTCTCTCCCGCAACTCGCTCCTCCTACCACTGCGCTTTTCGACCTCTCTTCCGCGGATTCTGTTTACTTGACATAAAAGAAAAATAATAGATCAAATTCAAGAGAGTTCCTAAGGGCTCTTTCACATCGCAGAAAGCAGGACCCAACCAATAAATCTGTGTACTTTTTCTGGGGCACCCATTATTATTTCCAATATCATAAAAGCTTCTGTTTACACATTTATGCCAACAGTCTACTTTTTTCAGGACACCCGGCAGTTTAGATACTATGCATCTTTCTTATATTTAGCTTCATCTCTAAACAAGATTTCAGGTTCCTTTTGGAAGTACTAGGATCATTTATCGAATAACCTGTAACAGAATTACCTTAGAATTCCTGCTTGCAATCTTTCTGAACTGCTTAGTGCTTAGTAATTATGTTTGAAATTTTAAAAACAAAGGACAGTTTACCATACTTATTGAATAGTTAATCATTGCTTGGAATGCAGAACATCAGTAAACATGACATGCTGTTCATTTGACACTGTTCACATAGAATGTGTGATGCAGCTGAGCGTTACAGAAGGCGAAGCTGAAGTTGCGGTTTTTAGCGCCACGCGCTGGGATCGCAGAAGTAGCAAAGAGCTAATCGAGTCTGCGACCCCTTGTCATGACGCACAAGTGGTGAGGCCCTACCACGTCTCGAACCCACCCTGCCGGACTGTGCTGGCTGCAAAGTATGAAGATTACACTACGGCGCCACAACACCTCCAAATCACTAATCAAACTAATCACTAATCACACCTAATCAAATCACTAATTTTCACCCTTAAGCCCCCTAGCTTTTGTTTGAGAGGAACCAAGAACAAGTTGGAGCTGCAGTATTTATACTGATCATAACAGGAGGAACAGAATGTCTTTCGTGCAAACAGTGAAATGATGTTACCTAAAGGCTAATTTCCAGTCAGTGGAATTTTCCGAGCGGGCGGAAATTCTTTTGTATACGAGAGAAAATGTCGCTCTGAAATTGAATAGATAGTTACGGCTGAGCAACATTTCATTGTCTAAATTCCGCCCGCTCGGGATATTCCGCTGACTGGAAATTGGCCTTCAGTGATCATTTAGCGTTTAGTTTGAACCATCTCCTTGCGTTGCTTATTGGCAAAGCAATTGAGATTCTCTCAGCCGCAAAGGGCCATTGTAAAAAGTGTCCTTAGGCAATCTTGATTTTATTTCATTTTATCAAGATATTTCACGGAACTCTTTTTAGCTACCCTAATAACGATTTTTCTTACGAAGATGGAACATTGACGCAATAGAGGATTGCGCTAAAGATGGCGGCAAGGAAATTTTACCGAGATGCTTTGCGTTCGAAGCACAAATTTTAACGATTCTATAGGAACTCAAATAAAGATGCAGTGCATCGTGGTAAAAAATCCCCCGCCGCCATCTTTAGCACAAGCGTCTATTCGCTGCTCTTCGTGTGTTTGGGTCCCGTAGGTACAAGTCTCAAAAAATGCTTTCTTTCTAAAAGCAGTTTATTGTTTTGAAGATCTTTAAATGTGCCAAATGCTTCTGCTTTCAAAGTAATTGTCGATATGAACTAGTTAGCTTTATATTACGTATCAGGAAAATGGTTGAGTGTCTTTAACGTAATCTTTAACGAAAAATACATAATTCACATGCATACAATCAGTTAATGCTGTTTTGAATATATGTATTCCATTGTTTTTTGACTTCGCTGCCTTTAGACGCAAATTACTGATGGTTACAACAATGCCAGACAGAGCAGAAACTGCGCAGGCATGCGCGAAAACTCGTAACTTTGAGCCTCACTAGCTCCCTGCAACAGATCTCAAAATTCGGCAACACTAGATATTTTGTTCCTTAGGCCTTAGACTCTTGATTTATCGTTTCATAAAGCTTATCTATCCAAACACTTCCTCATCTCAAATGGCGCGATGACGTCATTTGACGCAGTTTCTGCTCTGTCTCAATGGCATTATTTTGTGCAAGTCTCGCTTCTTTGATTCTTTGAGTTGTGAGCAATTTCTGGTAATTATGAATTACAGCAGTCAGTCTGTCAAGCTACCATGTGAGTCATAAAAAGTTTACGCGTTTCGCAAGCTATAGAACGAGAAGTATATGACCTATATGTTGATCTATCAGTTAGACTGCGTTCACACGATACCGGCACATTTTGAAAACGGTGAGAAGTGTGACAGATAGGCTTCCGCTTCCTGTTCACACGAAAACGGCACATTTTTTGCCGGTAAATTTTGAAAACGGTAGATTTTGAAAACGGAACTCTAACCGGCACATTTTGGAAACGGCATTGTGTGAACACTCGAAAATGATCAAAAAACAGAAAATTTGTTGTTGCTTTTGGAACGAGATTGATCAATTCTTAGGGTGAAGGTGCATTTCGTTAGTATCAAAGTCTTGTAAAGAGTTTTTACCATCAAATTTCGTACCGTTTTCAAATTGTTCTGGCATCGTGTGAACGCTAGCCCAAATTTTGCTAACGTCGCATTTTTCACCGTTTTCTAAATGTGCCGGCATCGTGTGAACGCAGTCTTAGAGATTGACTTAAGCGAGAAAATTTTGTTTGCTAAAATCACACATCTTTAAGACTAAGCAATTAGAAAATGCCTGTAATGGGTTTGGTATTGGGATCAAGTATTCCGTATTCCATTCTGGTCCATGATTTATGAGGCATTGAAATTTACCTTGTCAGTTTCAGAAATAGAATTTTGATTTCAATAGCATGTAGATTATGGACCAGAATGGATTGTGAAGTCCCCATTCGTAAACATGCCTCTTTCCTGCATTTTCCTACCTTCGCGGTCTAAATGATGAGCGATAGTACCAACCAAAATTTTCGAATTTAAGTCAGCTTCTTTCCTTTATCATCAATTAAACATTTGCAATACAAGATACTTACTACACTACTTACAAAGTTTGCTACGATACTACAAATACAATACCACGAGGAGCAAAATACCGAGGGGGGGGGGGTAACTTGAGTTTCCAAGGTACGGGGTTGTGCTATTCAAATCGTAAAGGTACCACTCTTAGATCCGAAGAAATATCTCAAAAGTATACCCATAAATCCGGAGAAATTTCTCAAAAGTATACCCTTAATGAATGGCAAATATTTGAACGAATTCAATCAAATCGACCAATTTCATGGATAAAACGTAGGGTTAATTCAAGAATAATTCCATTCATTTCACCAGGAAAGTCCTTATTAAAATACATTGCGTTAAAACCTCGTTTGAGGGGTTACTGAGTCCAAACAATCGTACTTATGCAAGAACTCCAGCGACAAGATCTCTGCAATTTTTTTGGCATCCATTTCAGTTTTTGTGAGGGTACTAGAAACTTCAGCTCAAACGACCAATTTCGTCTCAGCGGGTTAGAAAGGGCGACGTCATTGGCTGATTTTCGTGAGGTTGGATGAT
Organism: Aurelia sp. 4 Dawson et al 2005; assembly: GCA_964019985.1. Classification (NCBI taxonomy): domain Eukaryota; kingdom Metazoa; phylum Cnidaria; class Scyphozoa; order Semaeostomeae; family Ulmaridae; genus Aurelia; species Aurelia sp. 4 Dawson et al 2005. The sequence continues at coordinate 14,228,934 of OZ026509.1, forward strand.
TTCCGCGTGTTCTGAGAACCAGTAGGGATTTGAGCCTTATCGCTTACTCGCAATGTGTAAACGTGAACCATAGTGCTCAAAATCTTTAAAAGGTGGGTGCAAAATTGTATTCTATTTTTCCATGAATTGAATGACTTCAAAGGAACTTTCGGTAGTGCATTGTAAATCTGCCGTGGCAATTTTCTGATCTCTTGGTTGTTTTCTAAATGGCGGCATTTTGATTATTTTTAGGAAACTTCATCGAGAATATTTCTCAATTCTAAATCGTCCTCAATCTCAAATTACTTATATTAGAACTAGCGAAGATATCAGTAAAATGCCACGGCAGATTTACAGCAAATTACCAAAGATTCCTTTCAAAAGCATTTTAATTGAAAGAGAAATGTAATAGATTCGCAACGAAGTGTCACAGATCACTCTGCTTTTTACATTACTCCTGCTAAACCAGAACATTTTTTGCCCACTTTTTTGCCCCGTCAGACAAAAAGAATTGTTGTTCTGCAGCATTGTAAAGACTGCAATTCTCTTGCACTGTAAACGGCTAGATTTGTTTGTCCAATTTCAAGTCATGCTATAATACTCTAGAGAAGTTTTGGTATCTTTCTACCTTTCGCAGTCAAGGCACAACTTTGCATGAGATGACATATATAAGAGAAATCAAAGAGATGTTTTATCAAGAGATTGATCACATGACTTGAAATGAGTGTAAACGAGCCTTAGCAAATTTTGTCTATTTTGTCCATCGTTAGCGATTTTGTGGCCGATAAAAACTGTACCGATTGGCTGTAAACGTGGTCTAAATTTCTCCAGGTCAGAATTTGCTAATTCTTTGTAATTGAGCGACAGGACAGCATACTTTTTAATTTCATAAAAACCTCTTTCGCGGTTGGTCTCACCTCCTTTCTTCTATCCCAACATGACTTCAAGAGTGCCTTGAATCCTTCATGGATGTCGGCATCATCTCTTATCTCAGGTCTGAGATCGTTTCCACAAACGCTGAAGATTACAGCGTGTAAGTTTCTTCCATGATATGGGAACTCACGACTCCAGAACTGCCACAAACTTATTCCAAGTGAGTAGATATCTGCCTTTGGTGTCGCCACCTTTCCACATAGCAATTCAGGGGCTCTGTATACGAAGGTTCCTGTCAGGTAAGTCCTTGTTGGCGTGGACGGCTCCGTATCAGCATGCTGGCAGCATCCAAAATCGGTGAGCTTGCAAATGCCTGTTTCTGTGAGCATTACATTAGCAGGCTTCAAATCCAAGTGAAAGATGTCGAATTGGTTGATGTAATGCAACGCACTTGATATATCTATTCCAAAATTAGCATAGCGTTCAAATGGGAGGGCTTCGTTCTCGTCATCAATGACGGTCTGCAGATTGCGCCCTGCAATGAATTCCAAAATGATAAATCTCTCGTCAGCATCAATACTGGAAGCAGTTATTAACTTCACAATGTTTGGATGGTTGAATGAATACAACTCTGGCAGCGTCTCCGATTTGAAACTTTGTGTTGCGGCTTTGATCTTGGAAGTTCTGTTGAGTACCTTCAAGGCGACCCTCTGGCCACGATAATTCGCTTCGAAGCATGTACCAAACCCTCCAGCTCCTAGTGTCCGCACCACATCAAAATCTTTGATTTCAACTCCATTCAGAATCTCAATTTGCACCATTTTTTACCAGCTGTCGATTTTCAGGTCAAAAATTCTGCGAAAAATTCTACACAAGCGCTACAAACCTTTTCCCGCTCTAAAGATTACGCCCAACCATGCAGAGATATCTAGGGGACATCTTTTTGGTTCCCGAATGACTCTTGATCCCCTTTGGGAAAAGCATCTGTGTACCATGCAGTAAAGTTTTTTATTGCGCTGAAAACGAATGTGAACCAGAGGCCTTAGAACTCATTTTCATTGAATTCCACGTGCGTTAAAGAAGCTGAAAATTCCGTCGAGTATCGAAAAAAATCTGCTAATTAATTTCGTTTGACAAGGCATCGATTTTTGGTCCCCAGTGAGATCAAGGGGAAGTTACTTATCCTTTGGGAAATGATAACAGGTCCCGTAAATATCGTTGCGAACTTCGGCCTAGTTGTTTGATGAACCAACTATGCAGCGTGTGTGCAGAATTTTAGCAATGATAAGCAAATTTATATTACAAAATGGTAGTAGACTTGCAAATAAAAAACCAGAATGGAATTGAACTCAAAGAATTCGAATTGGTGCGGACGTTAGGAGCTGGAGGGTTTGGCACATGCTTCGAAGCGAAATATCGTGGCCAGACTGTCGCCTTGAAGAAAATGAACAGGACTTCAAAGGTAAAAGCTGCAGCACAAAGTTTTAGATCGGAGACTTTGCCAGAGCTGTATCTATTCCACCATCCAAACATTGTGAAGTTGATCACTGCTTCCGGCATCGACGCTGATGAGCGATTCATTGTTTTGCAATTCATCGCAGGCCGTAATTTACAGACCATTGTCGACGATGCATGCGAAGAACTCCCGTTCGAACGCTACGTGCAGTTTGGAATAGAAATATCAAGTGCATTATATTACATCTCACAATTCGACATTGTTCATTTAGACTTAAAGCCGGCTAATGTTTTGCTTTCTGAAATTGGTGTTTGCAAGCTGACAGATTTCGGGTGCTGCCAATACATCGATAAAGATCCTTCCACGCCCACAAGGACGTATCTGACAGGAACATTCGCATACAGAGCCCCTGAATTGCTAAAAGGAAAGGCAGCGACCCCGAAGGCTGATATCTTCTCACTTGGTATATGTTTGTGGCAGTTTTGGAGTCGTGAGTTCCCGTATAATGGAATGAACCAACATGCTGTAATTTTTAGAGTATGTGCAAACAATCTTCGACCTGCGATACAAAATGATGCTGACATTCATGAAGGATTCGCAACGCTTGTCAAGTCATGTTGGAATGGTAAAATGGAAGAGAGGCCAACTGCGAACGAGGTTTGTATGAAACTGAAATCTATGCTCTAAAATTTTGGCTAGGGGTGATATCCTGAATGGAAAAACATCCTCAAATTTGGTCAATCAAATGCAGATCAGTGATGCAATGTGATTGGACCAATGGAGAATAATGCCAAAGTTGGCGGCAAGGAATTTTTAGCCAAGATGCATTGAATCGAATGATGGAATCCCTGTTGCATGGTTTGATATTCGTAATTAGAACATAATACCACGGACTGTAGGAAACGATGAATTTGGAAAATTGATTTATGTATAGGTCAAGTTATTCCTGTCTAAATTTTTCATCTCGTTCATCAACTTGTTTCCTTTGTTTATTGACAAACTTGAGTGGCATAATTTCTTGAGATCACGTCAATCTGCCAATCGCGCAGGCATTGAAATAGCGCCTTCGCAGGGAAAGTACACACAAAAGGAAAGCAAGTCGATATATCATCAACAAAATGAAAACTTTGGATGGGAATAACTCGATGTATCATACATAAATCTTTTTTCTAAATTCAGCTTTTCCTACAGCCCGTGATAATGCATCCTGGTAAAAAGTTCCTCGCCGCTTCCTTTAGCGTTACTGTTTATTCGTGGACGTTTCTAAATTCCATCACAAACCACTGTGGATACCAGACATTCAATGGTTTTAGAGCGTCTTGCACTCAAGGTAGTCGCAAAATTAGATGTCATGTGAGATTTGCGACAACGCGAAGTTACTCGTTCAATACACTTCAATTAAGCAAGGGCAGATTTTGCAATACAATAGCACCAGATGCTTTGGTTCACACCTCAATTCAAAGCGAATATTAGCGATTTCAGGCAAAAGAAAGTCTCTCAACCAGGAATTCAAAACAACATAGCCGCAAAGTTGCCTTGAAACCAGTAGGGCAAACTCTCACTTGATGCGGGATAAGGGAGGTTCCTTAGAATATTTGTGTGCTTATAACGAAAGAACAAGGGTAAATCTAAAGTTCTATCTGGCGGATTTTGTTTACGTGATTCAGAAGACAAGCACAGGGCATTACAATTCTTGCATATTTATTGCTCAAATGTAAGCAGTTACTCCTCAGCTCCTGAATCAGATGAACAAAATCCGCCAGACAGAACCCTTCTTCTTTCATTATTAGTACATATGGTCTCTTAAGAGCCTCCTTTATCCTGCAACAAGCGTGATTTAGCCGCACTAGTTTCAATGTGACTTTGCGGCTATGTTTGTTTTGAATTACTGGTTGAGAGAATTTCTTTTGTCAGAAATTGCTAATCACTTTGAATTGAGGTGTGAACCAAAGCAACTAATGCTATTGTATTACAGAAATCTGCCCTTATTCTTCAATTTCGTTTATCTGCGTGCATCTTCACCTGGCATGTAATCTGAGACAGACGATGATTTGTGCGTGAATCCAAATTCGGTGCCTGCGCTTCCATGTGTCATAACCATACACACAAACGAGATTCATGCATTTTCATGGAGGAACGCTTGAAACTGCTGACCAACAACGAAGAAATTGGCAATGCAGGAAACTGGCTATGCAACTTAAATGGTATGTGAATAGTTAGGTATCTATAAAGTATGTTCCGTTTCGTCATACTGGGAAAGAAAAGATTCAAAATTATGCGCAAATCATGCAGAGAATACCTTATAAGGGAGCCATTGACATTCAGGGCATTTTGCAAGCACGCTGTAACTTTGCTCTCTGAGAATCTAATTTGGCCTAACCCAAACAGAAGATATGGGTCCAAAATAGACTTATGCCTTTTCGTCCCTTGTTTCCCTGCGTTATTTGATTGCTGATATCACTTGGTCAATGGGGACTCATGATATTTCTCTTAAAATGTCGGTCCGCTCTTTCACAATGGTCTAAACTATCTGGGATTCTCGTACACTCAACAAAATTTCTTCAAAGTTTGGTCTAGCTAGCCTTTACGTTGAAAAGGAAACTTTTGATACCAATAATAATGCTTTGCTGACCTACAAGTCACAACATGCATACCTTTCAGACAATAATCTTCCTATCTAGAAACAAAATAGGTTCATCGCAGCTGCGAGAACTCTAGGCCTTATCACCAACCGTTTTTGTATGGAACAACAGCAACTGTCTAAACAGGCCTCCTGATTGGTTGACGACTGAATTCTATCGATTGAATTTGTGAATACGGAATCACTCTACGCAGGCCTAGATTTGGTCCACTTTTTAAGAGGGATATTATGAGTCCCTGTTGACCAAGCGATATCAGCAAATCAAAGAACACATGGAAACAAGGGACGAAAATGCATAAGTCTAGGTTTACACTCCGGGAGTTTCAGTGATGGCCAAGTGAAGCCTTATTTTGTCAAAGCGCCTTGCATTGCTTCGCTAGAATCCAAGAAAGTAGTGTAATTTCGGCGTGGAAAATTGATCACAAAAAGTTATCAGATTTTGAACCAAAATAAGATTTTTTTGGACTTGGTTGTAATGTCTCTTCAGCACATTTTTTTTACAAATGGGACACATTTGTACTTCACCCAGCATCAATGAAAGAGGGGCAGTAACGCTAGACAAAATCCCACCATGAGAATCTTAGAGTTCAATAAGAAATTAGAATTTTAGAGATTTTACAATTTATTTTAGTATTTTTGAAAGAATTTGTATGAATTATTTTAGTTTAATTGAAAAACAAAATACTTCTCGAAATGAATGACAGATGATAACAATTGCATTTACAAAATAGCTTGGATTTAAGCCTTGGGTAAGGGAGCTCTCGTCAAGGCCTAAGAACTTGTGTATATTCAGTGAAAATCCACGATACCGTTTTCAAAATGTGCCGGTTAGAGTTCCGTTTTCAAAATCTACCGTTTTCAAAATCTGCCGGCAAAAAATGTGCCACCTGCTTGTGAATAGGAGTCCTATCCGTCACACTTTCACCGATTTGAAAATGTGTAGGCATCGTGTGAACGCAGTTTGAATGAAAATTTTAAGAGCCCCTAGGTATAAAATTTTTCATTTCCCATAATTTTTCCAGTTACTGCAATCAAATATTTGATCAACAATTGGTGCCTCAAGATCTGTCACTCATTTCGCCAAAAAGAGCCAAATAGGCAATATTGTTATAATGCATTGTACAATTGAAATTCTGATAGTAATGTATTCAGTAATTATTTTACAGGGCATGTGAATATAATATGAATTAGATAAATGAGTAAGAAGAATTTTCTGCATATTTGCTTCAAAACGATAACCACACATTGCAATCAAAATTTCAAAGGCCCAGACAAGACTGATTGCTTTTTCGCAGCTATGGACGCTCCTCAAACTACGACTCATGTCCTTACGATTCCAGAAATGGGCATGGCCTAAGACACCTGCAGTCTCAAAACCACCCTACCTAAAACGCTGAAAAAGCTATCAGTACTTGGAAGGATGCTCCTTCGGCTATTTCAGCAAAAATCTCCTACCTATAAACGATATGTTGCTTGTTTGGGGACCCAAAAGATCTTCTAAATGCGTTCGGTACTTCGAGATTTTGATCGTTGCGGCGCGGCCGTTCAGTCGAACGCGCTTTTCTTTGTCTATGGCGGGAAGTTTAAACTGACGAAAATTCAGCCTATCCGACCACATTTTTCGTCATCTGCCATTCTGATTGGTCGGGCAACAGATCTGTGCCCCGAGGGGAGTTTTTATCCGTTTTGAGAACAATTGGGAAATAAGCCCCTCACTGAAGCGACAACAACAACATAAATTCAATAAGATGAGCGTAAGTTGAGGGCCCTTATGGAGTGAGGCTGGGGCCAGACTAGACTTATGACCTGGAGTCCCTAGTTTCCCAATGCTTTTTGACTTGATAATGGTGCTTCGGCCAACATAGAGCGATAAAATGATAGCTGCATTACCCCCAGGATTTGACGCATAAACACAACCTTCTTCACATTAGTTTACCACTTTTTTAATAGAATATTCAAACATTTAAACAATGATACCACCACTGTAAGTACCATTCTAACAAAAAGTACGCTTCTTTAAAAAGTGTCTAGATCGCTTTCAGGGTCTCTAGTTATAAGTCATGTACTTGGGCGTTGCACTGAACTTGGCATATGCTTTGATGACCTTTTGAATAGCGTCCAGGTAATCCTTCTCTGTCGCAACCTGTAATTGTAAACAAGATGAGATAAAACACTGTCATTATATCATTCAACTGAAAATAACTAAAGGAAGTTTTGCCTGTTCCCCGGGGGGGGGGGGTAACTTGAGTTTCCAAGATACGGGGTTGTGCCATTCAAATCGTAAAAGTACCACCCATAAATCCGGAAAGATTTCTGAAAATCATAACCATAAATCCGGAAATGCCAAAAAGCTCACCAATAAATGAATTTTTATAGAAAAATATACTCATAAATCCGGAAAATGCAAAAAATTGTTGAAAACCATACCCATGAATCCAGACTCTATCATGAAAAAGGTACCCTAAAAAATGGCACAACCCCGTACCATGGACAAGTTAAGTTACCCCCCCCCCCCCCGGGGACCTGTTCACAAAAATTCTAGAAAGAGATTTTTTGATAAAGTCATTATGTTGAGAGTTCCAGCATTCTGCTAGTCTTCAAGTTGTGACGTCATCAAATTGCTAAATCGTAAACCATTTAAGTTACAGACTTCTGTTTGCTACAGTTATGTAGACTTTCAAAACTTGAGTGTTTCTTCCATTGGTCATTTTGACTTTCCTCAAACAGCTTAGAATTCATGAAGCTTTAAAACTTCTTCGCAGCCCGAGGGGGGGGGGGGTAACTTGACTTTCCAAGATACGGGGTTGTGCCATTCAAATCGTAAAAGTACCACCAATAAATCCGGAGAAATTTCTCAAAAGTATACCCATAAATCTGGAAAATTTCTGAAAATCATGCCCATAAATCCGGGAATGCCAAAATAGCTCACCAAAAGATTAATTCTGACCGAAAACTATACCCATAAATCCAGAAGATGCAAAATATCATTGAAAACCATACCCATAAATCCGGACTCTATCATGAAAAAGGTACCCTAAAAAATGGCACAACCCCGTACCATAGACAAGTTAAGTTACCCCCCCCCCCGGGCATCGAAGCTTCCAATACCTCCTCTGGTACATCCTTGCATGAAACTTAAAACCGCTGTAGTTCCAAAAATAATGATAATATCAAAAATGTTTTCTGTAATTTGGCGAACGGCCAATAGGTCCTTTCGATTTGTTCAGTTGAAAGAATTAGGCAATCACATTTTACACATTTGATTTTAAAGTTTTCGCACTGATTCGAGCCTTATGCTCTCTATGACAGTGACGAAGAGTGAAATGAAATGCATCGTTCCATTGAAGACCTTGAGAACACTACGAAGGCAAACTGCTCTGCGAAGGAAAACTGCTACAGTAAAAGCTTGCACAAAAACCTTTACCTCAAGAATATCCTGGCTGAGTTTTGCCAACTTCGGCCTAATTCATATTTCGCACCACACCGTGCCGTGCAGACAGTAGAGCTTTCGGAGATAGAATCAAGAAATCCCTCTATACTTACTTTTCTCCTTGATCTAATTGCAAACATACCAGCTTCTGTACACACACTACGAATTTCAGCACCTACAAGAGAGGAGCTAAACATATCAGTAAAACCAAGGGTGTTAGGACACGGATGTTTTGATTGATTATTTATTTACCTTGTTTTGATCCTTGTTTCTTGTTTTGTCGTCTTTTCTGTTCTGTTTCGTCTTCAACTGAGCGTGGTTATGTCCAACCGCTCTCAAGTGGTTCGAATAGAGCTCCCTTGAATTTCTGTGTCTTAGTGCGCCTTCGCACAAGAATGGTTTTTAAAACCGCTAAGCCAAAAAACCTTCAGACTGCCTATGGTCCCATCCCTTCCATCTCACACAACCAAATATAAGACTTCACCGTCTCTATGGTCCCTTCAAAAACTTCCTCCTGACGGAAACCGTTTCATTTGTTGGAAACCTTCAACGGTTTTCTGAGATAATCTGCGTGTGAAACTGGGAGTGACAAAGACTGGATATCTGGATACCTCTCACACTTGTCTTATTTATCAGAGATTCTGGCCACAATAATACCAACCTACGAAATACCGAGACTGACTTGCTAGTACCTTTCATTAAAAATAGTAATTGGCAGAAGGTGTTTGCATTTCGTGGAACGAAAACTTGGCATGAACTCAACCGCGACGAGGCCAAACAAGCTCCCTCCTTATCTTCTTTTAAGAACAAGATAAAGAGTAAGATGTAAATAGTATTGTAATTAGTTATAAATAAATAAGGTTCAATTATATATTCTCCTTTGTTTTTACTCATTAATATTAGTGGATTTGTAATTTGTAAAATTTTTGGCACGGCCCCCTGAAAATCAATCATTATGACTGACGGGGATATCATGCATAAATGATTTAAAAAAGAAATGAAAATGAAATTAAACTTCTCGTCAAAGTGCTGCAATTTTATCAAATAACATAAAGAAAACAAACTTTCATTGTAGAAAACCTACCTGTGCTGTTAGGACACAGCCGAGCCAACAGTTCATATCGAATGTCCCTTTCTACGCTCATGGATCTAGCATGAATTTTGAATATATGTGTACGACCCTGAAAAAGGAATTGATGTAATTAAAAAATATTTGATCAGAACATAACAATCTTCTTTCGCGGTTTCAAAATTGTAATCTTAGCTGAATTCTGTCGATCAGAGCTGCATACATTATCGGAACCTTGGAACTAGATTCCCAGAAAATTTTCAGCCTTGCCAGAAAAATTTTCAGCAAAAGGTTTCTAACACAAATAGATGATTGTTTTACAATTTCTGCAGAAAACTGAAAATTTTGTTGACTCTTCTTTTCTGCTAATGGTAATCCCAGGAAGGCAAAATGGAAGCTCTTGCAAACTTCAATATGTTCAAGGATTCTTAAAAATTGTCAAGAATTCTTCACTTAAGCAAGAGAGATTTTGTGAAAGAAAATTTTGATTCTCCAGTTTGGTTGGAATATCCACTGGACCTTATCAGTGACCAGCAAAGATATTTTGCATAACGTAATGTAACTTCACAGAAAATTTCCCCATTTGCAAGGTTCCCAGAGAGGGAAATACTTTTTGCACCTTTGATGCAGGGGCAGAAATCTATCCTGCCTATGATTAGAAAAAGATGACAAAATGGACTTTTACGTGAACATTCCCTTCTTAACTGAAGGCAAATATTTATTAGATTTGTCTATTAAACTGCTGACTTACCCGATTTGAAACGGTTAAAATTCCTGTATCTATATTGCATTTTGAACAATTATACACCAACTGAGATAAGAATCAATCTAAAGAATGCCCCTTACATGGATTCAACAGCCTTTGAAGAGACTCCAGAATTGGATGATAAAGATCTTTTATCCCTTGCTCACAGACGCTATGTCTAAGCTTTGTGTCTCTCAGAGCGATATTTTCATGATCATTGCTCCCAGGAAGCCAGAAGATATATATCTTAGCCTCTGAAGGTAAATCGCCTAGCTACACTCTCTGTAACAATGATGAATGGCTCATTGCTCTCCCAAAGTCCTGCACAATTTCTTATTCTAACACCTTACTTCCTAGAACTTCTCTCCTTTAGAACAACCTCCCTCCTGGTTCAGTATTCCCTTAACATACCATTCATTGACTATCAAACCCCAATAAACTCCACTCTCACCTCTCTTTTCTGAACATTTGCCTACTTCCCATTCCTTGGGTATTCCTAATACAGAGGCTGCCACCTTCCTTACGGGGGAAATAATTCAGAAAAGGCTCTATGGGCCTCTATGTTCTAACTGGAAAGATACAAACCTCAAGATCAGGAAGACCAAATTCTACTTTTCTGTCCATCCTACCAGGTCTCATTAGAGCTGGATCAAGTGTATCAGGTCTGAAAAGATACAACAGCGTTGAAATTAAAAATAGCCAATGCAATAGGAAAGGGGATATAGCTGCTGACTTCATCAAGTAGCGCCTTGTATACAATTAAGACTTTTCTGGGTGAGAGCAAGTAGCTTCTTCGAAGCTGTGGTAATATCGATAATTTTCTCTTCAAGTGCTGATTTCGAGGGGCAATTCATAACATATTCATAAACGACACTAAGTTACAAATTTCCAACAAGTCTCCGATCATATTTCAGATAGGGGCAATATCCGTTCGCTCTTAATTCTTACCCATAATGAAAATATATTCCAATGGATAAAAACCGGTACTTTGACACGTAGCCCCAAGAATGCATCTTACGTTATTGCGTTACACTGCTACACTCCCATACATCAATACATATGCATGAATGACAAACCTATTTGTAGCCATTAAAACTTTGATGTTTCCTCTTGGATCGAATCCGTCCAGCTGGTTAATTAATTCTAACATAGTTCTTTGAACTTCATTATCTCCGCCAGCACCATCGTCGAATCTGGCACCTGAAATCAAAATTTCAAAATTTATCACATCTTGGACAGGAAAAACCATCTCACGAAAATTTTTAGCAGATTAACGAAAGTTCTATGGATCAATTTGGCCTTGTTTTAATTTGTGTCTTAGCCATATCTGATGTTGAAGAGTGTCAAGAAAATGAAGCGTTGATTACATTACGACTAGAAGTTAAGATCTTGCTTTGTTTGAATAATTTGATGTCCGTGTGTTGTGCTGGAGGTTTTTAGTGAGATTTCTTTTCAGAATAGTGATCTAAAATTCAAGAATAATCAGGAGATTAAAGCTTTGACACCATGTCAGAAATAAATTTTGAATCGATAGTCGCAGAATTTTTTTGAGACTTGTTTTGGCCCCAATAATCAAACATTCTTTCCACCCCTGGCATTTTGCATAAACTTACAATCTTTGTAAAATTGCCTTGCAAATTCAAGCATTCTTTTGTGCAACATTGAAGTAACATCAACGAACGAAACATGGAAGCAAAATTAAGGCAACAACACAACATTAAAGCAAAAGTCACACAACATTGAATCTGCATTAGTATAACATGAAAGTAACATCAACGCAGCATTAAAAGCAACATTAACGCAACACTGAAGCAACATTAACGCAACATCAAAAGCAACGTTAACGCAACATTGAAGCAACATCAACGCAACATTGAAGCAACATTAACGCAACATTGAAGCAACATTGAAGCGACAAAAGATCAACAACAAACCTCCTACAGCATCAATTTCGTCAAAAAATATAATACAAGCTTTTTTAGATCGTGCCATCTCGAAGAGCTCTCGTACCATCCTTGCACCCTGTAACAGAGAAAAAGTCAACATTAGAATGATTGAAAGGACAAATAGCCATATATATGTGAATGTGTAAAGAGTTCTATTCTACCAAGGTGTCCCAAAAGTTACTTCTAGGGAGAATGCAGGACCAGTTCTTTCTCTGTAGCTCTTGGAATTCGAATTGGGCTGGCGGCTGATCGACCATTTCATAAAACAGCCTCAATTCTGCTCAGCGATCAGGCTCTTCGTTTCATTTTTTTTTTCTATAGTTATGTTTCTTTTGAGTTTAGTTCCTTAGATAGTTGCAAGTGTCACTCCTTGTGGGAACTCGCTGACTTCGTGTTATTTCCTGCAATGAGTGGCACAATAGTTGTATTTGTTATATGTATCTATGTATCTATGTCTAACCATCCTTGCACCCTTCAATGGAAAATAAAATCTATATCAGAATTATTAAAAAATAAGTGCCATATGTGATGTGAAAAGAGCTCTTTCATGCCCCCGTGTCCCAAAACAATACTCTTGTCCCAAAAATCACCATAATTCGATTACATGGACGATCTTTTGTTTTTATTAAAGCAACGACAACGACAAAAAGCATCATGTTGATTGACTTTCAATCAGTTTCAATAATGTGATAAATCAATGAACTAAAAAGTCTATGTGATGTAAAGCGAGTGGCAAAGCAATATATATTCAATTAGTTGATAAATCAATAAATTGATAAGTCTATGTGGCATAAAGTGAGTGGCAAAACCATATCAAATTAATAGAACGTTCCAAACCTTCTAAGGTCCATCCTCAGGAAGCTGACTAGGCCGAATTACTATTAATAAAGATACAGCTAATGGGAATTGGGACAAGTCAATTTCTTTTTAGCAAAGCAACATATCATTAATAGCCTGCAAGGACTTTTAAAAAGTGTAGGAGACTTTGACTGACTTGCCCCTCGGAGATAACAACTTACAAACTAGATACAGGATAGCCTTGTCCTTGCCAAAAGCTGATTCAAGTATTTGCTAACAAAAAGACCATTCTGTAATACGCACCTCTCCTACATATTTCTGAACAAGCTCTGACCCGATGACTCTGATAAAACAAGCATCAGTTCTGTTCGCAACTGCTCGTGCACACAAAGTTTTTCCAGTTCCAGGGGGTCCAAATAATAGAATTCCTTTGGGAGGATCGATACCAAGGTTGACAAATCTCTCAGGCTGTTGAAAAAATGGAGAAACATAATGCATTTGTGAGGAAAACGTATCAGGAAAGCTCGCTCGTAATTTTAGCACATTTTTAAGGTTTCTCACAGGGACGTTTCTTAGAGAATCCCTTGTAAATCTGAACAGAGTGACCGATTTCAGCCAAAAAAAATTCCAAGTACATTACAATATGTTAGCTATTCAATCATATATTTCAAAACATCATTGCTTACATACTCAGTGAGCAGTAGCCTTTCACATCAGGCCTTTTTTTACTCACACGGTACAGCTATACACTTTTACACACACGGGAAACAAATGATGCCAAATCACATCCCAGTAAAGCAACTGAGTTAAAATCTTGAACAAGGTACAAAATTGTGGACTTACATGCAGTAAAGGTGTTTCAACAACTTCTCTTAATTTGTCAATTTGTTCCTTGCATCCACCTACATCTGAGTAGGTGACATCTGGCTTTTCTTCGACCTGGAGATATATAAGCAAGGAATTGCAAAAAGCAAAACACTGTAGCAAGGGAACGATAAAAAACAATTCAGAAGTTGTATCGCAAAATATCTTCCGGTAATCCTTTGTACTGCATCTTTGAATGGTTTTTAAACAAGAGGAATTTCCCAATTTATGCCAGCTTTACATCTCATATCTCACACAAAGCAATAAACTTATGCTTGATTCACTCATGGATAATTGTATTGTGGCATCCTACGGAACCTCTTGCTTATTAGACTAACTACTCAGTCCCAGTCTTTGCTTATTGAACTGGATTGTGGCATTCCGCTTCAAGTGGGACTGATTATCCAACTATCTGAAAATCCAGCCAAAATTGCCATGAAACTGGCCCAACCAATGAGATTGGAGAGTTCCAAACAATAGTTGACTGTTCTCAAACTGACCAATAAGATATCAACATTTCAGCCTCATTCCCAGAATTGGCTTTGTTTTGAAAAGTGAGTGAAACGTGCAAGGATTGCTATCGATTGCTGTGGTGAAATCCAAAGAATAAATCTTTTTTAGTTTTTAAAAAAGTTAAATCAGCCTTTAAAGCAGGTTTCTGATGTCAAAATGAAGGAATCGTTGAGCAGGACACAGAATAAGTACTCATCTAGACAAAAATTGGTTTGCAATGCCTTTCAACCTCAGTGAAATACAAATTTCAGGAATTTCAGAATTGGTGAATTGTAGAATGGGCCTAAGCTTGGGATTCCAACATCAAAGCGAGGTTCATCAATTTCTGGCTGAATTTTTTATTAGTTTGGTTATGAGTAATAATTGTATTGATTATCAGCCTATCAAGGAAAGAAATTAAGACTTTTCATACTAAATCTACAGTAACTCTTGCGATACAGCTAGCATTGTTTCTTCTGGGAATGGGGGCCATGCTCTCACTTTCCTTGACAAAATTTACCAGATTTAGACACTAATCCAAACCTCTTTTCACTAACCCTAACCCTAATCCAAACTAATCCAACATTAACCCACAACACTAAATAACACTAATCCAAACCTCTTTTCTTGCAAGGAAAAAAACCCATCATTAGTCAAAATATTAGACATGTACAGTACTGTACCTGCATCATGGTGACAGTTGGATCAATTTTTGGTGGTAATGGAATATGAATTTGATATTTATTTCTATCCACTCCAACTCTCATTCCCTCTTCAATATCTGTTGGTGCCACTTGATCACCCAAATCAACAACAAATTTTGCAAATTGTTTCACATTTATTATGTATTTTGGATCATCAGAATCAGCATTGATTATCTTTGTGCATCTTGCAACCTGTTGGCATAAAAAGAAAACAGATGGTAGGAAACAGCAAAAATTATATTCCTCATACTGTATATATTTATAATAAGGGACTTTCTTGTAGTTGCCTTCAAAGACATGTAAAGTACACTAATGAGTGAGGGGAAGATACAGTACTTCCATGAAAGATAGAAACAATCAATGCAAATTGCTCAAACTGCTGGAAATCAATGCAAATTACTATTTGTACCAAACCAAATATTCATGTCTCTTATGACTGCTTGGATACACACAGATTTTTGGCGCTTAATACTTTTTAGTGGCTGGGTAAATCCACAAAGCAAACTACAGGAAACAATGGACACATGCCTTGAACAATGGTGCTCAAAGATTTCTTTACAGTTTGGTGATATGCAGGCCCTTTAATATTGATTTGTAAATACAATATTACATGTATGAAATTCAACAATAATGACAAATCAAGTTGACTTATGATAAACCAGCTGTAAGCTACAGCTGGACAAGATGCTTTAAAAGTGATTTGAGAATGATACCTGCAATGGTTGATCTGAATGAAGACTTTGTTTATCTGCAGCTAAATCCCATAAGGCAGGTGCAGCGAGTCCAGTGTCAGATTCTTTGATGCCTGAAGGAAGGACACACTTTACTGACAGAAGTCTTCATGTGAAATAAATCTGATAATTGCATAATTTCAGTTTCACATTAAAATTTCAATTTACATCATTTCAGTATGTACACAAAGCCAAATTTTAAGCCTTGAAAATTGGGAAAAATATAAACTAACCTGTAAGCTCATCAACTTTCTTGAGAATGGAAGAAATATCATCTTCAACCTTTTTAATTGATTTGTTGTATGATCCAGCTCCCTAGAAGAGAATTGTGAAATAAAGCACTTGATAGTGGCAAACTTGATAAAGTTCAGATTAAAAGACTTCTGACTGGGCTCTGGATCCACTTTGGCTGATACTGAAGGTAGACATTCCAGATCTCAAAGAAGAAAGGACAGCATCAACCTAAGATGACAGAGCAATAGATTAGAATGTCTTTCTTGCAGGGTTGATTATTCTAATAGCTTTCTTCTAACCTCTTTTGCAGGATTTAAATTCAATCCAAATTAACACTAACACTAATCTGGTCCACACTTTCAAGTCAGGCAGCTGCAATCGTAGCAATAGCCTGAGGACTTTCATAAAACAACTGACAGCACAGAAAACAAAATCCCTGCATTGCCCAAAACTATCAGTCTGTGTACCATTACTTACATAGGTTTTCAGCACTGCAATGTCTCCTTCATCAAGAGCTGCAAACAAAACAAAATGTCAAGCAAGGAGCAACATATAATTTTGAAATATTAAACTGAATGTACAAACCACTTGTACTGTAACATATTGAGCCTTCAAATTTGCTTCTCTCAGCTAGAAATAAAAGGCTCTAATGCAACTGAGGATGAGAAATCTATTGCTACTTTTGTGACCCTAGTCAACCCTCAAATCTTTTTTCAACTCTACAGCAGCTCACACCTTCAATTCACGTCACTTGTTACTATGCGTAGACTAAATCATGCATGTTTTCTAAATTGGAGTGGGACTCTCACAAAATACCTCATAGTTAATTTTGACTAAAGTGCTTCCTGTTAAAAGTTGCATCTGTCTACTGGCACTTCAGTTTATTTGAGTTGTAATGCTTTCATAAAATTGGTTTCAGTGAAGAATGCTTTTCAGAAAGGTATCAGAATCTGATTTTTTTTTACAGTAATTCATAATCAGAATTCCTCAAGCTTAGCTGGAAAGAATAGTGAAATGACCACTAATGTTTTATTGTTTCTCTGTCCCTTAAAACCGATTCCAGTTTTAAAACTTTTCAGTCAGTGTTGTCACACACAGGAAAGCATTTGTTACACCAAGGTGAAGTCCAGGTTGGAAAATTTGCATCACTCGCAACTATGAAATTGTGTCAAACCCACTACTTGCAGCTAGAATAAAAGGTTCTCACACCAGATAACAAAAGATCTATTGTTGCTATTGCATCTCTCGCAGCTTTTCGAGAGTCTACTTGCAGCTTGCACCTTCAAATTTATTTCACTTGCAACTACGCGTAGGCCAAATCACACATGTTTTCCAACCCAGGGTCAAGTTACATTTTCAGCACCAAACCCTGACATGTAGCAGACGTAATTGAGTCTGTAAACCCCTCGTCATGACGCTCAAGTGGTGGTATTGGACCCTGCATGGCAAGTGTGGCACTTGCACACCAAAGAAAAACAAAGGCGTATTCAAGACAAACAATGGATGAACAAAGGATGACCCTTCTTGCACACCTGAGGTCTTGGTGAAAATTGCCTTACTTTCCATACTGGTATTGGACCCTGTTCACCTGATTGTTCTCTGCTAAGCAAGAAGTTTACACCACTGTGCCACAACACTTTCAAATATTTTGTGTGTGGAGCAACATCAAGAACAATAGATGGTAAAATAATTGGTAATTGGATGGCATAAACCTTTTCTTTGGCAGCAAGAACAAACTTTCCGCAAAGGTTGGTCTGGCTTAAAATGCTTTTTAAAAAGCTGGATTTTATCTATTCAAAGGAGGCGTAAACCCTGCCTCCTCTCAAACTGGTCTGCCTTTAAATTATTCTTGACTGGCCTCCTGTGATTTGATCTGATGTGATGAAAGATGGCTGTGGCTTAAATCGTCAAAACAATACATCTTTTTGGTGATTTTTTAAACATTCCGATCTTACCCTCAATCTTTTCTTCTTTCTCTTCAGTCTTCTTGACCTTCCTTTGGGCATCTCCAAGGTAATCTGGCATGATTATTTGAATCTTTTCGACAAAAATCTACTTCTTTTAGGCAAACAACAAAACTGAACACCACAATTCCTGATGAAAGTGATTCTGATCTTCAACGCTGCTGCGAAGGATAAAGTCTCATGTCCAAACGAGCCTCTTTCCATGAAAACCTCGTTATGCTGTCTCCAAGGCAACTTAGCAGCCTCTTTTGTCAAAATTTAGCCTCGTAATCCTATCTCCTTGGTAACAAGGACACTGATTTGTTTATCATTGTCAAGGAAAAGCAAAGAAGTGATCAAGCATGCAGAGAAACATTCCAAAAATTTTACGACAGGCTCAAGCACAGTTGCAGTGCCGAAAACATGGAATTAAACAAGTGGCAATTACCTGGCTGGCGTATTGAACAGAAATATAATAATCGTGTGCTTGTTGGCAACTGGAACGAGGAAAATCGACAGGTATGAAGAAAGAAACGCGCATTTAGAGTGAGAGGAGACCACAGGCACAGATTTGTGCGGGGAGAAGGAAATGATGGCTTCCATTTTCAGGCCTAATGCAAAACATCGATCGCTCCATTTTATCACAGCTGGACCTGCATTCTATAATAAGGCAGAAATTAGCGCTAGTAGTGAACTCGTCAAAATCACGAATTCAGACGTATCTGATGATTAGGTTCTTTTTTTGATTTCTTAAAAGAGTGCGTTAATGGGATATAATTTCTTCACCAGCCTTCATTCGTGTTACTTTTTGGGCTACACACGTCTGAAAGGTGTGGCTCTATCATTGATGTACTGCAAAATCTGATTGCATTTGCTAACTATACGCAGTTTAATCCTGCAGAAAATATCCGCATTTGACGTATCAACTGCTGTTTTTATGGCGTCTTTTCGTTTATGGTGTGAGAAGAGACACTAACTTTTCATTTGAATTTTTTCTGCCAGTTAACTTTGAAATGACTGTAAAATTCTTCTTTCAGTTCCTACGGGGAAACTGGAAATCAAACAGCACTCAAAGAACAGATTTCAAAAAGTATGATGGATGTTTTCCTGATGACCAAAGCAGGCAATATTTTGCATTGAGAACTGATGTAAGTGGCATTTACCTTTTATCATTTATCAAGAGACCGCAGATAATAAATTTAGCTCCCAGACAGCTAGAAACTCCAGCTTAGTAATGGGAGAAATAGACCTTTTAGCTATTCAGCAAAAGAGCGAGGATTGAGCGTTATTTTTATACATTTCTATACGCAAGGCTTTATGGAGTGGCTTTAGAACTTCTATCACTATTGTTCACATTTGAAAATTCAACAAAGTGTGGCAAAGTATTATTCAATTGAGATTCTTTTCTGAATAGCTAAGTGGTCTATTGCTGCAACCATTTAACTTAGTTGAGAAAACAGTCAGCATATATTTTAGTTTATTACACTGTTCTTGAGTCATTTGCCTAGACAGAACTTCCAGTTATTATCCAGAAATTCTTGATCAAACAAATATTTTCTGCAGTAAATTTTGTAGAAACCCTGTAGAATTCTTGAATGCGAAGAACTGTGCTAGAAACTACACAGAAAAACACAATCCATAATAGCATCTGCTACTTTGCAGTTCATGCACTGTAAGTGTATAAAACTACAGCTTGACCCAAAATGGTTGAAGGTTCCACCAGAAAGTCTGGGGTATCTGGCCTGTTGGACATACTCTCAGGTGCCTAATACAAGGGGGGGTGCTTATTAATTTTCAAAAATTTTATCCACCCCCCTGGCCCTT
This sequence comes from Aurelia sp. 4 Dawson et al 2005, assembly GCA_964019985.1. Lineage (NCBI taxonomy): Eukaryota > Metazoa > Cnidaria > Scyphozoa > Semaeostomeae > Ulmaridae > Aurelia > Aurelia sp. 4 Dawson et al 2005. The sequence continues at coordinate 14,248,663 of OZ026509.1, forward strand.
ATTATCCACCCCCTGGCTGTTTATTAATTTTGGCATAATTCAAATGTTTTCTTTTAGAAAAGAAGTCATTGCAGTGCACTTTGTAAGCTAATTCAAATGTCTTCTTTTAGAAAAAGAAGTCATTGCAGTGTACTTGTAAACTAATTTGAATGTTTTCTTTCAAAAACACTTGAATAACGAGTTATTTTTGAAAACGTAAAAACCCATTTTTTGCAAATTTCTGACCCCCCATTTATTAAGACCCGCCCATTTATTAGTTTCTTTGAGGGGTTTCCACCTCCCCGTTAATTAAGACCCCCCTTCTATTAGGCACCCAAGAGTAGCAATCTGGAAATTTTATTACCTGTTATGATTTTACTTTAATAATTCCTTGACATCAATTCTCTTTCAGGGTCTTGACAAGAAGTTTATATTCTCTCACAGTCAAGCATACAAGAATTATTCCAATAATCTTATTTCATTGTATGATCAACAATTTAATGGCCGAGAGCAAAGAGAATCAAAATTGCCCAGCATTAGATCATGGGATGGTCACACATTGACTTGGGCACCTGAAAAGTCAGATTATCCTCTTCAAGGTAAAACCAATTAATGATTTTGCTATACAGACTCCCCAGAATTTATGTTGGTTGGCCACAGCTTCTCTCAAAGTTTACAATGTAAGATACAGTACTATTAGCGCTACATGCTACATACTGTATGTAATCTGATTTATTATTGGATATATCTTAAGTGCAAGATACTGAAATGTACTTTCTTACAATAATAAGGACAATACCAAAGAGAGCAAAAGCCTATGACTATTTCATCCCCATTTCTAAGATGATTTGTTGCTGCAAAGCAGCCACTTATTCCTGTGCAGTGGCCTTGCTAGGCATGATTGATTCTCGATGCTTGTATGTTTTGCTGTCTGTTCAACAATTTTTGCAAAGTGACTTTGGTAAGTGGCTTTTGAAATGGCATCGGAATTGTTGGAAATCATTTTTATTGGCAACAAAAGAACATACCAATTAGTCATGCATCATGACTCAATGAGCGTAAACTGTGGAACCAGGGAATGGACCTGTGTAACCAATGCACTGCGCAGCACTCGCTGACAATCTTTATTTCTAGTTATGTACATAGATTGTACATTTTTATATTGAAGAACAAATCATGTAAAATAGGTCTGCATTTTACAATGAATCAAAGCCACCCTCCCAGAAACATCATGATCTCCCAATCACATTGCACAAAATTTCCCATGCTTCTCCACATCACCGGACTGACGTTTAGATTTCAAAATTTTGGGTCCAGTGTGCATGATTCCTAGGGAGTTGTTTTTGCCTTTAATATTTTCCAGCAAATTTTGCGACCAACCCAGATCTTTCTGTTGTTCTTTTTATGATAAAGGAATCAACCCTAACCTGCTAAGGGCCAGGCCATTCGGTCCAACCTCTATTTCACCCAACGTGATCACTTCAGGCCATGGGGCGCATTCACCTCCCACATCAGTCACCCTAAATTTTTCACATAAAACCACCCTTAAGCCCATTTTTCTGTTCATTTCAGGTCCACCAACCAATTTTGGTCTTCTGGAAAAAACGCTAGCAAGACAAGCCAAGCAAAACAGGAACGACGGGGCCTACAGCACAACTTATGGTGGCTCGTACAAACAGTTACCTAAAGACAGTTTTGTGACAACTCGTTTCTCAACACCAAGATATTTATCCAGTCATCTTAGTCCACACAATAAAATCCACAAAGAAATTGGCCTCAGGAATGTTACAATATGTACCGCGCAAGAGCATCCTCCAAATAAACTTTTAATTTCTGTTGAATGATTACCTTTTAGTAGATTGCTGTAGAATTTAGCATAAATGTAAGTTGGAATTTAGTATTCTGTAAATAAACTGTATCCGCTTTTTCTAGTGTTCATATGCAAATTTTTTAGTTTTCATCACAGACATAATCCATGAATTATTTTGCTTTTTTAATTGTTTTATTAGTGTATTGCTGATGGTATTTATTGATGATAAGTAAGAATTACATAAAACTTAAAACATACACCTGGCCTTTTAGTGAGTTTGTTTCTGCAACAGGGGGACAGACTGCAACAAGGGGACAGACTGCAACCGTGAGATGAATGGCAATAAAGTGCACAACAACATAATCCCAAACCTCTCTCCTAGAACCAGTTTTTTTTTTTTTACTGTACAAATCTCTTGGGAGTTCAATGATACTCCTTAACAAGGGAATACTGAAGTACTTCAGATGTATGACGTCATCGTTTACAAAAGTATGCGTTTACGACCGTCCACACGAAAAAGCAAAAACATTTTTTCTTTAAAAAACTGCGAATGACTGGTGAATATGAAGTCTGTGACGTCACTGTTTACGAAAGTATCCGGTTACGACCGTCCACACGGAGACGTGAAAACAGCGTTTTCAAAAGTATCCACTTTGGAAAGCGTTTTCGAATGTATGCGTTTAGGATAACTTGAAACGCCGTTTACGTGTGGACGCAAGGTGTAAACGTATAAGAATGTATGCGTTTACAGACGTAAACGTATACGTGTGGACGGGGCCTTAGTACCGATCAAATACACGTTTTTTATAAGAGACTGGTTTATAAGAAACTAGTACTAAGATGGCCAAAATTTTAAGAAACTCTAGTACTATGTCTGAGAAGCACTAACAAACTTTTCAAAGTTATAAGTATGGATATTATAGCAAATAGATCGTTGAACCTTTATTCTTGAGCAATATTATCTAAAAATTTGCGTCTTCGACATAACAGAACACTGTTTATTCCTTTATGATGCTTTAAATGTCAAGAAACATATCTGCCGCAGTGTTAGCAACCACATTGCTAATTCTGCATTCGAAAAATAAGAAACCAATTAAGAAACTTTTAGTACTAAAATGGACAAAATTTCATGCGAAATTAAGAAACTTTTAGTACTATGGCCTGATCCTAGTTTCTTATAAAAAAAACTTGTACACCCAACCACTCACAGCAGTCCCTTTCGATGCAAACCGTTCCATGAGCAAAATTTACCAAACAGAGGGAATATTTTGTTGCAATTTTTCAATGCAGAAAAAATTCGGATACTATGTTGTGGACAACAAAAAACTTCAGACCTTAAAATTTTCAGACCCAAAAACATTATATTCCAAAATCTTTGGCTTTACATGGACACTAGTTTCTTATGTCCTTTGTGAACCTCATAGAGATTGAAAGTGAAAGACTAAGTCCACATGATGCCGGCACATTTGAAAACAATGAAAAATGTGACGGCAGCAAAATTAGAGCTAACGTTCGCACGATACCGGCATAATTTGAAAACGATGCAAAAGTCAATTGCATTACCCCTCTTCATTTGTTATAAGCACCTAACTTCTCAAAAACGTCCCATCGGTAGCACCAAGCGAGTGTTTTCTGTACTGGTTTCAGGGCAACTTTTCGGTTCTGTTTGCTTTGGATTACTGCTTGGGAAAATTTCTTTTGTCTGCGATCGCTAATCGCTTTGAGATGACGTATGAACCAAAGCAAATGATGCTACTGTATTACCAAATCTGCCCTCGTTAAATGTGCCGGTATCGTATGAACGCAGTCTAACACATTTTGGAAAAAGAACAACTGTAATGTACCTCATTATCATTGAATACCAGCTGTGAAAGAGTCAGCTCTCCAACATAACCAATGAAAGCTTGTATTGCCAGTGTTTTACTCTGACAGGCAAATAATATAGTTATCGCAGGGTTCATTGAAAAACAGTTATTCAAATTGACTTGCCGAAACCGGACTGCAGAGTATGGCAGTTTCCAACGAGATCTCGGGTGTGCAAGAGCAAAATATCGAGTGTGCAAGTGTGCAATTTGATCTAAGTGTGCACTTCAAGTGTGCACATAAAATTTTGAATTTGTATTTGAAAGAAACTTTAACAAAAATAGTAATAATTGTTGTCAAAAATATACCAATTCAAAGGCTTTTCTGTCCCGTATTCCGTCGGAAACAATTTGGGCCTAAAATTTGATTGCACACAGAACACAACGGGTATTCATAGACTTACTACAATGAGTCCAAGATCTGAATTATCAAAACAAGATTGCCTACACTGACAGATACAACAACTGTAGTAAGTCTACAAATTCATCAGAAATTCCAAACTTTCAGTCATTTCGTCTGAAGTTCTTCATTCAGTTGTCACTCTGGCAAAATAAAAGCTTCAAACAATGGAGCCACACCCATATTCAAATGTGCCACACCCTTTCTCAGTGTGCAGTGATATTTCAGGTAAAAAATCTCGGGTGTGCACTTGCCATACTCTGCAGTCTGGCCGAAAGAGTAACATGGGGCAAAATTTGTCTTTCATATCTCAGACCTATCGTACGAAACAATCTACCATCAGAACTAAAATCTGCAAAGAATATCAACAGTGTGAAAAATAAGATCAAAGATAAATTCTTTCATGATCTCCAACGTCAAGATGATAGCCCCTTCATATATGATTGAAAACCAAAGATATGAAAAAATGTTCTGAAGAGATCTTTTTCTATAAGACCTATAAAGAACAGGCATTAAAACGAGACTAAACATAGCGAATTACGAAGAGAATCCTGTTTTGTTAGATGAATGACAGACAACGAGATGAAATTTTATCCTTGGCTACTGGGTTTAAAAGATAATCGAAGCAAGTTAGAAATGAGTCTGAAATTAGTCCATTAAAATATTACAAAATCTTAGAAAATGGAGACATAAACAGTTACGCGCTTTTTTTATAAGAAACTGGTTTATAAGAAACTAGTACTAAGATGGCCAAAATTTTAAGAAACTCTAGTACTATGTCTGAGAAGTATTAAGAAACTTTTCAAAGTTGAAAGCATGGATTTTATAGCGAAAGATCGTTGAACCTTCATTCTTGAGCAATATTATCTAACCATTTGTGTTTTCAACATATCAGAGCACATTTTATTCCTTTATGATGTTTTAAATATCAAGAAACATATCTGCCGCAGTGTTAGCGACCACATTGCTAATTCTGCATTCAGAAAAATAAGAAACCAATTAAGAAACTTTTAGTACTAAAATGGACAAACTTTCATGTGAAATTAAGAAACTTTTAGTTCTATGGCCTGATCCAAGTTTCTTACATAAAAAAAACCTGTACGACGTGAAAATATTCTATTTCTCCTTGGCAAATATCAATTTCAATAACAGGAAAGAAATCTGAAGATGCGCCATCATCTGCGGAAGTTAGAATAGGCACAGGTAGCAAGGTAGCAGGGAATGGTTGTCGTAATTGCAAAAGTAAAGTTGCAAATAAACCTTTGTTTTCTTCCGTATCGTTGTTATTCTGTTGTTGTGATGTTTGCATTGTCCGCTATCTCCCTCCATCAAAACACTAGGCCCATCGATAGACCCAGTCCCCAAACAAGAATCCAATGATTCTCGTTTGAGGGCTGGGTCTATTGATGGGCCTCTGGTGTTTTGAAGGAGAGAGTCAGAGGACAACGATAAGGAAGAAAACAAGTCTGATTCTCAGTTGTTGGAGGCGAGTTGGAGGAGCGTCGTTTATGAAAGCACAATGAAGTAATAAGAAACTCACAACTTATCTTAACAAGAGCATTCTTACCTCACTTTACAAGGAAAGTAAAAACATTTTTCATTTTGAAAAACAACAGAACGACTGCACGCAGGCTAGCAAAAGCTTGCTACAGCATAGTCTTGACTATGGCTACAGTGAGCTCCAGAGATTTCTAGAACTTAATTTATGCGGCCTTTGTTGAGATGCATTTCACACCTTATTTAAATAGCATATTAGGATGATTAAAACGACTACTTGGGTGGCCGAGGTGTGAAACTATGATAAGGTAAGATATGATAAGATGTGCAATTATGACAGCGTTCACACGATGCCGGCACATTTTGAAAACGGTGAAAAATGTGACGGATAGGCCTCCCGTTCACACAAGAACGGCACATTTTTTGCCGGCAGATTTCGAAAACGGTAGATTTTGGAAACGGAACTCTAACCGACAAATTTTGGAAACAGCGTTGTTTGAACGTTCGAATTGATTAAAACAGAACATTTTTCAACGCTTTTGGAACGAGACTGGTCGATTCTTAGGTTATAAATCTTTCTCTGGCATCGAAGTCTTGCAGCGAGTTTTTCACAGTCAAGTTTCCCACCGTTCTCACATTGTTCCGGCATCGGGTGAACGCTAGCTCAAATTTTGCTACCGTAACATTTTTCACCGTTTTCAAAATGTACCGGCATCGTGTGAAGTCTATAAGTGCATAGTCAAATGAGATTTTATATACTCACCCTACTAACAAATGGACCAATGAAGGCAAGAACGTTAACCAAATTCATGTCCAAACCAATTTCTTCTTGTGTTTCTCGCAATGCAGCTACTTCCAGAGAAGAGTCTTCAGCACTCTTCTTTCCACCAGGGACACTAAAATGTAATAAAATGGTGTTATCAGTCAAGAGGAAAGAGGTTTTCACAGATGCAGTAGATCTTGAGAAACAAATATTGAAAAAGAATGTTAAAAGCCATATGGTAATTTAGACCAAAATAAGGAGAGACAAGAGAATATAGTAAAGACACTTTTGATGTAAACAAACCTTATTTCTCCTCTATGACTTCTCAAATTGCTAGACCTTACTGTATACAGAATTGATGGTCTGTCATCAACAATGCATATGGGCAGTAATACTCCAGCTTCCATTTTTGCAGTCTTTGCACCTTTGGTTAAAATCTTTGAAACTGGGGTTTCTTGCAGAGCAACACACCTCTCTGGTAATACATATCTTGCCTCATCTTCTATAAATCTTCTAATTGTAATATCTAATGCGGAGTTGTTTGATATTTGCCTAGTTTTTGTGCAAATGTTCACAAGGATGGTTGATTGCCTCACAAGAAGTGAGGATAGTGTTTTGTGCATGGCAGGAGTTACTTGTTGGGTTCCTTGCAACTTAACTCATTCACTCCCATGAGCAATATTTGTTGCTTTCGTTGTCCAGTCCCATATTCATTGAGGAGACGAGATACGCTTTGTCTGAGGAAACTAATGTCTCCCCCCCCCCCGAGCAGTGAGTTAAAGCTCATGCGTGCGTCAGAGCGTCAACCCCAAAACACTACTGCGCATGAACTTTAACCCACTGCACGGGGGGACACATAAATTTCCTGGGACAAATCATATATCGTCTTCCCAACAAATATCCCCATAAACAACATTTCCGCACGAGGTCTGCTCTCCCCATAGGCGCATTTGCCGTTGCCGAGAGATGACCGAAGTCTCCACGGTAGAGTTGTGATTTGAATGGAACAATGATGATATGTGAATATCTTAAAGAATGTGCTTTCGAATGATGTCACATGTTATTGGGGTGTTAGTTTGGGGGTGTTAATAGGGAGTACCAAAATTTGAAGCTATTGTGGTTTGAGCGTCCATAGGTCAACTTGGATGACTGTGATGACTTTGCACTGTTAGTCTGAAGATCGCTAGCCTACGAGAAGACCCGTTTTCCAAAAGAGGAAAGGGTCTGCGAAACAAAGAGTGAAAGCTTGCAGGAGCTACCCAAATATTTGTCTTTAATTATCCTAATCCGCTATTCAAATAAGGTGTGAAACGTGTCTCAGCAACGGTTGCATAAATCAAGTACTAGTAATTTGCAACCAGCGGTAACAAGCTTTTGCTCATACGCCCATTCAACGAAACGGTGCATGCTAGGTGATCAGGATCGATCTCTCGCATGCGCAGTATTGTTTCTATTGTGCTCACCTATTCTCTCGCTCTTGGAAGTGGCTTCTCGAAAAGTTTTCGACATAACCCTTTCCAGTATATTTTCCAGCTTTTTAGGAGACACCTCCGTACAACAGACACCCCCGACAACGGACAAATATTTTCATCCCGAAATACAGTATCGCAATAGATGGCACCTCCGTAAAACGGACACCTCTCCATAACAGAATAGAATTGGCCCCCAAAGGTGTCCATTATATGGACATTCTGTTGTAGACGAATCTTCTAACCTGTTGAAAAGATGTCCTAAAATGAACAAAATGCAAAAAAATGCCTTCAGCTGAGGATGGACAACGAATGTCTGCGACAAGCACTCTGATTTACGATTTGTCGTTTTCTTTGTGAGATTCCTAGCAAGCACATCACTTCTACAAATTCTAACTCGGCTCATTATACATTTATATATCTAATCACTACCCAACACGCTTTTGCTTAAAAGCAGCAGACATACTTTTGTCTAAAAAAATACTTTGTATGTCTCTATGACGGTAAAATTCCAATTTTCGAGAATAATCAACAATAGGTAGCATTGACAGAAAGGCATCTGTGATATTTGCAGTTATTCCCCATATTTGATGATGTTTAGATTTGAAAACTGGCATTCGCCAACCACTCCGGAAAGTTGTGTAGCCATTTTCGTTTGGATCCAACAGATCAGCAATAGGAACAGTGAATGCCTCTGAGACCTGAAATGATATGAATTACCGCATGGACAAACAGTTGCTTTTGATTGACAAAGCGATTAGCTATTTTAGCAAAGATAATTCTCTCAACCAGTAATTCAAAACAAACCAAGCCGCAAAAAAGTGCCCTGAAACCAGTAACGATCGCCTTGTCCATGCAAATAATGGTGGTTTTCAAGTCCAAAAGAGGCCATGAGTTTATAATGAAAGAACGACAATAAAGCTAAGGATTTGCTAAGCGGATTTTGCATTTTTTACTCATAGGCCGAGCATAAGGCATTCAAATTCTGGCATATTAGGGCTTGAATGAAACAAGTACTACACATCTCCTGCATCATATAAACAAAAGGTGGACATCTAGATCTGTCGCCCTTCTTTCTTTATAAACTTGTGGCATCTTTTCAATTTGTATGCACAATGTGACAGTTCGCCCCATTTAGTTTCAGGGCAAATTTTGCCACTGTGTTTGTTTTGATATGCTGGTTGAGAGTTAATTCCTTTCATCTACAGTTGCTAATCATTTTGATTTGCCGTACTAATGAAAAGCAACGGATGCTATTGTGTTACTGGTCAGCCATACAAAAGCTTCTGCAGCTTTCAATTCATTACAAAATCAAGAATACTTTCTGCACATTTTAATAAGCAGCTTAGAGTGAATGACCTGAGAAATATAGCACTTGTCTAAAAATTGGACAAACAAACGCCTAATCCCTACATTGTTCTCTCTGGCCTTGCTTTCTTTTGCCATGAGCTAGATTACCAAATGCCATGAGCTGGATTACCAAATAAACCTATGCAATCTCGTCTTTTAACTCAGGTCATTCACTTCAAGGACTGAAATATTTTCAACTTTGGACAACCAAAAATTATATATTTTCAGTTTATTTGTTTATTTGGTCAGAAATTTCCACAAATGGTTATTTCAGTTATTGGTACTCCTATTGCAGTTTTCTCAATGCAAACTGCTTCATGAGCAAAACATTATACACGTTTTCAAACAACTGAAAAGTTTCCTTGTAATTTTTCTATGCAGCAAAAATTTTGGACTCTCTATGTTGGACTACAAAAATTTTGGACCTAAGATTTTGATACACAAAAACATAAACGCCAAAATTTTTGGCTTTTTGTGGAAACTAATTCCTTATGTCATTTGTGAGTCTCATAAAGTCTAACACATTTTCTAAATAAGACAACTGTAACGTACAAGTACCTCATTATCATTGAATACCAGCTGTGAAAGAGTCAACTCTCCAATATAACCAATGAAAGCTTGTATTGCCAGTGTTCTTTTCTGAGAGGAATAATTTTAATTCAAATTGCAAGTCTTGAAGGTTTACAAACCAGGATTCCCAAACCCCATTCATCAAAATATGTAAATTTGAATGCCTTGTACAGAATTTTTGGATTTCATTACAGAAACTTCAGACAACAACAAAAACAATAAACATTACAGTCTACTTTGCTCGCTTTCAACTAAAAACATCATTCTTGGAAAACAGTATAAAGCAGAACATTTTGTGGGCAAGACATTGTATTTCTAAACACTGGTAATGTGTCACAGTAAATAATTCTTTATATACTGCAAAGCACTTCAGATGCTAAATATTCTGGAACACCAAAATATTTGGAGCATTGAAATTTTCAATTACTTGAAATTTCAAAAGGCATAAATGTCTAAAATCATTTGGATTTAATGTAACATGTGCAAATTCAACTGAGATTTGACTGATTACATCAAATTTTGAATGAAAACAGAATACTGTAACTTGATGTGTGCATAGTAAAATTTGATGTACTCACCCTATCAACAAAAGGACCAATGAAAGCAAGAACGTTAACCAAATTCATGTCCAAACCAATTTCTTCTTGTGTTTCTCGCAATGCAGCTTCTTCCAAAGAAGAGTCTTCCACACTCTTCTTTCCACCAGGGAAACTAAAATGTGATAAAATGATGCTATTAAACTTAAAATCAATCCAAGTCAATTTGCACTGAGGCACAGTAGTGTAATTCTCTGTCTTTGCAGCCAAAACAATCACAAAGAGATGGTTCTGTCCCAGGCAGGGCAAGGGCCCCATAATTTCATCATTGTGACAAAAGGGTTCCTGACTGTCTTCACTATTTCTGCAATCCCAGGACTTGCGGCTAAAAACTCAAATTTCCAAAAATTTATGTCAGACAAAAACTTTATACTTACAAGATCTAAGATAAACAATATCTCTTCCATAAAGCCTGGATTTCATTAAATCTTACCACTGATCATCAGTGATCCCATCACTGATGTTCTGTTTTTTATATGAAATTGTTGTCTTGCAGCATCAGTGATGATCGCTGATGTGCTCTGGAAAAAAAATTTTCATTCTGAAAGTTTTTTGGTGATGGTTGCTGTTGATTGCTGATGGTCCCAGAAACTTGGTTTTCATACATCATAATTCATTGGCAATGGTCACCAATGAGGTCACCGATGACTGATGATGAATTACAATTTAAAGAACATGGCTCAAAAAGATGAAGTAGCCTGGAAGCGGCACTACCAGGAAGGTAGCTGGAAAGCTCAAATTTCCCAGGAATGAAGAAGTGGGAAAGGAAAAAGAAATGGAAGGAAGGGGAATAGAAGGGAAAGAGAGGAGGGGAGGAAGCAGAAAGAAAGAGAGAGAGGTAAATGGACAGAATGCGGTGGTCTATTGGGAAAGAAGAAGAAAGTGTGTAAAAAGAAATGAAGGTACTTGGCTTGCTACCAGGATGAAAATATTCTTTGAGCCCTGGTAAAGAAAACCTGGCTTAAGAACCAAACATACTGTAGCGTGTTTGAATGATCAAACTTTCTTGAAGAAACATTTCATTCAAGATGGACCATTAAATCAACCTAGTCTTAGCCAAGCTCACAACAGATTTTCACAGATGCAGTAGATCTTGAGAAACAAATATTGAAAAGGAATTTTAAAAGCCATATGGTAATTTAGACCAAAAATAAGGAAAGGCAAGAGAACATGGAAAAGACACTTTTAATGTAAACAAACCTGATTTCTCCTCTATGACTTCTCAAATTGCTAGACCGTACTGTATACAGAATTGATGGTCTCTCATCAACAATGCATATGGGCAGTAATACTCCAGCTTCCATTTTTGATGTCTTTGCACCTTTGGTTAAAATCTTTGCAACTGGGGTTTCTTGCAGAGCTACACACCTCTCTGGTAATACATATCTTGCCTCATCTTCTATGAATCTTCTAATTGTAATATCTAATGCGGAGTTGTTTGATATTTGTCTTGTTTTTGTGCAAATGTTCACAAGGATCTTTGATTGCCTCACAAGCAGTGAGGATAATGCTTTGTGCATGGCAGCATTTGCTTGCTGGGTTCCTTGCTTCTTAACTTAAAAAAGTTTGTGGTATTTTTGACTGTTTGCTTGACCATTCTCAACTACAAAAGAGAAACAGATTACATACTGGCAAGATATCATATAAGCTACTGTATACAGGTTCTTTAGCTCTTTATGATGATATTAAACTTTACTTTACTGGTTTACTTTATTCTGATACTGATGCTGGTCTGTCAGAGAGTGCAAGAGGGATGGCACATAGTAACACGTAAAAGAACAATGCTTTTGGCACACCACAATTGTACAACTTGGAATCAATAAAGATTGCATTCAGCATTGAGAGCATTATTTCATTTATGTCTTGCACAATCAGAAGGATTCACCTGAAAAATATATGATTTATTGGGTACAATCATTGCTGGTTCCAAGACAAGTGGCAAAATTCTGTGCTGCTTGCTACAGAACACCTAAACCAAATGAAATATTTTCAAACAAAATCCCAAAATCTAGGACAGCAATGGCCTGCCTGCCTGGCCTGTGCACAGAGGCCAGGCAGGCAGGCCATGACCAAACTGACCAAGAGGCCCACCTTTTGGCCATATTATGGATCTCTTTTATAAACACGCACAGTGCCTTACAGTAAAATAATAAACACACACTAATCAATTTAACATAAATCTGTGACAGCATTGGAAACTTTCGTAAAATACAACCTCTTTTGCTAATAGTCGACATATTCGTATTACTCACCCTTCTTCCATCGTTGTTTTTCCTATAGTTCTTTGAGTGAGCTGAGACTTCAAATGAACTTTGCACCTTTAGACCATTCGTCTTGCTTCCCTGTGATCATGCTTGTGTCAGCATCCAGGTATCCTACAGATTGCACTTTAACATTTTTATGCAACTGATGCACCAAGCAACTGTGTAAATTGCATTTCCATGATACAACATGCCATATCAAATCCTGGCGTTCGTACTCATTGCATGTATTTGATTTGAAGCATCAAATTCCCATTCCAGACACAGAAATACTTTCCCGCGCTTTTCTCCAAAGTTTGGTTCCCTGTGATCATGATAGCAACAGCGCTGACGTCATCACTTCAGTAAAACAATGTTTCTACATATGTCTCAGCTGCTCAACTTTGCAGCATTTTTGCAGTGTCCTAGTGCTGTAGTACAGCTTTGAGCTTGTAACAAAATTGTTCTTCCTGCTTATCCGTAGCACTTTTGCTTTAGTCTATGGAAGAAATTGAGAGATTGGAGCAGTGTAAACACTCTCCGCAGCGCAGCAGCTTTGCGACTGATCAAAACCTAAGGCCTTCCGCTACAGTGAAAACGTAGCCTAGGCTACCCTAACTGTGGCAAATCAAATAAGAAACCAGAAAGCTCTAACGACAACTTTTTCTAAATCATATCCTTCGTGAAATTTCCATTTTACTCTTTTACCAAATTTTGCAAACATAGGCCTAGTCTACCTAGGGCAGAAAAACGTCTGTTTTATCCCACCCTTTCTTGTTGACAACAAAGGGTCCTGACAACAGAAGGTTTCTTTCGCTGTGCCGCAAAATGGTTCACGTACTTGATGCATTCGATCCGAGGTAGGTTGTTTATTGTCTGAAATGCGCTATGTGACCTTTTTCTCGATAACTGAATCTATCTTCTCTCAAGGTTCCATACAAATGTCCTTGGCTTTTAATCTTTGTTATAAGATAAAGATTTGAGACTTCAGACTTTGAACAGTCAAAGTTTCTTTACCCTGGGTACCAGTCTCTAAATTAGAATTAGAGGAATATCTGGCAGAGGAAAGGAGAGAAGAAGGGAAAGGAGAGGTTTCATTTTTCTTATCAATATAACAAATGAGGACATTCCAATTTAATGTTTGGATGATTTCACGGGAAAAGGGAAAATAGAAGTTATATTTTTCCAGTACACCAGCATTTCATAATTGTTTGACGATCTGATGGTTGAGTCTCTTATCGGTCAAAATGAATATATGTGTAACTCCTCGTGCAAATGGAAGAAGTTCACATGAAAGGATCCAGAAAGAGACTATCAACAATTTTGAACTTTATTCCCTTATTGAAGGGTTTCTTTCTCTGTCTTACATTAAAAACATCTTTGATTTGAAAATAGCTGTTAAATTGATTTAAAAGACCAAAATACGAAAGACAGTCAAACAAGAATTACAGACGCAGAAAAACATCTATTTCTTAGATGTGAATCCCACATGTTTAAAGCCATCTTTTAAAAATGGTTGTCAAATGGATCGAAAAGACCAATTAATGAGAAAAGTAAAGTAAGAATTACAGAGGCAGAGAAACATCTATTCATTATATGTCAGAATTCATCCCAGAATCTGCGATGTTTAAGAGCATCTTTTAAAAATAGCTGTTAAATTCATTGAAAAGACCAAAATAACAAAGACATTTGATGAGTAAAAAATAAAAGTCAAATAAGAATTACAGAGGCAGAAAAACATCTATTTCTTAGAAATGGAGGCAAAGAAACAAGACTTTGAATCAGCACACTAAGGCCTTTCGAATGTTACAGCTAGTCACAAATGTTAGTCACACTCTGAAGAGAACATAAGTTCGAAAGGCCTTTGTGTGCTGATTGAAAGTCTTGTTTCTTTGCCTCCATTTCTTACAAATTTTTAGTATTTTACCTACCAAATGTTTCTTAGATGTGAGAATTCATCCCAGAATCTATGATGTTTAGAAATATCTTTTTGAAATAGCTGCCAAGTTGATTCGGCAAAAGACCCAAAGAAATACATTGAATAAGTGATCAAAGACAAATAAAGATGACAGAGGTAGAAAAAGATCTATTTCTTAGGTGTGAGAACTCATCCTGTGATGTTTAAAAACATCGTCTAGAAATAGCTGCCAAATTGATTGAAAAGGCCAAATTAAAAAAGACATGTGTTGAGTAAATGATAGAAGTCACATAAGAATTACAGAGACAGAAAAATATCTATTTCTTAGATTTGAGAATAGACCTTTTAGCTATTCTGAAAATGAATGTTGATCGAACGATATTTCATTACAATTTGGTAGAATTTTCGAATTTACACAATTGCGATCGAAGCTGTAACGCCACTCTTTCGAACCTCGCGTATAAATTTGTATAAAAATATCGCTCGATCCAGGCTCTTTTGTAGAGTAGCTAAAAGGTCTATTCATACCAGAGTCTGTGATGTTTAAAAACAACTATTGAAAATAGCTGTTAAATTGAATGAAAAGTCCTAAGACCATCAGAAATGCGTTGAATAAAAGATAAAAGTCAAATAAGAATTACAGAGGCAAAAAACATCTATTTCTTAGATGTGAGAATTCATTCCAGAATCTGAGATGTTTAAAAAATTTCTAAAAATAGCTGTTATGTTGATTAAAAAGACCAAAAAAATTATAGAGACATCTTTTGAATAAATATTTAAAGTCAAATAACAGTTACAAAGGCAGAAATACATCCTTTCCTTAGATGTGAGAATTCACCCCAGAATCTGTCATGTTTAAAAACATTTTCTAAAGATAGCTGCCAAATTGATTGGAAAAGGCCAAGTTACAAGACACATGTGTCGAATAAATGATAAAAATGAAATAAGAACAATGGAGACAAAAACATCTATTTCTTAGATGTGAGAATTCATCCCAGAATCTGTGATGTTTAAGCACATCTTCTAGAAATAGCTGTTAGATTCATTGAAACGACCAAAGACCCAAAGAAGTGCATTGAATAAGTGGATCAAAGTCAAATAAGAATAATAGAGGAAAAAACATCTATTTCTGAGGTGTGAGAATTCATCCCAGAATCTGTGATGTTGAAAAACATCTTTCAGAAGTAGCTGTAAAATTGATTTGAAAGATCAACTTGCAAGAGAGATATGTTGAATAAAGGGTAAAAGTAAAATAAGAATCACGGAGGCAAAAAACATCCGTTTTCTTACATGTGAGAATTCATCCCAGAATCTTTGATGTTTAAGTAAAAGTTGATTGGCAATAAGGTGGTTCGCTCTCTCAAAGCATACAAGAATGAAGCTTGTCGAGCTTTGTTGATGAAGTACTGATTTTGGTTTCCCAAACACCTCGTTATGCCTGTTCGATCTTCTTCTTTCCACAGAGTGCAAGTTCAAGAGAAAAAGAAACGATGGGACTTCATATTACATCGTCGCGTTCGTCAGCTTACCATGGTAAGGTGTTCAGTCTTATATTCAGGCTTTAGGTTTTTAGTACGACGAGTCTGTCATTGAAGGTTATTTCCAAATTCTCTACCACAGATCATTTGTTTATAAATTTTTATTGCAGATGCCGATCTTCAGTGCATTCATGATGCTTGTCATCCTCATAAACTCGCTTGTCATTGGTCTTGAAACAAACGAAGATCTCAAAAAGAATAAACGCCATATCTTCATGAATCTGGACACTGTTTTCATCGTCATCTACACCATTGAATTTGCACTTAAAGTTTACGCTGAGCCTAAAGGATACTGGTATAGAAGCTACAATTTATTCGATTTCACTTTGTTGGTGTTAGATTACGTTCAAGAGTTGCTCGGTAACCTCAAGTTGCTGGAAGTCGATGAAGGAGCATTGAAGATTCTCAGATTACTGCGAGGTACAAGTCAAATATATGCTTTCTGATCTTTCAAATTATGTTTACTCCTCTCATATCTATTATGAGTTTTTGATTTTGATATTTTTGATATTTCGATATTCCATGTTATCTATACCCCTCTCATATCTATTGAACTTTAAGTTTCAAGGTGGACTTGGACAAGTCTAGCAGCACCTGTTCTAGCACGGTCTTGTGCAGAATGGCTTTCTATTATAGAGTCTGACTAATCAACGGCCTAATTTCATGAGCATTGCTTTAAAAGGGCTGCCTGAGATCCCATACTAACAAGCCTTTAGCAGGGCTCTGACATACAGAGGTCTTGATCCTGGGATTCTGCTAACAGAGCTGCTTCTATAAACAGGGATGAACTGTAGAGTGGGATCATTCGAGTAGGATTCCAGCTTCCAGGGCTGGCCAAATTACCATGTAATCACGTTTTATCACATATGCCGCCTATTGACAAAGGATCTCACCTAACATCGTCCACCTAGTATACCGGGGCAAGCATTGCTCATATAATCAGGCCCTAAATTAAACAGGAACTTACAGTTTTCCATTACTTTTACAGCTGCTAAATTGCTGAGGACAATATCATTTGTCGAGGGCTTGCAAGTGCTTGTCAGTGCATTGATCATCACAATCCGTAAATCAGTTTTGAACGTAGTAGTCCTGTTGGTTCTTCTCATGGTCTTTTTTGGAGTTGTTGGCTATTACATTTTTGGATATGATGAAACAGGGGATAAAGAAAGATGGGGCAGTCTCAGTACGGCTATGCTATCACTGTTCACATTTGTTACTGTAAGTATTCTTTAGCCTAGTTATATCATCAACGTAGCTGACTTCTTGCTTTCTGCCAATTGGGGTAATTTGCTCTTATCTTTGCCTATGATGAAACAGGAGATAAAAAGGATGGGGCAGTCCTAGTATTGCTATGCTAACACTGTTTACATTCGCTGCTGTCAGTATCTTTCAATAAACTTTCCAGTGTTTATCTTGCAAAACGTTTTCCCATGGTTAATATAGTATGGTTTTCCCCTCCAGCCATACCTCTCCCAGAGTTGGATCCAAGTGGGATCTCACTTGACAGAGCTGGTTCATTTTCCATACAAACATGAGATGGACCTTGCAAAGGTGTTGTAGGGCAGTGGTGCTGTTCGCTGATTTTACAGCCAGAATAGTGAGGCGAAGACGATATGATAAACAGCCCTATCTCTTGAGTCGCAGGGCCACCTCTTGAGTTTACAAGGGGTCGCAGACTTGATTAGATCTTCTCTAACTTATGCGATTTCAGTGCTTGGCACTATAAACTGTAACTTCACATTTGCCTTGGTCACCTTCACCCACAAAGGATTTCAAACCCTCACTGTTCGTGTCAGAGCTTGGAAAGGCGGATGATCCTCTTCTTATAAACAGGTCCTAAGGGAGAATCCTCAGGACGTTATGACTACAGAAGACGTTGCACTTTCCTCCCAGCATCAGATAGTTCTCTTGTTTGCAGGTTGATGGTTGGACAGTTATTCAGAAAAAGCTTGATACAAAGTTTCCTTACAGTCAGTGGTTTACAATAACCTTCATCTTTCTCGGTCATTTCATTTTCACAAATCTATTCATTGGAATTATCATCATGGTAAGTGAGGAGCGATTGCTTCGAAATCACACTAATTTGCTTATATTTGCCACGTTTTAAACTCCGTATAAGATGAATGGAAATCGTGTGGATGGGTAAGTTGCCTTCGACGGACAAGTCATCTGTGTGAAGACGGGACTGACAAAATCTTCGCACGTACTATGAGTCGTCTAACTTAATGTCCGTCTACTTGATCATACATAGTTACAGTAACCATGATTATATGGACGATCCAGGCAACATTTCGTATCCGATTTGTTGTCTGTCTGCACGTACAAGGACCAAAGACAAACTTGAAGTCGCACCAGACAAACTAACTATAAATTTACTCGTCCATCGGGGCCATTTTCTCGTCACCTCGTGCGAAACAAAACTGGATGGACAAAATGTTTGACGCACAAGCACAAGTCGCCTTGATAGACTTCTACGAAGGAGCTTGGATCGATTGCTATTATTATACACCTTTATACGTGGGGTCAGATCGAGTATCTAGCCTCGTTCCCAAGGGGTTCTTACGTCATCTGCTGATCCCAGAGTAGAGACAGAGCAACGGACCCACTCTGGGGACGACATTGGCTTCCCCGCACTGGCACACATTCGAAAATCTACAAAGCGTAGCAAAATGTCGAGTTAAATTCTTTTCAACGTAGCTGAAAGGTCTTTTGTCCATCTGCTTGTTTATCTATCCAGGACATTTTTAGAAAACGATTTGTTGTCAACATGGACAAGTCACCAAAAAGCGACTTGAAATTGCATCAAAAAAATATCTGCAATTTACATTAGCTCATTCACCTAAACGATGTGCTCTTCTTCCTGTTTGAAAAGGCTACTGAAGCAAGATCTGAATCCATAGAAATTTTTGAAAATGAAAGATTTCTAAGTGCTATGCAGTGGCTCTGGTTTTAAAAGATATCATGACTCACGGGGGGGGGGGGGGGAAGATGTTAAAAATGGTGATGATTAAGTTCAGTCTGATCAAGTCCTTTTTTGAGCAGTAGAAAATGGGTGGTGAGGTAGGTAACAGTAACGATAACTAAGATGAAACAAATTAAGTCTACCATAACTCTTTTGTGATTCTAGAATATCCATGACTCGACAGAAAGATATAATTCATCAAGGAAATTGGAAAGAGAAGCCATCCTTCAGGTATGTCCTAAACTCAACTCTGTAAAATAGAGTACAACGACGAACCTCGTCACAAAGGTCCTCGGGAAAAGGTTCTACAAAGACAAGCATTCTTTGTGCAAAGTCAGCTACTTGCTTTCACAGCTTCCAGAATAATTCACAGCACAAAAATCGCAAAAATAAGAAAAAAAGAGATAGTACAGGCCACTGCTCTTTGTACTCCATTGTGGCTTTGCTGTAAAATAGCTGTACTTTTCAACTTCATCCTTGGAGCTTCAACGTCACTCTTCATTCTTGAATCATATGTATGTATCATCTTTTTCTTAGTTTCATCCAACAAAGACTGAAATGCTGTCGATTGACATTAAGTTGATGACATTTCAAATGAGAACAGGGAGAAAAAGTCTTTTGACTTCATTACACTAGATCAACTTTAATAGCATCTTTTATGTCATTAATATACTGACATTTCGGGTGCTATAAAAAGTATATCATCATTCTCTTAATTTCATCCACCACAGACTGAAATGCCGTCGATTAACATCAAGTTTATGACATTTCAAATAGTAACAAGGTGAAACAGTGATTTGACTTCATTGCACTATATCAACTTTAATAGCACCTTTTTTCTCATTAACATAATGACATCGACATTTCGGGTGCTGTTAAAAATGTATTATCTTTTTTTTAATTTCGACCAACGAAGGCTGAAATGACGTCCATTAACATCAATTTGATGACATTTCAAACAGTAACAAAAACAAATGGCCTTTTGACTTCATTGCACATGATAAATTTCATACGGCCCATGCAATAAATTTGAACATTCAACAGAACGTTGAAAACGTCTCAAACATCTATTCATTCAAAGTGAGACTTAAAAAGAGACTTGCAGTTGCATAAAAACCTCCATTCACTACATGTGAGAATTCATCACAGAATCTGGGATGCTCAAAAACATTTACTTCACGTGTTTGTTATACTGAAGAAAAGGATGATTGACGATTATGCAATAAGTCTGAAAGTTCAACAGAACGTTTAAAATGTCTAAAACATCTTTTCAATGAATATGAGACTTCAAAAGAGACTTGCAGTGGCACAAAAACCTCAATTGACTACATGTGAGAATTCATCACAGAATCTAGGATCCTCAAAAACATCTACATCACATGTTTTTTTTAAAATGAAGAAAAGGATGATTGACGAATATGCAATAAGCCTGAAAGTTCAACAAAGCGTTTCAAATTTCTAAAACATCTTTTCAATCAATGTGAGACTTCAAAAGAGACTTGCAGTCGCACAAAGACCTTCATTGACTACATGTGAGAATTCATCACAGAATCTTGGATGCTCAAAAACATCTACAACACATGTTTGTTAAACTGAAGAAAAGGATGATTGACGATTATGCAATAAGTCTGAAAGTTCAACAGAACGTTTAAAATGTTTAAAACATCTTTTCAATCAAAGTGAGACTTCAAAAGAGACTTGAAGTCGCATAAAAACCTTCATTGACTACATGTGAGAATTCATCACAGAATGTGGGATGCTCAAAAACATCTACTTCACATGTTTGTTAAACTGAAGAAAAGGATGACTGACGAATATGCAATAAGCCTGAAAGTTCAACAGAACGTTTAAAATGTCTAAAACATCTTTTCAATCAAAGTGAGACTTCAAAAGAGACTTGCAGTCGCATAAATACCTCAACTGACTACATGTGAGAATTCATCACAGAATCTGGGATGCTCAAAAACATCTACTTCACATGTTTGCTAAACTGAAGAAAAGGATGATTGACGATTATGGAATAAGTCTGAAAATCATACAGAACGTTTCAAATGTCTAAAATATATTTTCAATCAAAATGAGACTTCAAAAGAGACTTGCAGTCGCATAAATACCTCAACTGACTACATGTGAGAATTCATCACAGAATCTGGGATACTCAAAAACATCTACTTCACATGTTTGTTAAACTAAAGAAAAGGATGATTGACGATTATGGAATAAGTCTGAAAATCATACAGAACGTTTCAAATGTCTAAAATATCTTTGCAAGCAAAGTGAGACTTCAAAAGAGACTTGCAGTCGCATAAAAGCCTGCCTTGACTAGATGTTAGAATTCATCACAGAATCTGGGATGCTCAAAAACATCTACTTCACATGTTTGTTAAACTGAAGAAAAGGATGATTGACGATTATGGAATAAGTCTAAAAATTCAACAGAACGTTTAAAATGTCTAAAACATCTTTTCAATCAAAGTGAGACTTCAAAAGAGACTTGCAGTCGCATAAAAACCTCAACTGACTACATGTGAGAATTCATCACAGAATATGGGATGCTCAAAAACATCTACTTCACATGTTTGTTACACTAAAGAAAAGGATGATTGACGATCATGGAATAAGACTGAAAATCATACAGAACTTTTCAAATGTCTAAAACATCTTTTCAATCAAAGTGAGACTTCAAAGGAGACTTGCAGTCGCATAAAAACCTCCCTTGACTAGATGTGAGAATTCATCACAGAATCTGGGATGCTCAAAAACATCTACAACACATGTTTGTTAAACTGAAGAAAAGGATGATTGACGATTATGGAATAAGTCTGAAAATTCAACAGAACGTTTAAAATGTCTAAAACATCTTTTCAATCAAAGTGAGACTTCAAAAGAGACTTGCAGTCGCATAAATCCTCAACTGACTACATGTGAGAATTCATCACAGAATCTGGGATGCTCAAAAACATCTACTTCACATGTTTGTTAAACTAAAGAAAAAGATGATTGACGATTATGCAATAAGTCTAAAAATTCAATAGAAAGTTTAAAATGTCTAGAATATCTTTTCAATCAAAGTGAGACTTCAAAAGAGACTTGCAGTTGCATAAAAACCTCCCTTGACTAGATGTGAGAATTCATCACAGAATCTTGGATGCTAAAAAACATCTACTTCACATGTTTGCTAAACTGAAGAAAAGGATGATTGACGATTATGGAATAAGTCTGAAAATTCAACAGAACTTTTAAAATGTCTAAAACATCTTTTCAATCAAAGTGAGACTTCAAAGGAGACTTGCAGTCGCATAAAAACCTCCCTTGACTAGATGTGAGAATTCATCACAGAATCTTGGATGCTCAAAAACATCTACAACACATGTTTGTTAAACTGAAAAAAAGGATGATTTACGATTATGCAATAAGTCTAAAAATTCAATAGAACGTTTAAAATGTCTATAATATCTTTTCAATCAAAGTGAGACTTCAAAGGAGACTTGCAGTCGCATAAAAACCTCAACTGACTACATGTGAGAATTCATCACAGAATCTGGGATGCTCAAAAACATCTACTTCACATGTTTGTTAAACTGAAGAAGAGGATGATTGACGATTATGGAATAAGTTTGAAAATTCAACAGAACGTTTAAAATGTCTAAAACATCTTTTCAATCAAAGTGAGACTTCAAAAGAGACTTGCAGTCGCATAAAAATCTCAACTGACTTCATGTGAGAATTCATCACAGAATCTGGGATGCTCAAAAACATCTACTTCACATGTTTGTTAAACTAAAGAAAAGGATGATTGACGATTATGGAATAAGTCTGAAAGTTCAACAGAACGTCTAAAATGTATAAAACATCTTTTCAATCAAAGTGAGACTTCAAAGGAGACTTGCAGTCGCATAAAAACCTCCCTTGACTAGATGTGAGAATTCATCACAGAATCTGGGATGCTAAAAAACATCTACTTCACATGTTTGCTAAACTGAAGAAAAGGATGATTGACGATTATGGAATAAGTCTGAAAATTCAACAGAACTTTTAAAATGTCTAAAACATCTTTTCAATCAAAGTGAGACTTCAAAGGAGACTTGCAGTCGCATAAAAACCTCCCTTGACTAGATGTGAGAATTCATCACAGAATCTGGGATGCTTAAAAACATCTACTTCACATGTTTGTTACACTGAAGAAAAGGATGATTGACGATTACGGAATAAGTCTGAAAGTTCAACAGAACGTTTAGAATGTCTAAAACATCTTTTCAATCAAAGTGAGACTTCAAAAGAGACTTGCAGTCGCATAAAAACCTCAACTGACTACATGTGAGAATTCATAACAGAATATGGGATGCTCAAAAACATCTACTTCACATGTTTGTTAAACTGAAGAAAAGGATAATTGACGATTATGGAATAAGTCTGAAAATTCAACAGAACGTTTAAAATGTCTAAAACATCTTTTCAATCAAAGTGAGACTTCAAAGAAGACTTGCAGTCGCATAAAAACCTCCCTTGACTAGATGTGAGAATTCATCACAGAATCTGGGATGCTCAAAAACATCTACTTCACATGTTTGTTAAACTGAAGAAAAGGATGATTGACGATTATGCAATAAGTCTAAAAATTCAATAGAACGTTTAAAATGTCTATAATATCTTTTCAATCAAAGTGAGACTACAAAAGAGACTTGCAGTTGCATCAAAACCTCAACTGACTACATGTGAGAATTCATCACAGAATCTGGGATGCTAAAAAACATCTAACTTAAATGTTTGTTACACTGAAGAAAAGGATGATTGACGATTATGGAATAAGTCTGAAAATCATACAGAACGTTTCAAATGTCTAAAATATATTTTCAATCAAAGTGAGACTTCAAAAGAGACTTGCAGTCGCATAAATACCTCAACTGACTACATGTGAGAATTCATCACAGAATCTGGGATGCTCAAAAACATCTACAACACATGTTTGTTAAACTAGAGAAAAGGATGATTGACGATTATGGAATAAGTCTGAAAGTTCAACAGAACGTTTAAAACGTCTAAAACATTTTTTCAATCAAAGTGAGACTTCGAAAGAGACTTGCAGTTGCATAAATACCTCAACTGACTACATGTGAGAATTAATAACAGAATCTGGGATGCTAAAAAACATCTACTTCACATGTTTGTTAAACTAAAGAAAAGGATGATTGACGATTATGGAATAAGTCTGAAAGTTCAACAGAACGTTTAAAACGTCTAAAACATTTTTTCAATCAAAGTGAGACTTCGAAAGAGACTTGCAGTTGCATAAATACCTCAACTGACTACATGTGAGAATTAATAACAGAATCTTGGATGCTCAAAAACATTTACTTCACATGTTTGCTAAAATGAAGAAAAGGATGATTGACGATTTTTGAATAAGTCTGAAAATTCAACAGAACGTTTAAAATGTCTAAAACATCTTTTCAATCAAAGTGAGACTTCAAAAGAGACTTGCAGTCGCATAAAAAACTGCCTTGACTAGATGTGAGAATTCATCACAGAATCTGGGATGCTCAAAAACATCTACAACACATGTTTGTTAAACTGAAGAAAAGGATGATTGACGATTATGCAATAAGTCTAAAAATTCAACAGAACGTTTAAAATAACTAAAACATCTTTTCAATCAAAGTGAGACTTCAAAAGAGACTTGCAGTCGCATAAAAACCTCCCTTGAATAGATGTGAGAATTCATCACAGAATCTGGGATGCTCAAAAACATCTACTTCACATGTTTGTTAAACTGAAGAAAAGGATGATTGACGATTATGCAATAAGTCTGAAAATTCAACAGAACGTTTAAAATGTCTAAAACATCTTTTCAATCAAGGTGAGACTTCAAAAGAGACTTGCAGTCACATAAAAACCTCAACTGACTACATGTGAGAATTCATCACAGAATCTGGGATGCTCAAAAACATCTACTTCACATGATTGTTACACTGAAGAAAAGGATGATTGACGATTATGGAGTAAGTCTGAAAATTCAACAGAACGTTTAGAATGTCTAAAACATCTTTTCAATCAAAGTGAGACTTCAAAGGAGACTTGCAGTCGTATAAAAACCTCCCTTGACTAGATGTGAGAATTCATCACAGAATCTGGGATGCTGAAAAACATCTACAACACATGTTTGTTAAACTGAAGAAAAGGATGATTGACGATTATGCAATAAGTCTAAAAATTCAACAGAACGTTTAAAATAACTAAAACATCTTTTCAATCAAAGTGAGACTTCAAAAGAGACTTGCAGTCGCATAAAAACCTCCCTTGACTAGATGTGAGAATTCATCACAGAATCTGGGATGCTCAAAAACATCTACTTCACATGTTTGTTAAACTGAAGAAAAGGATGATTGACGATTATGCAATAAGTCTGAAAATTCAACAGAACGTTTAAAATGTTTAAAACATCTTTTCAATCAAAGTGAGACTTCGAAAGAGACTTGCAGTTGCATGAAAACCTCCATTCACTACATGTGAGAATTCATCACAGAATCTGGGATGCTCAAAAACATCTACTTCACATGTTTGTTAAACTAAAGAAAAGGATGATTGACAATTATGTAATAAGTCTGAATGTTCAGCAAAACGTTTAAACTGTCTAAAACATCTTTTAAATCAAAGTTAAACTTCAAAAGAGACTTGCAGTCGCATAAAAACCTCCCTTGACTAGATGTGAGAATTCATCACAGAATCTGGGATGCTCAAAAACATCTACTTCACATGATTGTTAAACTGAAAAAAAGGATAATTGACGATTATGCAATAAGTCTGAAAATTTAACAGGACATTTAAAATGTCTAAAACATCTTTTCAATCAAAGTGAGACTACAAAAGAGACTTCCAGTCGCACAAAAACCTCCATTGACTACATGTGAGAATTCATCACAGAATCTGGGATGCTCAAAAACATTTACTTCACATGTTTGTTATACTGAAAAAAAGGAAGATTGACGATTATGCAATAAGTCTGAAAGTTCAACAGAAAGTTTAAAATGACTAAAACATCTTTTCAATCAAAGTGAGACATCAAAAAAGACTTGCAGTCGCATAAAAATCTACATTCACTACATGTGAGGTTTCATCACAGAATCTGGGATGCTAAAAAACATCTACTACACATATTTCTGAAACTGAAGAAAACGATGATTGACGATTATGCAACAAGTCTGAAAGTTCAACAGAACGTTTAAAATGTCTAAAACATCTTTTCAATCAATGTGAGACTTCAAAAGAGACTTCCAGTCGCACAAAAACCTCCATTGACTACATGTGAGAATTCATCACAGAATCTGGGATGCTCAAAAACATTTACTTCACATGTTTGTTATACTGAAGAAAAGGATGATTGACGATTATGCAATAAGTCTGAAAGTTCAACAGAAAGTTTAAAATGACTAAAACATCTTTTCAATCAAAGTGAGACTTCAAAAAAGACTTGCAGTCGCATAAAAACCTACATTCACTACATGTGAGGTTTCATCACAGAATCTGGGATGCTAAAAAACATCTACTACACATATTTCTGAAACTGAAGAAAACGATGATTGACGATTATGCAACAAGTCTGAAAGTTCAACAGAACGTTTAAAATGTCTAAAACATCTTTTCAATCAATGTGAGACTTCAAAAGAGTCTTGCAGACGCATAAAAACCTCCCTTAACTAGATGTGAGAATTCATCACAGAATCTGGGATGCTCAAAAACATCTACTTCACATGATTGTAAAACTGAAGAAAAGGATAATTGACGTTTATGCAATAAGTCTGAAAATTTAACAGGACATTTAGAATGTCTAAAACATCTTTTCAATCAATGTGAGACTACAAAAGAGACTTCCAGTCGCACAAAAACCTCATTCACTACATGTGAGAATTCATCACAGAATCTGGGATGCTAAAAAACATCTACTACACATATTTCTGAAACTGAAGAAAGGATGATTGACGATTATGCAATAAGTCTGAAAGTTCAACAGAACGTTTAAAATGTCTAAAACATCTTTTCAATCAAACTGAGACTTCAAAAGAGACTTCCAGTCGCATAAAAACCTCCCTTGACTAGATGTGAGAATTCATCACAGAATCTGGGATGCTCAAAAACATCTACAACACATGTTTGTTAAACTGAAGAAAAGGATGATTGACAATTATGCAATAAGTCTAAAAATTCAAAAAAACGTTTAAAATGTCTATAATATCTTTTCAATCAAAGTTAGACTTCAAAAGAGACTTGCAGTTGCATAAAAACCTCCCTTGACTAGATGTGAAGATTCATCACAGAATCTGGGATGCTCAAAAACATCTGCAACAAATGTTTGTTAAACTGAAGAAAAGGATGATTGACGATTATGCAATAAGTCTAAAAATTCAACAGAACGTTTAAAATGTCTATAATATCTTTTCAATCAAAGTGAGACTTCAAAAGAGACTTGCAGTTGCATAAAAACCTAAACTGACTACATGTGAGAATTCATCACAGAATCTAGGATGCTCAAAAACATCTACAACAAATATTTGTTAAACTGAAGAAAAGGATGATTGACGATTATGCAATAAGTCTAAAAATTCAAAAAAACGTTTAAAATGTCTATAATATCTTTTCAATCAAAGTTAGACTTCAAAAGAGACTTGCAGTTGCATAAAAACCTCCCTTGACTAGATGTGAGAATTCATCACAGAATCTGGGATGCTCAAAAACATCTACTTCACATGTTTGTTACACTGAAGAAAAAGATGATTGACGATTATGGAATAAGTCTGAAAATTCAACAGAATGTTTAAAATGTCTAGAACATCTTTTCAATCAAAGTGAGACTTCAAAAGAGACTTGCAGTTGCATAAATACCTCAACTGACTACATGTGACAATTCATCACAGAATCTGGGATGCTTAAAAACATCTACAACACATGTTTGTTAAACTGAAGAAAAGGATGATTGACGATTATTCAACAAGTCTGAAAGTTCAATAGAACGTTTAAAATGTCTGAAACATCTTTTCAATCAAAGTGAGACTTCAAAAGAGACTTGCAGTCGTATAAAAACCTCCCTTGACTACATGTGAGAATTCATCACAGAATCTGGGATGCTCAAAAACATCTACAACGCATGTTTGTTAAACTGAAAAAAAGGATGATTGACGATTATGCAATTAGTCTAAAAATTCAACAGAACGTTTAGAATGTCTAAAACATCTTTTCAATCAAAGTGAGACTTCAAAAGAGACCTGCAGTCGCATAAAAACCTCCCTTGACTAGATGTGAGAATTCATCACAGAATCTGGGATGTTCAAAAACATCTACTTCACATGATTGTTACACTGAAGAAAAGGATGATTGACGATTATGGAATAAGTCTGAAAATTCAACAGAACGTTTAAAATGTCTAAAACATCTTTTCAATCAAAGTGAGACTTCAAAAGAGACCTGCAGTCGCATAAAAACCTCCCTTGACTAGATGTGAGAATTCATCACAGAATCTGGGATGTTCAAAAACATCTACTTCACATGATTGTTACACTGAAGAAAAGGATGATTGACGATTATGGAATAAGTCTGAAAATTCAACAGAACGTTTAAAATGTCTAAAACATCTTTTCAATCAAAGTGAGACTTCAAAAGAGACTTGCAGTCGCATAAAAACCTCAACTGACTACCTGTGAGAATTCTAAACAGAATCTGGGATGCTCAAAAACATCTAATTCACATGATTGTTACACTGAAGAAAACGATGATTGACGATTATGGAATAAGTCTGAAAATTTCAACAGAACGATTAGGAAGTCTAAAACATCTTTTAAATCAATGTGAGACTTCAAAAGAGACTTGCAGTTGCATAAGAACCTCCCTTGACTACATGTGAGAATTCATCACAGAATCTTGGATGCTCAAAAACATCTACAACACATGTTTGTTAAACTGAAGAAAAGGATGATTGACGATTATGCAATAAGTCTAAAAATTCAACAGAACGTTTAAAATATCTATAATATCTTTTCAATCAAAGTGAGACTTCATAAGAGACTTGCAGTTGCATAAAAACCTCCTTTGACTAGATGTGAGAATTCATCACAGAATCTGGGATGCTCAAAAAAATCTACAACACATGTTTGTTAAACTGAAGAAAAGGATGATTGACGATTATGCAATAAGTCTAAAAATTCATCAGAACGTTTAAAATGTCTAAAACATCTTTTCAAACAATGTGAGACTTCAAAAGAGACTTGCAGTCGCATAAAAACCTCAACTGACTACCTGTGAGAATTCTAAACAGAATCTGGGATGCTCAAAAACATCTAATTCACATGATTGTTACACTGAAGAAAACGATGATTGACGATTATGGAATAAGTCTGAAAATTTCAACAGAACGATTAGGAAGTCTAAAACATCTTTTAAATCAATGTGAGACTTCAAAAGAGACTTGCAGTTGCATAAGAACCTCCCTTGACTACATGTGAGAATTCATCACAGAATCTTGGATGCTCAAAAACATCTACAACACATGTTTGTTAAACTGAAGAAAAGGATGATTGACGATTATGCAATAAGTCTAAAAATTCAACAGAACGTTTAAAATATCTATAATATCTTTTCAATCAAAGTGAGACTTCATAAGAGACTTGCAGTTGCATAAAAACCTCCTTTGACTAGATGTGAGAATTCATCACAGAATCTGGGATGCTCAAAAAAATCTACAACACATGTTTGTTAAACTGAAGAAAAGGATGATTGACGATTATGCAATAAGTCTAAAAATTCATCAGAACGTTTAAAATGTCTAAAACATCTTTTCAAACAATGTGAGACTTCAAAAGAGACTTGCAGTCGCATAAAAACCTCAACTGACTACATGTGAGAATTCATCACAGAATCTGGGATGCTCAAAAACATCTACTTCACATGTTTGTTAAACTGAAGAAAAGGATGATTGACGATTATGCAATAAGTCTAAAAATTCAACAGAACGTTTAAAATATCTATAATATCTTTTCAATCAAAGTGAGACTTCATAAGAGACTTGCAGTTGCATAAAAACCTCCTTTGACTAGATGTGAGAATTCATCACAGAATCTGGGATGCTCAAAAAAATCTACAACACATGTTTGTTAAACTGAAGAAAAGGATGATTGACGATTATGCAATAAGTCTAAAAATTCATCAGAACGTTTAAAATGTCTAAAACATCTTTTCAAACAATGTGAGACTTCAAAAGAGACTTGCAGTCGCATAAAAACCTCAACTGACTACATGTGAGAATTCATCACAGAATCTGGGATGCTCAAAAACATCTACTTCACATGTTTGTTAAACTGAAGAAAAGGATGATTGACGATTATGCAATAAGTCTAAAAATTCAATAGAACGTTTAAAATGTCTATAACATCTTTTCAATCAAAGTGAGACTACAAAAGAGACTTGCAGTTGCATCAAAACCTCTCTTGACTAGATGTGAGTATTCATCACAGAATCTGGGATGCTCAAAAACATCTACTTCACATGTTTGTTATACTGAAGAAAAGGATGATTGACGATTATGGAATAAGTCTGAAAATTCAACAGAACGTTTAGAATGTCTAAAACATCTTTTCAATCAAAGTGAGATTTCAAAAGAGACTTGCAGTCGCATAAAAACCTCAACTGACTACATGTGAGAATTCATCACAGAATCTGGGATGCTCAAAAACATCTACTTCACATGATTGTTACACTGAAGAAAAGGATGATTGACGATTATGGAATAAGTCTGAAAATTCAGCAGAAAGTTTAGAATATCTAAAACATCTATTCAATCAAAGTGAGACTTCAAAAGAGACTTGCAGTCGCTAAAAACCTCAACTGACTACATTTTAGAATTCATCACAGAATCTGGGATGCTAAAAAACATCTAATTTAAATGTTTGTTACACTGAAGAAAAGGATGATTGACGATTATGGAATAAGTCTGAAAATCATACAGAACGTTTCAAATGTCTAAAATATATTTTCAATCAAAGTGAGACTTCAAAAGAGACTTGCAGTCGCATAAATACCTCAACTGACTACATGTGAGAATTCATCACAGAATCTGGGATGCTCAAAAACATCTACAACACATGTTTGTTAAACTAGAGAAAAGGATGATTGACGATTATGGAATAAGTCTGAAAGTTCAACAGAACGTTTAAAACGTCTAAAACATTTTTTCAATCAAAGTGAGACTTCGAAAGAGACTTGCAGTTGCATAAATACCTCAACTGACTACATGTGAGAATTAATAACAGAATCTGGGATGCTAAAAAACATCTACTTCACATGTTTGTTAAACTAAAGAAAAGGATGATTGACGATTATGGAATAAGTCTGAAAGTTCAACAGAACGTTTAAAACGTCTAAAACATTTTTTCAATCAAAGTGAGACTTCGAAAGAGACTTGCAGTTGCATAAATACCTCAACTGACTACATGTGAGAATTAATAACAGAATCTTGGATGCTCAAAAACATTTACTTCACATGTTTGCTAAAATGAAGAAAAGGATGATTGACGATTTTTGAATAAGTCTGAAAATTCAACAGAACGTTTAAAATGTCTAAAACATCTTTTCAATCAAAGTGAGACTTCAAAAGAGACTTGCAGTCGCATAAAAAACTGCCTTGACTAGATGTGAGAATTCATCACAGAATCTGGGATGCTCAAAAACATCTACAACACATGTTTGTTAAACTGAAGAAAAGGATGATTGACGATTATGCAATAAGTCTAAAAATTCAACAGAACGTTTAAAATAACTAAAACATCTTTTCAATCAAAGTGAGACTTCAAAAGAGACTTGCAGTCGCATAAAAACCTCCCTTGAATAGATGTGAGAATTCATCACAGAATCTGGGATGCTCAAAAACATCTACTTCACATGTTTGTTAAACTGAAGAAAAGGATGATTGACGATTATGCAATAAGTCTGAAAATTCAACAGAACGTTTAAAATGTCTAAAACATCTTTTCAATCAATGTGAGACTTCAAAAGAGACTTGCAGTCGCATAAAAACCTCAATTGACTACATGTGAGAATTCATCACAGAATCTGGGATGCTCAAAAACATCTACTTCACATGATTGTTAAACTGAAGAAAAGGATGATTGATGATTATGCAATAAGTCTAAAAATTCAACAGAACGTTAAAATGTCTAAAACATCTTTTCAATCAAAGTGAGACTTCAAAAGAAACTTGCAGTCGCATAAAAACCTCCCTTGACTAGATGTGAGAATTCATCACAGAATCTGGGATGCTCAAAAACATCTACTTCACATGTTTGTTAAACTGAAGAAAAGGATGATTGACGATTATGCAATAAGTCTGAAAGTTCAATAGAACGTTTAAAATGTCTAAAACATCTTTTCAAGCAAAGTGAGACTTCAAAAGAGACTTGCAGTCGTAAAAAACCTCAACTGACTACATGTGAGAATTCATCACAGAATCTAGGATGCTCAAAAAAATCTACAACACATGTTTGTTAAACTGAAGAAAAGGATGATTGACGATTATGCAATAAGTCTAAAAATTCATCAGAACGTTTAAAATGTCTAAAACATCTTTTCAAACAATGTGAGACTTCAAAAGAGACTTGCAGTCGCATAAAAACCTCAACTGACTACATGTGAGAATTCATCACAGAATCTGGGATGCTCAAAAACATCTACTTCACATGTTTGTTAAACTGAAGAAAAGGATGATTGACGATTATGGAATAAGTCTGAAAATCAAACAGAAAGTTTAGAATGTCTAAAACATCTTTTCAATCAAAGTGAGACTTCAAAAGAGACTTGCAGTCGCATAAAAACCTCCCTTGACTAGATGTGAGAATTCATCACAGAATCTGGGATGCTCAAAAACATCTACTTCACATGTTTGCTAAACTGAAGAAAAGGATGATTGACGATTATGCAACAAGTCTAAAAATTCAACAGAACGTTAAAATGTCTAAAACATCTTTTCAATCAAAGTGAGACTGCAAAAGAGACTTGCAGTCGCATAAAAACCTCCTTTGACTAGATGTGAGAATTCATCACAGAATCTGGGATGCTTAAAAACATCTACTTCACATGTTTGTTAAACTGAAGAAAAGGATGATTGATGATTATGCAATAAGTCTAAAAATTCAACAGAACGTTAAAATGTCTAAAACATCTTTTCAATCAAAGTGAGACTTCAAAAGAAACTTGCAGTCGCATAAAAACCTCCCTTGACTAGATGTGAGAATTCATCACAGAATCTCGGATGCTCAAAAACATCTACTTCACATGTTTGTTAAACTGAAGAAAAGGATGATTGACGATTATGCAATAGGTCTGAAAATTCAACAGAACGTTTATAATGTCTAAAACATCTTTTCAATCAAAGCGCGACTGCAAAAGAGCCTTGCAGTCGCATAAAAACCTCCATTGACTAGATGTGAGAATTCATCACAGAATCCAGGATGCTCAAAAACATCTACTTCACATCTTTGTTACACTTAAGAAAAGGATGATTGACGATTATGCAATAAGTCTGCAAATTCAACAAAACTTTTAAAATGTCTAAAACATCTTTTCAATCAAAGTGAGACTTTGAAAGAGACTTGCAGTCGCATGAAAACCTTTATTCACTACATGTGAGAATTCATCACAGAATCAAGGATGCTCAAAAACATCTACTTCACATCTTTGTTACACTTAAGAAAAGGATGATTGACGATTATGGAATAAGTCTGAAAATTCAAAAGAACGTTTAAATGTCTAAAACATCTTTCAATCAAAGTGAGACTTCGAAGGAGACTTGCAGTCGCATAAAAACCTCCCTTGACTAGATGTGAGAATTCATCACAGAATCTGGGATGCTCAAAAACATCTACAACACATGTTTGTTAAACTGAAGAAAAGGATGATTGACGATTATGCAATAAGTCTGAAAGTTCAACAGAACGTTTAAAACGTCTAAAACATTTTTTCAATCAAAGTGAGACTTCGAAAGAGACTTGCAGTTGCATAAATACCTCAACTGACTACTTGTGAGAATTGATAACAGAATCTGGGATGCTAAAAAACATCTACTTCACATGTTTGTTAAACTAAAGAAAAGGATGATTGACGACTATGGAATAAGTCTGAAAGTTCAGCAAAACGTTTAAAACGTCTAAAACATTTTTTCAATCAAAGTGAGACTTCGAAAGAGACTTGCAGTTGCATAAATACCTCAACTGACTACATGTGAGAATTAATAACAGAATCTTGGATGCTCAAAAACATTTACTTCACATGTTTGCTAAACTGAAGAAAAGGATGATTGACGATTATGGAATAAGTCTGAAAATTCAACAGAACGTTTAAAATGTCTAAAACATCTTTTCAATCAAAGTGAGACTTCAAAGGAGACTTGCAGTCGTAGAAAATCCTCCCTTGACTAGATGTGAGAATTCATCACAGAATCTGGGATGCTCAAAAACATCTACTTCACATGATTGTTACACTGAAGAAAAGGATGATTGACGATTATGGAGTATGCCTGAAAATTCAACAGAACGTTTAGAATGTCTAAAACATCTTTTCAATCAAAGTGAGACTTCAAAGGAGACTTGCAGTCGTATAAAAACCTCAACTGACTAGATGTGAGAATTCATCACAGAATCTGGGATGCTTAAAAACATCTACTTCACATGATTGTTACACTGAAGAAAAGGATGATTGACGATTATGGAATAAGTCTGAAAATTCAACAGAACGTTTAGAATGTCTAAAGCATCTTTTCAATCATAGTGAGATTTCAAAAGAGACTTGCAGTCGCATAAAAACCTCAACTGACTACATGTGAGAATTCATCACAGAATCTGGGATGCTCAAAAACATCTACTTCACATGTTTGTTAAACTGAGAAAAGGAACCATAGACGATTATGCAATAAGTTTGAAAGTTCAACAGAACGTTTAAAATGTCTGAAACATCTTTTCAATCAAAGTGAGACATCAAAAGAGACTTGCAATCGCATAAAAACCTCAACTGACTACATGTGAGAATTCATCACAGATTCTGGGATGCTCAAAAACATCTACTTCACATGTTTGTTAAACTGAAGAAAAGGATGATTGACAATTATGGAATAAGTCTGAATATTCAACAGAACGTTTAGAATGTCTAAAGCATCTTTTCAATCAAAGTGAGATTTCAAAAGAGATTTGCAGTCGCATAAAAACCTCAACTGACTACATGTGGGAATTCATCACAGAATCTGTGATGCTAAGAAACATCTA
This sequence comes from Aurelia sp. 4 Dawson et al 2005, assembly GCA_964019985.1. Lineage (NCBI taxonomy): Eukaryota > Metazoa > Cnidaria > Scyphozoa > Semaeostomeae > Ulmaridae > Aurelia > Aurelia sp. 4 Dawson et al 2005. Next base: position 14,283,909 of record OZ026509.1, read on the forward strand.
CTTCACATGTTTGCTAAACTGAAGAAAAGGATGATTGACAATTATGGAATAAGTCTGAAAATTCAACAGAACATTTAAACGGTCTAAAACACCTTTTCAATCAAAGTGAGACTTTAAAAGAGACTTGCAGTCGCATAAAAACCTCCGTTGACCAGATGTGAGAATTCATCACAGAATCTCGGATGCTCAAAAACATCTACTTCACATGTTTGTTACACTGAAGAAAAGGATCATTGACGATTACGGAATATGTCTGAAAGTTCAACACAACGTTTAAAATGTCTAAAACATCTTTTCAATCAAAGTGAGACTTCAAAGGAGACTTGCAGTAGCATAAATACCTCCATTGACTACATGTGGGAATTCATCACAGATTCTGGGATGCTCAAAAACATCTACTTCACATGTTTGCTAAACTGAAGAAAAGGATGATTGACGATTATGGAATAAGTTTAAAAATTCAACAGAACGTTTAGAATGTCTAAAACATCTTTTCAATCAAAGTGAGACTTCAAAGGAGACTTGCAGTCGCATAAAAACCTCCATTGACTACATGTGGGAATTCATCACAGATTCTGGGATGCTCAAAAACTTCTACTTCACATGTTTGCTAAACTGGAGAAAAGGATGATTGACGATTATGGAATAAGTCTGAAGATCATACATAACGTTTCAAATGTCTAAAATATATTTTCTATCAAAGTGAGACTTCGAAAGAGACCTGCAGTCGCATGAAAACCTCCATTCACTACATGTGAGAATTCATCACAGAATCTGGGATGCTCAAAAACATCTACCTCACATGTTTGTTAAACTAATGAAAAGGATGATTGAACATTATGTAATGAGTCTGAATTTTCAATGAAACGTTTAAACTGTCGAAGACATCTTTTCAATCAAAGTGAGACTTCAAAAGAGACTTGCAGTCGCATAAATACCTCCATTGACTAGATGTTAGAATTCATCACAGAATCTGGGATGCTCAAAAACATCTACTTCACATGTTTGTTACCCTGAAGAAAAGGATGATTGACGATTATGGAATAAGTCTGAAATTGAGCAGAACGTTTAAAATGTCTAAAACATCTTTTCAATCAAAGTGAGATTTCAAAAGAGACTTGCAGTCTCATGAAAACCTCCATTCACTACATGTGAGAATTCATCACAAAATCTGGGATACTCAAAAACATCTACTTCACGTGTTTGTTAAACTGAAGAAAGGGATGATAGACAATTATGCAATAAGTCCGAAAGCTCAACAGAACGTTTAAAATGTCTAAAACATCTTTTCAATCAAAGTGAGACTTCAAAAGAGTCTTGCAGACGCATAAAAACCTCCCTTGACTAGATGTGAGAATTCATCACAGAATCTGGGATGCTCAAAAATATCTACTTCACATGTTTGTTAAACTGAAGAAAAGGATGATTGACGAATATGCAATAAGTCTAAATGTTCAACAGAACGTTTAAAATGTTAGAATTATCTTTTCAATCAAAATGAGACTTCAAAAGAAACTTGCAGTCGCATAAAAACCTCCATTCACTACATGTGAGAATTCATCACAAAATCTGGGATACTCAAAAACATCTACTTCACGTGTTTGTTAAACTGAAGAAAGGGATGATAGACAATTATGCAATAAGTCCGAAAGCTCAACAGAACGTTTAAAATGTCTAAAACATCTTTTCAATCAAAGTGAGACTTCAAAAGAGTCTTGCAGACGCATAAAAACCTCCCTTGACTAGATGTGAGAATTCATCACAGAATCTGGGATGCTCAAAAACATCTACTTCACATGATTGTTAAACTGAAGAAAAGGATAATTGACGATTCTGCAATAAGTCTGAAAATTTAACAGGACATTTAAAATGTCTAAAACATCTTTTCAATCAATGTGAGACTACAAAAGAGACTTCCAGTCGCACAAAAACCTCCATTGACTACATGTGAGAATTCATCACAGAATCTGGGATGCTCAAAAACATTTACTTCACATGTTTGTTATACTGAAGAAAAGGATGATTGACGATTATGCAATAAGTCTGAAAGTTCAACAGAAAGTTTAAAATGACTAAAACATCTTTTCAATCAAAGTGAGACTTCAAAAGAGACTTGCAGTCGCATAAAAACCTACATTCACTACATGTGAGGTTTCATCACAGAATCTGGGATGCTAAAAAACATCTACTACACATATTTCTGAAACTGAAGAAAGGATGATTGACGATTATGCAATAAGTCTGAAAGATCAACAGAACGTTTAAAATTTCTAGAACATCTTTTCAATCAAAGTGAGACTTCAAAAGAGACTTGCAGTCGCATAAAAACCTCCCTTGACTAGATGTGAGAATTCATCACAGAATCTGGGATGCTCAAAAACATCTACAACACATGTTTGTTAAACTGAAGAAAAGGATGATTGACGATTATGCAATAAGTCTAAAAATTCAAAAAAACGTTTAAAATGTCTATAATATCTTTTCAATCAAAGTGAGACTTCAAAAGAGACTTGCAGTTGCATAAAAACCTCCCTTGACTAGATGTGAGAATTCATCACAGAATCTGGGATGCTCAAAAACATCCACAACACATGTTTGTTAAACTGAAGAAAAGGATGATTGACGATTATGCAATAAGTCTAATAATTCAACAGAACGTTTAAAATGTCTATAATATCTTTTCAATCAAAGTGAGACTTCAAAAGAGACTTGCAGTTGCATAAAAACCTCAACTGACTAAATGTGAGAATTCATCACAGAATCTGGGATGCTCAAAAACATCTACAACACATGTTTGTTAAACTGAAGAAAAGGATGATTGACGATTATTCAACAAGTCTGAAAATTCAACAGAACGTTTAAAATGTCTGAAACATCTTTTCAATCAAAGTGAGACTTCAAAAGAGACTTGCAGTCGTATAAAAACCTCCCTTGACTACATGTGAGAATTCATCACAGAATCTGGGATGCTCAAAAACATCTACAACACATGTTTGTTAAACTGAAGAAAAGGATGATTGACGATTATGCAATAAGTCTAAAAATTCAACAGAACGTTTAAAATGTCTATAATATCTTTTCAATCAAAGTGAGACTTCATAAGAGACTTGCAGTTGCATAAAAACCTCCCTTGACTAGATGTGAGAATTCATCACAGAATCTGGGATGTTCAAAAACATCTACTTCACATGATTGTTACACTGAAGAAAAGGATGATTGACGATTATGGAATAAGTCTGAAAATTCAACAGAACGTTTAAAATGTCTAAAACATCTTTTCAATCAAAGTGAGACTTCAAAAGAGACTTGCAGTCGCATAAAAACCTCAACTGACTACCTGTGAGAATTCAAAACAGAATCTGGGATGCTCAAAAACATCTACTTCACATGATTGTTACATTGAAGAAAAGGATGATTGACGATTATGGAATAAGTCTGAAAATCAAACAGAACGTTTAGAATGTCTAAAACATCTTTTCAATCAAAGTGAGACTTCAAAAGAGACTTGCAGTCGCATAAAAACCTCCGTTGACTAGATGTGAGAATTCATCACAGAATCTGGGATGCTCAAAAACATCTACTTCACATGTTTGCTAAACTGAAGAAAAGGATGATTGACGATTATGCAACAAGTCTAAAAATTCAACAGAACGTTAAAATGTCTAAAACATCTTTTCAGTCAAAGTGAGACTTCAAAAGAGACTTGCAGTCGCATAAAAACCTCCCTTGACTAGATGTGAGAATTCATCACAGAATCTGGGATGCTCAAAAACATCTACTTCACATGATTGTTACACTGAAGAAAAGGATGATTGACGATTATGGAATAAGTCTGAAAATTTCAACAGAACGTTTAAGAAGTCTAAAACATCTTTTCAATCAAAGTGAGACGTCAAAAGAGACTTGCAGTCGCATAAAAACCTCCCTTGACTAGATGTGAGAATTCATCACAGAATCTGGGATGCTCAAAAAGATCTACTTCACATGTTTGCTAAAATGAAGAATAGGATGATTGACGATTATGCAACAAGTCTAAAAATTCAACAGAACGTTAAAATGTCTAAAACATCTTTTCAATCAAAGTGAGACTTCAAAAGAGACTTGCAGTCGCATAAAAACCTCAACTGACTACCTGTGAGAATTCATAACAGAATTTGGGATGCTCAAAAACATCTACTTCACATGATTGTTACACTGAAGAAAAGGATGATTGACGATTATGGAATAAGTCTGAAAATTTCAACAGAACGTTTAGAAAGTCTAAAAAATCTTTTAAATCAATGTGAGACTTCAAAAGAGACTTGCAGTTGCATAAGAACCTCCCTTGACTACATGTGAGAATTCATCACAGAATCTGTGATGCTCAAAAACATCTACAACACATGTTTGTTAAACTGAAGAAAAGAATGATTGACGATTATGCAATAAGTCTAAAAATTCAACAGAACGTTTAGAATGTCTATAATATCTTTTCAATCAAAGTGAGACTTCATAAGAGACTTGCAGCTGCATAAAAACCCCCCTTGACTAGAAGTGAGAATTCATCACAGAATCTGGGATGCACAAAAACATCTACTTCACATGTTTGTTAAACTGAAGAAAAGGATGATTGACGATTATGCAATAAGTATGAAAGTTCAACAGAACGTTTAAAATGTCTAAAACATCTTTTCAATCAAAGTGAGACTTCAGAAGAGACTTGCAGTCGCATAAAAACCTCAACTGACTACATGTGAGAATTCATCACAGAATCTGGGATGCTCAAAAACATCTACTTCACATGTTTGTTAAACTGAAGAAAAGGATGATTGACGATTATGGAATAAGTCTGAAAATCAAACAGAACGTTTAGAATGTCGAAAACATCTTTTCAATCAAAGTGAGATTTCAAAAGAGACTTGCAGTCGTATAAAAACAAAAACTGACTAGATGTTAGAATTCATCAAAGAAACTGGGATGCTCAAAAACATCTACTTCACATGTTTGTTAAACTGAAGAAAAATATGATTGACGATTATGCAATAAGTCTGAAAGTTCAACAGAACGTTTAAAATGTCTAAAACATTTTTTCAATCAAAGTGAGACTTTGAAAGAGACTTGCAGTCGCATGAAAACCTCCATTCACTACATGTGAGAATTCATCACAGAATCTGGGATGCACAAAAACATCTACTTCACATGTTTGTTAAACTGAAGAAAAGGATGATTGACGATTATGCAATAAGTATGAAAGTTCAACAGAACGTTTAAAATGTCTAAAACATCTTTTCAATCAAAGTGAGACTTCAGAAGAGACTTGCAGTCGTAAAAAACCTCAACTGACTACATGTGAGAATTCATCACAGAATCTGGGATGCTCAAAAAAATCTACAACACATGTTTGTTAAACTGAAGAAAAGGATGATTGACGATTATGCAATAAGTCTAATAATTCATCAGAACGTTTAAAATGTCTAAAACATCTTTTCAATCAAAGTGAGACTTCAAAAGAGACTTGCAGTCGCATAAAAACCTCCCTTGACTAGATGTGAGAATTCATCACAGAATCTGGGATGCTCAAAAACATCTACAACACATGTTTGTTAAACTGAAGAAAAGGATGATTGACGATTATGCAATAAGTCTAATAATTCATCAGAACGTTTAAAATGTCTGAAACATCTTTTCAATCAAATTCAGACTTCAAAAAAGACTTGCAGTCGCATAAAAACCTTCCTTGACTAGATGTGAGAATTCATCACAGAATCTGGGATGCTCAAAAGCATCTACTTCACATGTTTGTTACACTTATGAAAAGGATGATTGATGATTATGGAATAAGTCTGAAAATTCAACATTACTCTTAAAATGTTTGAAACATCTTTTCAATCAAAGTGAGACTTCAAAAGAGACTTGCAGTCGTATAAAAACCTCCCTTGACTAGATGTGAGAATTCATCACAGAATCTGGGATGCTCAAAAACATCGACTTCACATGTTTGTTACACTGAAGAAAAGGATGATTGACGATTATGGAATAAGTCTGAAAGTTCAACAGAACGTTTAAAATGTCAAAAACATCTTTTGAATCAAAGTGAGACTTCAAAAGAGACTTGCAGTCGCATAAAAACCTCCCTTGACTAGATGTGAGAATTCATCACAGAATCTGGGATGCTCAAAAACATCTACCTCACATGTTTGTTAAACTGAAGAAAAGGATGATTGACCATTATGGAATAATTCTGAAAATTCGACATTACTTTTAAAATGTTTGAAACATCTTTTCAATCAAAGTGAGACTTCAAAAGAGACTTGCAGTCGCATAAAAACCTCCCTTGACTAGATGTGAGAATTCATCACAGAATCTGGGATGCTCAAAAACATCTACTTTAAATGTTTGTTACACTGAAAAAAAGGATGATTGAAGATTATGGAATAAGTCTGAAAATTCAACAGAACGTTTAAAATGACTAAAACATCTTTTCAATCAAAGTGAGACTTCAAAAGAGACTTGCAGTCGCATAAAAACCTCAACTGACTACATGTGAGAATTCATCACAGAATCTGTGATGCTAAAAAACATCTACTTCACATGTTTGTTAAACTGAAGAAAAGGATGATTGACGATTATGCAATAAGACTAAAAGTTCAACAGAACGTTTAAAATGTCTAAAACATTTTTTCAATCAAAGTGAGGCTTTGAAAGAGACTTGCAGTCGCATGAAAACCTCCATTCACTACATGTGAGAATTCATCACAGAATCTCGGATGCTTAAAAACATCTGCCTCACATGTTTGTTAAACTGAAGAAAAGGATGATTGACGATTATGGAATAAGTCTGAAAATCATACAGAAAGTTTCAAATGTCTAAAATATCTTTTCAATCAAAGTGAGACTTCAAAAGAGACTTGCAGTCGCATAAAAACCTCCCTTGACTAGATGTGAGAAATCATCACAGAATCTGGGATGCTCAAAAACATCTACTTCACATGTTTGTTACACTGAAGAAAAGGATGATTGACGATTATGGAATAAGTCTGAAAATCATACAGAACGTTTGAAATGTCTAAAACATCTTTTCAATCAAAGTGAGACTTCAAAAGAGACTTGCAGTCGCATAAAAACCTCCATTGACTACATGTTGGAATTCATCACAGAATCTGGGATGCTTAAAAGTATCTACTTCACATGTTTGCTAAACTTAAGAAAAGGATGATTGACGATTATGGAATAAGTCTGAAAGTTCTACAGAACGTTTAAATTGTCTAAAACATCTTTTCAATCAAAGTGAGACTTCAAAAGAGACCTGCAGTCGCATAAAAACCTCCCTTTACGAATCTGGGATGTTCAAAAACATCTACTACACATGTTTGTTAAACTGAAGAAAAGGATGATTGACGATTATGGAATAAGTCTGAAAATCATACAGAACGTTTAAAATGTCTAAAACATCTTTTCAATCAAAGTGAGACTTCAAAAGAGACTTGCAGTCGCATAAAAACCTCCATTGACTACATGTTGGAATTCATCACAGAATCTGGGATGCTTAAAAGTATCTACTTCACATGTTTGCTAAACTTAAGAAAAGGATGATTGACGATTATGCAATAAGTCTGAAAGTTCAACAGAACGTTTAAAATGTCTAAAACATGTTTTCAATCAAAGTGAGACTTCAAAAGAGACTTGCAGTCGCATAAAAACCTCCCTTGACTAGATGTTAGAATTCATCACAGAATCTGGGATGCTCAAAAACATATACTTAACATGTTTGATAAACTGAAGAAAAGGATGATTGACAATTATGCAATAAGTCTAAAAACTCAACAGAACGTTTAAGATGTCTAAAATATCTTTTCAATCAAAGTGAGACTTCAAAAGGGACTTGCAGTCGCATAAAAACCTCCCTTCACTAGATGTGAGTATTCATCACAGAATCTCGGATGCTAAAAAACATCTACTTCACATGTTTGTTATACTGAAAAAAAGGATGATTGACGATTATGGAATAAGTCTGAAAATTCAACAGAACGTTTAAAATGTCTAAAACATCTTTTCAATCAAAGTGAGACTTCAAAGGAGACTTGCAGTCGCATAAAAACCTCCCTTGACTAGATGTGAGAATTCATCACAGAATCTGGGATGCTCAAAAACATCTACTTCACATGTTTGCTAAACTGAAGAAAAGAATGATTGACGATTATGCAACAAGTCTAAAAATTCAACAGAACGTTAAAATGTCTAAAACATCTTTTCAATCAAAGTGAGACTGCAAAAGAGACTTGCAGTCGCATAAAAACCTCCCTTGACTAGATGTGAGAATTCATCACAGAATCTGGGATGCTTAAAAACATCTACTTCACATGTTTGTTAAACTGAAGAAAAGGATGATTGATGATTATGCAATAAGTCTAAAAATTCAACAGAACGTTTAAAATGTCTAAAACATTTTTTCAATCAAAGTGAGCCTTTGAAAGAGACTTGCAGTCGCATGAAAACCTCCATTCACTACATGTGAGAATTCATCACAGAATCTCGGATGCTTAAAAACATCTGCCTCACATGTTTGTTAAACTGAAGAAAAGGATGATTGACGATTATGGAATAAGTCTGAAAATCATACAGAACGTTTGAAATGTCTAAAACATCTTTTCAATCAAAGTGAGACTTCAAAAGAGACTTGCAGTCGCATAAAAACCTCCATTGACTACATGTTGGAATTCATCACAGAATCTGGGATGCTTAAAAGTATCTACTTCACATGTTTGCTAAACTTAAGAAAAGGATGATTGACGATTATGGAATCAGTCTGAAAGTTCTACAGAACGTTTAAATTGTCTAAAACATCTTTTCAATCAAAGTGAGACTTCAAAAGAGACCTGCAGTCGCATAAAAACCTCCCTTTACGAATCTGGGATGTTCAAAAACATCTACTACACATGTTTGTTAAACTGAAGAAAAGGATGATTGACGATTATGGAATAAGTCTGAAAATCATACAGAACTTTTAAAATGTCTAAAACATCTTTTCAATCAAAGTGAGTCTTCAAAAGAGACTTGCAGTCGCATTAAAACCTCCCTTGACTAGATGTGAGAATTCATCACAGAATCTGGGATGCTCAAAAACATCTACTTCACATGATTGTTTCACTGAAGAAAAGGATGATTGACGATTATGGAATAAGTCTAAAAATTCAACAGAACGTTTAAAATGTCTAAAACATCTTTTCAATCAAAGTGAGTCTTCAAAAGAGACTTGCAGTCGTATAAAAACCTCCCTTGACTAGATGTGAGTATTCATCACAGAATCTGGGATGCTCAAAAACATCTACTTCACATGATTGTTACACTGAAGAAAAGGATGATTGACGATTATGGAATAAGTCTGAAAAATCAATAGAACGTTTAGAAAGTCTAAAACATCTTTTCAATCAAAGTGAGTCTTCAAAAGAGACTTGCAGTCGTATAAAAACCTCCCTTGACTAGATGTGAGAATTCATCACAGAATCTGGGATGCTCAAAAACATCTACTTCACATGATTGTTAAACTGAAGAAAAGGATAATTGACGTTTATGCAATAAGTCTAAAAATTTAACAGAACGTTTAAAATGTCTAAAACATCTTTTCAATCAAAGTGAGACTTCAAAAGAGACTTGCAGTTGCATAAGAACCTCCCTTGACTACATGTGAGAATTCATCACAGAATCTGGGATGCTCAAAAACATCTACAACACATGTTTGTTACACTGAAGAAAAGGATGATTGACGATTATGTAATAAGTCTGAATGTTCAACAAAACGTTTAAGCTGTCTAAATCATCTTTTCAATCAAAGTGAGTCTTCAAAAGAGACTTGCAGTCGTATAAAAACCTCCCTTGACTAGATGTGAGAATTCATCACAGAATCTGGCATGCTAAAAAACATCTACTTCACATGTTTGTTACACTGAAGAAAAGGATGATTGACGATTATGGAATAAGTCTGAAAATTCAATAGAACGTTTAGAAAGTCTAAAACATCTTTTCAATCAAAGTGAGTCTTCAAAAGAGACTTGCAGTCGTATAAAAACCTCCCTTGACTAGATGTGAGAATTCATCACAGAATCTGGGATGCTCAAAAACATCTACTTCACATGATTGTTAAACTGAAGAAAAGGATAATTGACGTTTATGCAATAAGTCTAAAAATTTAACAGAACGTTTAAAATGTCTAAAACATCTTTTCAATCAAAGTGAGACTTCAAAAGAGACTTGCAGTTGCATAAGAACCTCCCTTGACTACATGTGAGAATTCATCACAGAATCTGGGATGCTCAAAAACATCTACAACACATGTTTGTTACACTGAAGAAAAGGATGATTGACGATTATATAATAAGTCTGAATGTTCAACAAAACGTTTAAGCTGTCTAAATCATCTTTTCAATCAAAGTGAGTCTTCAAAAGAGACTTGCAGTCGTATAAAAACCTCCCTTGACTAGTTGTGAGAATTCATCACAGAATCTGGGATGCTCAAAAACATCTACCTCACATATTTGCTAAACTGAAGAAAAGGATGATTGACGATTTTGGAATAAGTCTGAAAATTCAACAGAACGTTTAAAATGTCTAAAACATCTTTTCAATCAAAGTGAGTCTTCAAAAGAGACTTGCAGTCGTATAAAAACCGCCCTTGACTAGAAATGAGAACTCATCACAGAATCTGGGATGCTCAAAAACATCTACTTCACATGATTGTTACACTGAAGAAAAGGATCATTGACGATTATGGAATAAGTCTGAAAGTTCAACAGAACGTTTAAAATGGTTGAAACATTTTTTCAATCAAAGTTAGACTTCGAAAGAGACTTGCAGCCGCATGAAAACCTCCATTCACTACATGTGAGAATTCATCACAGAATCTCGGATGCTCAAAAACATCTACCTCACATGTTTGTTAAACTGAAGAAAAGAATGATTGACAATTATGTAATAAGTCTGAATGTTCAACAAAACGTTTAAGCTGTCTAAATCATCTTTTCAATCAAAGTGAGACTTCAAAAGAGACTTGCAGTCGCATAAAAACCTCCCATGACTAGATGTGAGAATTCATCACAGAATCTGGCATGCTAAAAAACATCTACTTCACATGTTTGTTACACTGAAGAAAAGGATGATTGACGATTATGGAATAAGTCTGAAAATTCAATAGAACGTTTAGAAAGTCTAAAACATCTTTTCAATCAAAGTGAGTCTTCAAAAGAGACTTGCAGTCGTATAAAAACCTCCCTTGACTAGATGTGAGAATTCATCACAGAATCTGGGATGCTCAAAAACATCTACTTCACATGATTGTTAAACTGAAGAAAAGGATAATTGACGTTTATGCAATAAGTCTAAAAATTTAACAGAACGTTTAAAATGTCTAAAACATCTTTTCAATCAAAGTGAGACTTCAAAAGAGACTTGCAGTTGCATAAGAACCTCCCTTGACTACATGTGAGAATTCATCACAGAATCTGGGATGCTCAAAAACATCTACAACACATGTTTGTTACACTGAAGAAAAGGATGATTGACGATTATATAATAAGTCTGAATGTTCAACAAAACGTTTAAGCTGTCTAAATTATCTTTTCAATCAAAGTGAGTCTTCAAAAGAGACTTGCAGTCGTATAAAAACCTCCCTTGACTAGTTGTGAGAATTCATCACAGAATCTGGGATGCTCAAAAACATCTACCTCACATATTTGCTAAACTGAAGAAAAGGATGATTGACGATTTTGGAATAAGTCTGAAAATTCAACAGAATGTTTAGAATGTCTAAAACATCTTTTCAATCAAAGTGAGACTTTAAAAGAGACTTGCAGTCGCATAAAAACCGCCGTTGACTAGATGTGAGAATTCATCACAGAATCTGGGATGCTCAAAAACATCTACTTCACATGATTGTTTCACTGAAGAAAAGGATGATTGACGATTATGGAATAAGTCTAAAAATTCAACAGAACGTTTAAAATGTCTAAAACATCTTTTCAATCAAAGTGAGTCTTCAAAAGAGACTTGCAGTCGTATAAAAACGTCCCTTGACTAGATGTGAGAATTCATCACAGAATCTGGGATGCTCAAAAACATCTACTTCACATGTTTGTTAAACTGAAGAAAAGGATGATTGACGATTTTGGAATAAGTCTGAAAATTCAACAGAACGTTTAAAATAACTAAAACATCTTTTCAATCAAAGTGAGACTTTAAAAGAGACTTGCAGTCGCATAAAAACCTCCGTTGACTAGATGTGAGAATTCATCATAGAATCTGGGATGCTCAAAAACATCTACTTCACATGATTGTTTCACTGAAGAAAAGGATGATTGACGATTATGGAATAAGTCTAAAAATTCAACAGAACGTTTAAAATGTCTAAAACATCTTTTCAATCAAAGTGAGTCTTTAAAAGGGACTTGCAGTCGTATAAAAACCTCCCTTGACTAGATGTGAGAATTCATCACAGAATCTGGGATGCTCAAAAACATCTACTTCACATGATTGTTAAACTGAAGAAAAGGATAATTGACGTTTATGCAATAAGTCTAAAAATTTAACACAACGTTTAAAATGTCTAAAACATCTTTTCAATCAAAGTGAGACTTCAAAAGAGACTTGCAGTTGCATAAGAACCTCCCTTGACTACATGTGAGAATTCATCACAGAATCTGGGATGCTCAAAAACATCTACAACACATGTTTGTTACACTGAAGAAAAGGATGATTGACGATTATGGAATAAGTCTGAAAGTTCAACAGAACGTTTAAAATGTCTGAAACATTTTTTCAATCAAAGTGAGACTTCGAAAGAGACTTGCAGTCGCATGAAAACCTCCATTCACTACATGTGAGAATTCATCACAGAATCTGGGATGCTCAAAAACATCTACCTCACATGTTTGTTAAACTGAAGAAAAGAATGATTGACCATTATGTAATAAGTCTGAATGTTCAACACAACGTTTAAGCTGTCTAAATCATCTTTTCAATCAAAGTGAGACTTCAAAAGAGACTTGCAGTCGCATAAAAACCTCCCTTGACTAGATGTGAGAATTCATCACAGAATCTGGGATGCTCAAAAACGTCTACTTCACATGATTGTTACACTGAAGAAAAGGATGGTTGACGATTATGGAATAAGTCTGAAAGTTCAACAGAACGTTTAAAATGTCTGAAACATTTTTTCAATCAAAGTGAGACTTCAAAAGAGACTTGCAGTTGCATAAGAACCTCCCTTGACTACATGTGAGAATTCATCGCAGAATCTGGGATGATCAAAAACATCTTCTTCACTTGTTTGTTAATCTGAAGAAAAGGATGATTGACGATTGTGGAATAAAACTGAAAATTCAACAGAACGTTTAGAATGACTAAAACATCTTTTCAATCAAAGTGAGACTTCAAAAGAGACCTGCAGTCGCATAAAATCCTCCCTTGACTAGATGTGAGATTTCATAACAGAATCTTGGATGCTCAAAAACATCTACATCACATGATTGTTACACTGAAGAAAAGGATGATTGACTATTGTGGAATAAGTCTGAAAATTCAACAGAACGTTTAGAATGTCTAAAACATCTTTTCAATCAAAGTGAGACTTCAAAAGAGTCTTGCAGTCGCATAAAAACCTCCCTTGACTAGATGTGAGAATTCATCACAGAATCTGGGATGCTCAAAAACATTTACTTCACATGATTGTTACAGTGAAGAAAAGGATGATTAAGGATTATGGAATAAGTCTGGAAATTCAATAGAACGTTTAGAATGTCTAAAACATCTTTTCAATCAAAGTGAGACTTCAAAGATAGTTGCAGTCGCATAAAAACCTCCATTGACTACATGTGGGAATTCATCACAGAATCTGGGATGCTCAAAAGCATCTACTTCACATGTTTGCTAAACTGAAGAAAAGGAGGATTGACGATTATGGAATAAGTCTGAAAGTTCAACAGAACATTTAAAATGTCTAAAACATCTTTTCAATCAAAGTGAGACTTCAAAAGAGACTTGCAGTCGCATAAAAACCTCCCTTGACTAGATGTGAGTATTCATCACAGAATCTGGGATGCTCAAAAACATCTACTTCACATGATTGTTACACTGAAGAAAAGGATGATTGACGATTATGGAATAAGTCTGAAAATTCAACAGAACGTTTAGAATGTCTAAAACATCTTTTCAATCAAAGTGAGACTTCAAAAGAGACTTGCAATCGCATAAAAACCTCCCTTGACTACATGTGAGAATTCATCACAGAATCTGGGATGCTCAAAAACATCTACTTCACATGATTGTTACACTGAAGAAATGGATGATTGACTATTATGGAATAAGTCTGAAAATTCAACAGAACGTTTAGAATGTCTAAAACATCTTTTCAATCAAAGTGAGACTTCAAAAGAGACTTGCAATCGCATAAAAACCTCCCTTGACTACATGTGAGAATTCATCACAGAATCTTGGATGCTCAAAAACATCTACTTCACATGTTTGTTAAACTGAAGAAAAGAATAATTGACGATTATGCAATAAGTCTGAAAATTCAACAGAACATTTAAAATGTCTAAAACATCTTTTCAATCAAAGCGAGACTTCAAAAGAGTATTGCAGTCGCATAAAAACCTCAACTGACTACATGTGAGAATTCATCACAGAATCTGGGATGCTCAAAACATCTACTTCACATGTTTGTTAAACTGAAGAAAAGGATGATTGACGATTGTGGAATAAGTCTGAAATTCAACAAAACGTTTAGAATGACTAAAACATCTTTTCAATTAAAATGAGACTTCAAAAGAGTCTCGCAGACGAATAAAAACCTCCCTTGACTACATGTGAGAATTCATCAAAGAATTTGGGATGCTCAAAAACATCTACTTCACATGTTTGTTACACTGAAGAAAAGGATGATTGACGATTGTGGAATAAGTCTGAAAGTCATACAGAACATCTCAAATCTCTAAAACATCTTTTCAATCAAAGTGAGACTTCAAAAGAGACTTGCAGTCGCATAAAAACCACCATTGACTAGATGTGAGAATTCATCATAGAATCTGGGATGCTCAAAAATATCTACTTCACATGTTTGTTAAACTGAAGAAAAGGATGATTGACGAATATGCAATAATTCTAAATGTTCAACAGAACGTTTAAAATGTCTAAAACATCTTTTCAATCAAAGCGAGACTTCAAAAGAGTATTGCAGTCGTATAAAAACCTCCATTCACTACATGTGAGAATTCATCACAGAATCAGGGATGCTAAAAACATCGACCTCACATGTTTGTTAAACTGAAGAAAAGGATGATTGACCATTATGTAATAAGTCTGAATGTTCAACAAAACGTTTAAACAGTCTAAAACATCTTTTCAATCAAAGTGAGACTTCAAAAGAGACTTGCAGTCGCATAAAAACCTCAACTGACTACATTTAAAAATTCATCACAGAATCTGGGATGATCAAAAACATCTTCTTCACATGTTTGTTAAACTGAAGAAAAGGATGATTGACGATTGTGGAATAAAACTGAAAATTCAACAGAACGTTTAGAATGACTAAAACATCTTTTCAATTAAAATGAGACTTCAAAAGAGTCTTGCAGACGAATAAAAACCTCCCTTGACTAGATGTGAGAATTCATCACAGAATTTGGGATGCTCAAAAACATCTACTTCACATGTTTGTTACACTGAAGAAAATGATGATTGACGATTGTGGAATAAGTCTGAAAGACATACAGAACATCTCAAATCTCTAAAACATCTTTTCAATCAAAGTGAGACTTCAAAAGAGACTTGCAGTTGCATAAAAACCACCATTGACTAGATGTGAGAATTCATCATAGCATCTGGGATGCTCAAAAATATCTACTTCACATGTTTGTTAAACTGAAGAAAAGGATCATTGACGAATATGCAATAAGTCTAAATGTTCAACAGAACGTTTAAAATGTCTAAAACATCTTTTCAATCAAAGCGAGACTTCAAAAGAGTATTGCAGTCGTATAAAAACCTCCATTCACTACATGTGAGAATTCATCACAGAATCTGGGATGCTAAAAACATCGACCTCACATGTTTGTTAAACTGAAGAAAAGGATGATTGACCATTATGTAATAAGTCTGAATGTTCAACAAAACGTTTAAACAGTCTAAAACATCTTTTCAATCAAAGTGAGACTTCAAAAGAGACTTGCAGTCGCATAAAAACCTCCCATGACTAGATGTGAGAATTCATCACAGAATCTGGCATGCTAAAAAACATCTACTTCACATGATTGTTACACTGAAGAAAAGGATGATTGACGATTATGGAATAAGTCTGAAAATTCAACAGAACGTTTAGAAAGTCTAAAACATCTTTTCAATCAAAGTGAGACTTCAAAAGAGACTTGCAGTCGCATAAAAACCTCAACTGACTACATTTAAAAATTCATCACAGAATCTGGGATGATCAAAAACATCTTCTTCACATGTTTGTTAAACTGAAGAAAAGGATGATTGACGATTGTGGAATAAAACTGAAAATTCAACAGAACGGTTAGAATGACTAAAACATCTTTTCAATTAAAGTGAGACTTCAAAAGAGACTTGCAGACGAATAAAAACCTCCCTTGACTAGATGTGAGAATTCATCACAGAATTTGGGATGCTCAAAAACATCTACTTCACATGTTTGTTACACTGAAGAAAAGGATGATTGACGATTGTGGAATAAGTCTGAAAGACATACAGAACATCTCAAATCTCTAAAACATCTTTTCAATCAAAGTGAGACTTCAAAAGAGACTTGCAGTTGCATAAAAACCACCATTGACTAGATGTGAGAATTCATCATAGAATCTGGGATGCTCAAAAATATCTACTTCACATGTTTGTTAAACTGAGGAAAAGGATCATTGACGAATATGCAATAAGTCTAAATGTTCAACAGAACGTTTAAAATGTCTAAAACATCTTTTCAATCAAAGCGAGACTTCAAAAGAGTATTGCAGTCGCATAAAAACCTCCATTCACTACATGTGAGAATTCATCACAGAATCTGGGATGATCAAAAACATCTTCTTCACATGTTTGTTAAACTGAAGAAAAGGATGATTGACGATTGTGGAATAAAACTGAAAATTCAACAGAACGTTTAGAATGACTAAAACATCTTTTCAATCAAAGTGAGACTTCAAAAGAGTCTTGCAGTCGCATAAAAACCTCCCTTGACTAGATGTGAGAATTCATCACAGAATGTGGGATGCTCAAAAACATCTACTTCACATGTTTGTTACACTTAAGAAAAGGATGATTGACGATTATGGAATAAGTCTGAAAATTCAACAGAACGTTTAAAATGTCTAAAACATCTTTTCAATCAAAGTGAGACTTTAAAAGAGACTTGCAGTCGCATAAAAACCTCCGTTGACTAGATGTGAGAATTCATCACAGAATCTGGGATGCTCAAAAACATCTACTTCACATGTTTGTTACACTGAAGAAAAGGATGATTGACGATTTTGGAATAAGTCTGAAAATTCAACAGAGCGTTTAAAATGTCTAAAACATGTTTACAATCAAAGTGAGACTTTAAAAGAGACTTGCAGTCGCATAAAAACCTCCGTTGACTAGATGTGAGAATTCATCACAGAATCTGCGATGCTCAAAAACATCTACTTCACATGATTATTTCACTGAAGAAAAGGATAATTGACGATTATGGAATAAGTCTGAAAGTTCAACAGAACGTTTAAAATGTCTGAAACATTTTTTTAATCAAAGTGAGACTTCAAAAGAGACTTGCAGCCGCATGAAAACCTCCATTCACTACATGTGAGAATTCATCACAGAATCTGGGATGCTCAAAAACATCTACCACACATGTTTGTTAAACTGAAGAAAAGAATGATTGACAATTATGTAATAAGTCTGAATGTTCAACACAACGTTTAAGCTGTCTAAATCATCTTTTCAATCAAAGTGAGACTTCAAAAGAGACTTGCAGTCGCATAAAAACCTCCCTTGACTAGATGTGAGAATTCATCACAGAATCTGGGATGCTCAAAAACGTCTACTTCACATGATTGTTACACTGAAGAAAAGGATGGTTGACGATTATGGAATAAGTCTGAAAGTTCAACAGAACGTTTAAAATGTCTGAAACATTTTTTCAATCAAAGTGAGACTTCAAAAGAGACTTGCAGTTGCATAAGAACCTCCCTTGACTACATGTGAGAATTCATCGCAGAATCTGGGATGATCAAAAACATCTTCTTCACTTGTTTGTTAATCTGAAGAAAAGGATGATTGACGATTGTGGAATAAAACTGAAAATTCAACAGAACGTTTAGAATGACTAAAACATCTTTTCAATCAAAGTGAGACTTCAAAAGAGACCTGCAGTCGCATAAAATCCTCCCTTGACTAGATGTGAGATTTCATAACAGAATCTGGGATGCTCAAAAACATCTACATCACATGATTGTTACACTGAAGAAAAGGATGATTGACTATTGTGGAATAAGTCTGAAAATTCAACAGAACGTTTAGAATGTCTAAAACATCTTTTCAATCAAAGTGAGACTTCAAAAGAGTCTTGCAGTCGCATAAAAACCTCCCTTGACTAGATGTGAGAATTCATCACAGAATCTGGGATGCTCAAAAACATTTACTTCACATGATTGTTACAGTGAAGAAAAGGATGATTAAGGATTATGGAATAAGTCTGGAAATTCAATAGAACGTTTAGAATGTCTAAAACATCTTTTCAATCAAAGTGAGACTTCAAAGATAGTTGCAGTCGCATAAAAACCTCCATTGACTACATGTGGGAATTCATCACAGAATCTGGGATGCTCAAAAGCATCTACTTCACATGTTTGCTAAACTGAAGAAAAGGAGGATTGACGATTATGGAATAAGTCTGAAAATTCAACAGAACGTTTAGAATGTCTAAAACATCTTTTCAATCAAAGTGAGACTTCAAAAGAGACTTGCAATCGCATAAAAACCTCCCTTGACTACATGTGAGAATTCATCACAGAATCTTGGATGCTCAAAAACATCTACTTCACATGTTTGTTAAACTGAAGAAAAGAATAATTGACGATTATGCAATAAGTCTGAAAATTCAACAGAACATTTAAAATGTCTAAAACATCTTTTCAATCAAAGCGAGACTTCAAAAGAGTATTGCAGTCGCATAAAAACCTCAACTGACTACATGTGAGAATTCATCACAGAATCTGGGATGCTCAAAACATCTACTTCACATGTTTGTTAAACTGAAGAAAAGGATGATTGACGATTGTGGAATAAGTCTGAAATTCAACAAAACGTTTAGAATGACTAAAACATCTTTTCAATTAAAATGAGACTTCAAAAGAGTCTCGCAGACGAATAAAAACCTCCCTTGACTACATGTGAGAATTCATCAAAGAATTTGGGATGCTCAAAAACATCTACTTCACATGTTTGTTACACTGAAGAAAAGGATGATTGACGATTGTGGAATAAGTCTGAAAGTCATACAGAACATCTCAAATCTCTAAAACATCTTTTCAATCAAAGTGAGACTTCAAAAGAGACTTGCAGTCGCATAAAAACCACCATTGACTAGATGTGAGAATTCATCATAGAATCTGGGATGCTCAAAAATATCTACTTCACATGTTTGTTAAACTGAAGAAAAGGATGATTGACGAATATGCAATAATTCTAAATGTTCAACAGAACGTTTAAAATGTCTAAAACATCTTTTCAATCAAAGCGAGACTTCAAAAGAGTATTGCAGTCGTATAAAAACCTCCATTCACTACATGTGAGAATTCATCACAGAATCTGGGATGCTAAAAACATCGACCTCACATGTTTGTTAAACTGAAGAAAAGGATGATTGACCATTATGTAATAAGTCTGAATGTTCAACAAAACGTTTAAACAGTCTAAAACATCTTTTCAATCAAAGTGAGACTTCAAAAGAGACTTGCAGTCGCATAAAAACCTCAACTGACTACATTTAAAAATTCATCACAGAATCTGGGATGATCAAAAACATCTTCTTCACATGTTTGTTAAACTGAAGAAAAGGATGATTGACGATTGTGGAATAAAACTGAAAATTCAACAGAACGTTTAGAATGACTAAAACATCTTTTCAATTAAAATGAGACTTCAAAAGAGTCTTGCAGACGAATAAAAACCTCCCTTGACTAGATGTGAGAATTCATCACAGAATTTGGGATGCTCAAAAACATCTACTTCACATGTTTGTTACACTGAAGAAAATGATGATTGACGATTGTGGAATAAGTCTGAAAGACATACAGAACATCTCAAATCTCTAAAACATCTTTTCAATCAAAGTGAGACTTCAAAAGAGACTTGCAGTTGCATAAAAACCACCATTGACTAGATGTGAGAATTCATCATAGCATCTGGGATGCTCAAAAATATCTACTTCACATGTTTGTTAAACTGAAGAAAAGGATCATTGACGAATATGCAATAAGTCTAAATGTTCAACAGAACGTTTAAAATGTCTAAAACATCTTTTCAATCAAAGCGAGACTTCAAAAGAGTATTGCAGTCGTATAAAAACCTCCATTCACTACATGTGAGAATTCATCACAGAATCTGGGATGCTAAAAACATCGACCTCACATGTTTGTTAAACTGAAGAAAAGGATGATTGACCATTATGTAATAAGTCTGAATGTTCAACAAAACGTTTAAACAGTCTAAAACATCTTTTCAATCAAAGTGAGACTTCAAAAGAGACTTGCAGTCGCATAAAAACCTCCCATGACTAGATGTGAGAATTCATCACAGAATCTGGCATGCTAAAAAACATCTACTTCACATGATTGTTACACTGAAGAAAAGGATGATTGACGATTATGGAATAAGTCTGAAAATTCAACAGAACGTTTAGAAAGTCTAAAACATCTTTTCAATCAAAGTGAGACTTCAAAAGAGACTTGCAGTCGCATAAAAACCTCAACTGACTACATTTAAAAATTCATCACAGAATCTGGGATGATCAAAAACATCTTCTTCACATGTTTGTTAAACTGAAGAAAAGGATGATTGACGATTGTGGAATAAAACTGAAAATTCAACAGAACGGTTAGAATGACTAAAACATCTTTTCAATTAAAGTGAGACTTCAAAAGAGACTTGCAGACGAATAAAAACCTCCCTTGACTAGATGTGAGAATTCATCACAGAATTTGGGATGCTCAAAAACATCTACTTCACATGTTTGTTACACTGAAGAAAAGGATGATTGACGATTGTGGAATAAGTCTGAAAGACATACAGAACATCTCAAATCTCTAAAACATCTTTTCAATCAAAGTGAGACTTCAAAAGAGACTTGCAGTTGCATAAAAACCACCATTGACTAGATGTGAGAATTCATCATAGAATCTGGGATGCTCAAAAATATCTACTTCACATGTTTGTTAAACTGAGGAAAAGGATCATTGACGAATATGCAATAAGTCTAAATGTTCAACAGAACGTTTAAAATGTCTAAAACATCTTTTCAATCAAAGCGAGACTTCAAAAGAGTATTGCAGTCGCATAAAAACCTCCATTCACTACATGTGAGAATTCATCACAGAATCTGGGATGATCAAAAACATCTTCTTCACATGTTTGTTAAACTGAAGAAAAGGATGATTGACGATTGTGGAATAAAACTGAAAATTCAACAGAACGTTTAGAATGACTAAAACATCTTTTCAATCAAAGTGAGACTTCAAAAGAGTCTTGCAGTCGCATAAAAACCTCCCTTGACTAGATGTGAGAATTCATCACAGAATGTGGGATGCTCAAAAACATCTACTTCACATGTTTGTTACACTTAAGAAAAGGATGATTGACGATTATGGAATAAGTCTGAAAATTCAACAGAACGTTTAAAATGTCTAAAACATCTTTTCAATCAAAGTGAGACTTTAAAAGAGACTTGCAGTCGCATAAAAACCTCCGTTGACTAGATGTGAGAATTCATCACAGAATCTGGGATGCTCAAAAACATCTACTTCACATGTTTGTTACACTGAAGAAAAGGATGATTGACGATTTTGGAAT
Source organism: Aurelia sp. 4 Dawson et al 2005 (assembly GCA_964019985.1). Lineage (NCBI taxonomy): Eukaryota > Metazoa > Cnidaria > Scyphozoa > Semaeostomeae > Ulmaridae > Aurelia > Aurelia sp. 4 Dawson et al 2005. The sequence continues at coordinate 14,305,992 of OZ026509.1, forward strand.
AAGTCTGAAAATTCAACAGAGCGTTTAAAATGTCTAAAACATGTTTACAATCAAAGTGAGACTTTAAAAGAGACTTGCAGTCGCATAAAAACCTCCGTTGACTAGATGTGAGAATTCATCACAGAATCTGCGATGCTCAAAAACATCTACTTCACATGATTATTTCACTGAAGAAAAGGATAATTGACGATTATGGAATAAGTCTGAAAGTTCAACAGAACGTTTAAAATGTCTGAAACATTTTTTTAATCAAAGTGAGACTTCAAAAGAGACTTGCAGCCGCATGAAAACCTCCATTCACTACATGTGAGAATTCATCACAGAATCTGGGATGCTCAAAAACATCTACCACACATGTTTGTTAAACTGAAGAAAAGAATGATTGACAATTATGTAATAAGTCTGAATGTTCAACACAACGTTTAAGCTGTCTAAATCATCTTTTCAATCAAAGTGAGACTTCAAAAGAGACTTGCAGTCGCATAAAAACCTCCCTTGACTAGATGTGAGAATTCATCACAGAATCTGGGATGCTCAAAAACGTCTACTTCACATGATTGTTACACTGAAGAAAAGGATGGTTGACGATTATGGAATAAGTCTGAAAGTTCAACAGAACGTTTAAAATGTCTGAAACATTTTTTCAATCAAAGTGAGACTTCAAAAGAGACTTGCAGTTGCATAAGAACCTCCCTTGACTACATGTGAGAATTCATCGCAGAATCTGGGATGATCAAAAACATCTTCTTCACTTGTTTGTTAATCTGAAGAAAAGGATGATTGACGATTGTGGAATAAAACTGAAAATTCAACAGAACGTTTAGAATGACTAAAACATCTTTTCAATCAAAGTGAGACTTCAAAAGAGACCTGCAGTCGCATAAAATCCTCCCTTGACTAGATGTGAGATTTCATAACAGAATCTGGGATGCTCAAAAACATCTACATCACATGATTGTTACACTGAAGAAAAGGATGATTGACTATTGTGGAATAAGTCTGAAAATTCAACAGAACGTTTAGAATGTCTAAAACATCTTTTCAATCAAAGTGAGACTTCAAAAGAGTCTTGCAGTCGCATAAAAACCTCCCTTGACTAGATGTGAGAATTCATCACAGAATCTGGGATGCTCAAAAACATTTACTTCACATGATTGTTACAGTGAAGAAAAGGATGATTAAGGATTATGGAATAAGTCTGGAAATTCAATAGAACGTTTAGAATGTCTAAAACATCTTTTCAATCAAAGTGAGACTTCAAAGATAGTTGCAGTCGCATAAAAACCTCCATTGACTACATGTGGGAATTCATCACAGAATCTGGGATGCTCAAAAGCATCTACTTCACATGTTTGCTAAACTGAAGAAAAGGAGGATTGACGATTATGGAATAAGTCTGAAAATTCAACAGAACGTTTAGAATGTCTAAAACATCTTTTCAATCAAAGTGAGACTTCAAAAGAGACTTGCAATCGCATAAAAACCTCCCTTGACTACATGTGAGAATTCATCACAGAATCTTGGATGCTCAAAAACATCTACTTCACATGTTTGTTAAACTGAAGAAAAGAATAATTGACGATTATGCAATAAGTCTGAAAATTCAACAGAACATTTAAAATGTCTAAAACATCTTTTCAATCAAAGCGAGACTTCAAAAGAGTATTGCAGTCGCATAAAAACCTCAACTGACTACATGTGAGAATTCATCACAGAATCTGGGATGCTCAAAACATCTACTTCACATGTTTGTTAAACTGAAGAAAAGGATGATTGACGATTGTGGAATAAGTCTGAAATTCAACAAAACGTTTAGAATGACTAAAACATCTTTTCAATTAAAATGAGACTTCAAAAGAGTCTCGCAGACGAATAAAAACCTCCCTTGACTACATGTGAGAATTCATCAAAGAATTTGGGATGCTCAAAAACATCTACTTCACATGTTTGTTACACTGAAGAAAAGGATGATTGACGATTGTGGAATAAGTCTGAAAGTCATACAGAACATCTCAAATCTCTAAAACATCTTTTCAATCAAAGTGAGACTTCAAAAGAGACTTGCAGTCGCATAAAAACCACCATTGACTAGATGTGAGAATTCATCATAGAATCTGGGATGCTCAAAAATATCTACTTCACATGTTTGTTAAACTGAAGAAAAGGATGATTGACGAATATGCAATAATTCTAAATGTTCAACAGAACGTTTAAAATGTCTAAAACATCTTTTCAATCAAAGCGAGACTTCAAAAGAGTATTGCAGTCGTATAAAAACCTCCATTCACTACATGTGAGAATTCATCACAGAATCTGGGATGCTAAAAACATCGACCTCACATGTTTGTTAAACTGAAGAAAAGGATGATTGACCATTATGTAATAAGTCTGAATGTTCAACAAAACGTTTAAACAGTCTAAAACATCTTTTCAATCAAAGTGAGACTTCAAAAGAGACTTGCAGTCGCATAAAAACCTCCCTTGACTAGATGTGAGAATTCATCACAGAATCTGGGATGCTCAAAAACGTCTACTTCACATGATTGTTACACTGAAGAAAAGGATGGTTGACGATTATGGAATAAGTCTGAAAGTTCAACAGAACGTTTAAAATGTCTGAAACATTTTTTCAATCAAAGTGAGACTTCAAAAGAGACTTGCAGTTGCATAAGAACCTCCCTTGACTACATGTGAGAATTCATCGCAGAATCTGGGATGATCAAAAACATCTTCTTCACTTGTTTGTTAATCTGAAGAAAAGGATGATTGACGATTGTGGAATAAAACTGAAAATTCAACAGAACGTTTAGAATGACTAAAACATCTTTTCAATCAAAGTGAGACTTCAAAAGAGACCTGCAGTCGCATAAAATCCTCCCTTGACTAGATGTGAGATTTCATAACAGAATCTGGGATGCTCAAAAACATCTACTTCACATGATTGTTACACTGAAGAAAAGGATGATTGACGATTATGGAATAAGTCTGAAAATTCAACAGAACGTTTAGAAAGTCTAAAACATCTTTTCAATCAAAGTGAGACTTCAAAAGAGACTTGCAGTCGCATAAAAACCTCAACTGACTACATTTAAAAATTCATCACAGAATCTGGGATGATCAAAAACATCTTCTTCACATGTTTGTTAAACTGAAGAAAAGGATGATTGACGATTGTGGAATAAAACTGAAAATTCAACAGAACGGTTAGAATGACTAAAACATCTTTTCAATTAAAGTGAGACTTCAAAAGAGACTTGCAGACGAATAAAAACCTCCCTTGACTAGATGTGAGAATTCATCATAGAATCTGGGATGCTCAAAAATATCTACTTCACATGTTTGTTAAACTGAAGAAAAGGATGATTGACGAATATGCAATAATTCTAAATGTTCAACAGAACGTTTAAAATGTCTAAAACATCTTTTCAATCAAAGCGAGACTTCAAAAGAGTATTGCAGTCGTATAAAAACCTCCATTCACTACATGTGAGAATTCATCACAGAATCTGGGATGCTAAAAACATCGACCTCACATGTTTGTTAAACTGAAGAAAAGGATGATTGACCATTATGTAATAAGTCTGAATGTTCAACAAAACGTTTAAACAGTCTAAAACATCTTTTCAATCAAAGTGAGACTTCAAAAGAGACTTGCAGTCGCATAAAAACCTCAACTGACTACATTTAAAAATTCATCACAGAATCTGGGATGATCAAAAACATCTTCTTCACATGTTTGTTAAACTGAAGAAAAGGATGATTGACGATTGTGGAATAAAACTGAAAATTCAACAGAACGTTTAGAATGACTAAAACATCTTTTCAATTAAAATGAGACTTCAAAAGAGTCTTGCAGACGAATAAAAACCTCCCTTGACTAGATGTGAGAATTCATCACAGAATTTGGGATGCTCAAAAACATCTACTTCACATGTTTGTTACACTGAAGAAAATGATGATTGACGATTGTGGAATAAGTCTGAAAGACATACAGAACATCTCAAATCTCTAAAACATCTTTTCAATCAAAGTGAGACTTCAAAAGAGACTTGCAGTTGCATAAAAACCACCATTGACTAGATGTGAGAATTCATCATAGCATCTGGGATGCTCAAAAATATCTACTTCACATGTTTGTTAAACTGAAGAAAAGGATCATTGACGAATATGCAATAAGTCTAAATGTTCAACAGAACGTTTAAAATGTCTAAAACATCTTTTCAATCAAAGCGAGACTTCAAAAGAGTATTGCAGTCGTATAAAAACCTCCATTCACTACATGTGAGAATTCATCACAGAATCTGGGATGCTAAAAACATCGACCTCACATGTTTGTTAAACTGAAGAAAAGGATGATTGACCATTATGTAATAAGTCTGAATGTTCAACAAAACGTTTAAACAGTCTAAAACATCTTTTCAATCAAAGTGAGACTTCAAAAGAGACTTGCAGTCGCATAAAAACCTCCCATGACTAGATGTGAGAATTCATCACAGAATCTGGCATGCTAAAAAACATCTACTTCACATGATTGTTACACTGAAGAAAAGGATGATTGACGATTATGGAATAAGTCTGAAAATTCAACAGAACGTTTAGAAAGTCTAAAACATCTTTTCAATCAAAGTGAGACTTCAAAAGAGACTTGCAGTCGCATAAAAACCTCAACTGACTACATTTAAAAATTCATCACAGAATCTGGGATGATCAAAAACATCTTCTTCACATGTTTGTTAAACTGAAGAAAAGGATGATTGACGATTGTGGAATAAAACTGAAAATTCAACAGAACGGTTAGAATGACTAAAACATCTTTTCAATTAAAGTGAGACTTCAAAAGAGACTTGCAGACGAATAAAAACCTCCCTTGACTAGATGTGAGAATTCATCACAGAATTTGGGATGCTCAAAAACATCTACTTCACATGTTTGTTACACTGAAGAAAAGGATGATTGACGATTGTGGAATAAGTCTGAAAGACATACAGAACATCTCAAATCTCTAAAACATCTTTTCAATCAAAGTGAGACTTCAAAAGAGACTTGCAGTTGCATAAAAACCACCATTGACTAGATGTGAGAATTCATCATAGAATCTGGGATGCTCAAAAATATCTACTTCACATGTTTGTTAAACTGAGGAAAAGGATCATTGACGAATATGCAATAAGTCTAAATGTTCAACAGAACGTTTAAAATGTCTAAAACATCTTTTCAATCAAAGCGAGACTTCAAAAGAGTATTGCAGTCGCATAAAAACCTCCATTCACTACATGTGAGAATTCATCACAGAATCTGGGATGATCAAAAACATCTTCTTCACATGTTTGTTAAACTGAAGAAAAGGATGATTGACGATTGTGGAATAAAACTGAAAATTCAACAGAACGTTTAGAATGACTAAAACATCTTTTCAATCAAAGTGAGACTTCAAAAGAGTCTTGCAGTCGCATAAAAACCTCCCTTGACTAGATGTGAGAATTCATCACAGAATGTGGGATGCTCAAAAACATCTACTTCACATGTTTGTTACACTTAAGAAAAGGATGATTGACGATTATGGAATAAGTCTGAAAATTCAACAGAACGTTTAAAATGTCTAAAACATCTTTTCAATCAAAGTGAGACTTTAAAAGAGACTTGCAGTCGCATAAAAACCTCCGTTGACTAGATGTGAGAATTCATCACAGAATCTGGGATGCTCAAAAACATCTACTTCACATGTTTGTTACACTGAAGAAAAGGATGATTGACGATTTTGGAATAAGTCTGAAAATTCAACAGAGCGTTTAAAATGTCTAAAACATGTTTACAATCAAAGTGAGACTTTAAAAGAGACTTGCAGTCGCATAAAAACCTCCGTTGACTAGATGTGAGAATTCATCACAGAATCTGCGATGCTCAAAAACATCTACTTCACATGATTATTTCACTGAAGAAAAGGATAATTGACGATTATGGAATAAGTCTGAAAGTTCAACAGAACGTTTAAAATGTCTGAAACATTTTTTTAATCAAAGTGAGACTTCAAAAGAGACTTGCAGCCGCATGAAAACCTCCATTCACTACATGTGAGAATTCATCACAGAATCTGGGATGCTCAAAAACATCTACCACACATGTTTGTTAAACTGAAGAAAAGAATGATTGACAATTATGTAATAAGTCTGAATGTTCAACACAACGTTTAAGCTGTCTAAATCATCTTTTCAATCAAAGTGAGACTTCAAAAGAGACTTGCAGTCGCATAAAAACCTCCCTTGACTAGATGTGAGAATTCATCACAGAATCTGGGATGCTCAAAAACGTCTACTTCACATGATTGTTACACTGAAGAAAAGGATGGTTGACGATTATGGAATAAGTCTGAAAGTTCAACAGAACGTTTAAAATGTCTGAAACATTTTTTCAATCAAAGTGAGACTTCAAAAGAGACTTGCAGTTGCATAAGAACCTCCCTTGACTACATGTGAGAATTCATCGCAGAATCTGGGATGATCAAAAACATCTTCTTCACTTGTTTGTTAATCTGAAGAAAAGGATGATTGACGATTGTGGAATAAAACTGAAAATTCAACAGAACGTTTAGAATGACTAAAACATCTTTTCAATCAAAGTGAGACTTCAAAAGAGACCTGCAGTCGCATAAAATCCTCCCTTGACTAGATGTGAGATTTCATAACAGAATCTGGGATGCTCAAAAACATCTACATCACATGATTGTTACACTGAAGAAAAGGATGATTGACTATTGTGGAATAAGTCTGAAAATTCAACAGAACGTTTAGAATGTCTAAAACATCTTTTCAATCAAAGTGAGACTTCAAAAGAGTCTTGCAGTCGCATAAAAACCTCCCTTGACTAGATGTGAGAATTCATCACAGAATCTGGGATGCTCAAAAACATTTACTTCACATGATTGTTACAGTGAAGAAAAGGATGATTAAGGATTATGGAATAAGTCTGGAAATTCAATAGAACGTTTAGAATGTCTAAAACATCTTTTCAATCAAAGTGAGACTTCAAAGATAGTTGCAGTCGCATAAAAACCTCCATTGACTACATGTGGGAATTCATCACAGAATCTGGGATGCTCAAAAGCATCTACTTCACATGTTTGCTAAACTGAAGAAAAGGAGGATTGACGATTATGGAATAAGTCTGAAAATTCAACAGAACGTTTAGAATGTCTAAAACATCTTTTCAATCAAAGTGAGACTTCAAAAGAGACTTGCAATCGCATAAAAACCTCCCTTGACTACATGTGAGAATTCATCACAGAATCTTGGATGCTCAAAAACATCTACTTCACATGTTTGTTAAACTGAAGAAAAGAATAATTGACGATTATGCAATAAGTCTGAAAATTCAACAGAACATTTAAAATGTCTAAAACATCTTTTCAATCAAAGCGAGACTTCAAAAGAGTATTGCAGTCGCATAAAAACCTCAACTGACTACATGTGAGAATTCATCACAGAATCTGGGATGCTCAAAACATCTACTTCACATGTTTGTTAAACTGAAGAAAAGGATGATTGACGATTGTGGAATAAGTCTGAAATTCAACAAAACGTTTAGAATGACTAAAACATCTTTTCAATTAAAATGAGACTTCAAAAGAGTCTCGCAGACGAATAAAAACCTCCCTTGACTACATGTGAGAATTCATCAAAGAATTTGGGATGCTCAAAAACATCTACTTCACATGTTTGTTACACTGAAGAAAAGGATGATTGACGATTGTGGAATAAGTCTGAAAGTCATACAGAACATCTCAAATCTCTAAAACATCTTTTCAATCAAAGTGAGACTTCAAAAGAGACTTGCAGTCGCATAAAAACCACCATTGACTAGATGTGAGAATTCATCATAGAATCTGGGATGCTCAAAAATATCTACTTCACATGTTTGTTAAACTGAAGAAAAGGATGATTGACGAATATGCAATAATTCTAAATGTTCAACAGAACGTTTAAAATGTCTAAAACATCTTTTCAATCAAAGCGAGACTTCAAAAGAGTATTGCAGTCGTATAAAAACCTCCATTCACTACATGTGAGAATTCATCACAGAATCTGGGATGCTAAAAACATCGACCTCACATGTTTGTTAAACTGAAGAAAAGGATGATTGACCATTATGTAATAAGTCTGAATGTTCAACAAAACGTTTAAACAGTCTAAAACATCTTTTCAATCAAAGTGAGACTTCAAAAGAGACTTGCAGTCGCATAAAAACCTCAACTGACTACATTTAAAAATTCATCACAGAATCTGGGATGATCAAAAACATCTTCTTCACATGTTTGTTAAACTGAAGAAAAGGATGATTGACGATTGTGGAATAAAACTGAAAATTCAACAGAACGTTTAGAATGACTAAAACATCTTTTCAATTAAAATGAGACTTCAAAAGAGTCTTGCAGACGAATAAAAACCTCCCTTGACTAGATGTGAGAATTCATCACAGAATTTGGGATGCTCAAAAACATCTACTTCACATGTTTGTTACACTGAAGAAAATGATGATTGACGATTGTGGAATAAGTCTGAAAGACATACAGAACATCTCAAATCTCTAAAACATCTTTTCAATCAAAGTGAGACTTCAAAAGAGACTTGCAGTTGCATAAAAACCACCATTGACTAGATGTGAGAATTCATCATAGCATCTGGGATGCTCAAAAATATCTACTTCACATGTTTGTTAAACTGAAGAAAAGGATCATTGACGAATATGCAATAAGTCTAAATGTTCAACAGAACGTTTAAAATGTCTAAAACATCTTTTCAATCAAAGCGAGACTTCAAAAGAGTATTGCAGTCGTATAAAAACCTCCATTCACTACATGTGAGAATTCATCACAGAATCTGGGATGCTAAAAACATCGACCTCACATGTTTGTTAAACTGAAGAAAAGGATGATTGACCATTATGTAATAAGTCTGAATGTTCAACAAAACGTTTAAACAGTCTAAAACATCTTTTCAATCAAAGTGAGACTTCAAAAGAGACTTGCAGTCGCATAAAAACCTCCCATGACTAGATGTGAGAATTCATCACAGAATCTGGCATGCTAAAAAACATCTACTTCACATGATTGTTACACTGAAGAAAAGGATGATTGACGATTATGGAATAAGTCTGAAAATTCAACAGAACGTTTAGAAAGTCTAAAACATCTTTTCAATCAAAGTGAGACTTCAAAAGAGACTTGCAGTCGCATAAAAACCTCAACTGACTACATTTAAAAATTCATCACAGAATCTGGGATGATCAAAAACATCTTCTTCACATGTTTGTTAAACTGAAGAAAAGGATGATTGACGATTGTGGAATAAAACTGAAAATTCAACAGAACGGTTAGAATGACTAAAACATCTTTTCAATTAAAGTGAGACTTCAAAAGAGACTTGCAGACGAATAAAAACCTCCCTTGACTAGATGTGAGAATTCATCACAGAATTTGGGATGCTCAAAAACATCTACTTCACATGTTTGTTACACTGAAGAAAAGGATGATTGACGATTGTGGAATAAGTCTGAAAGACATACAGAACATCTCAAATCTCTAAAACATCTTTTCAATCAAAGTGAGACTTCAAAAGAGACTTGCAGTTGCATAAAAACCACCATTGACTAGATGTGAGAATTCATCATAGAATCTGGGATGCTCAAAAATATCTACTTCACATGTTTGTTAAACTGAGGAAAAGGATCATTGACGAATATGCAATAAGTCTAAATGTTCAACAGAACGTTTAAAATGTCTAAAACATCTTTTCAATCAAAGCGAGACTTCAAAAGAGTATTGCAGTCGCATAAAAACCTCCATTCACTACATGTGAGAATTCATCACAGAATCTGGGATGATCAAAAACATCTTCTTCACATGTTTGTTAAACTGAAGAAAAGGATGATTGACGATTGTGGAATAAAACTGAAAATTCAACAGAACGTTTAGAATGACTAAAACATCTTTTCAATCAAAGTGAGACTTCAAAAGAGTCTTGCAGTCGCATAAAAACCTCCCTTGACTAGATGTGAGAATTCATCACAGAATGTGGGATGCTCAAAAACATCTACTTCACATGTTTGTTACACTTAAGAAAAGGATGATTGACGATTATGGAATAAGTCTGAAAATTCAACAGAACGTTTAAAATGTCTAAAACATCTTTTCAATCAAAGTGAGACTTTAAAAGAGACTTGCAGTCGCATAAAAACCTCCGTTGACTAGATGTGAGAATTCATCACAGAATCTGGGATGCTCAAAAACATCTACTTCACATGTTTGTTACACTGAAGAAAAGGATGATTGACGATTTTGGAATAAGTCTGAAAATTCAACAGAGCGTTTAAAATGTCTAAAACATGTTTACAATCAAAGTGAGACTTTAAAAGAGACTTGCAGTCGCATAAAAACCTCCGTTGACTAGATGTGAGAATTCATCACAGAATCTGCGATGCTCAAAAACATCTACTTCACATGATTATTTCACTGAAGAAAAGGATAATTGACGATTATGGAATAAGTCTGAAAGTTCAACAGAACGTTTAAAATGTCTGAAACATTTTTTTAATCAAAGTGAGACTTCAAAAGAGACTTGCAGCCGCATGAAAACCTCCATTCACTACATGTGAGAATTCATCACAGAATCTGGGATGCTCAAAAACATCTACCACACATGTTTGTTAAACTGAAGAAAAGAATGATTGACAATTATGTAATAAGTCTGAATGTTCAACACAACGTTTAAGCTGTCTAAATCATCTTTTCAATCAAAGTGAGACTTCAAAAGAGACTTGCAGTCGCATAAAAACCTCCCTTGACTAGATGTGAGAATTCATCACAGAATCTGGGATGCTCAAAAACGTCTACTTCACATGATTGTTACACTGAAGAAAAGGATGGTTGACGATTATGGAATAAGTCTGAAAGTTCAACAGAACGTTTAAAATGTCTGAAACATTTTTTCAATCAAAGTGAGACTTCAAAAGAGACTTGCAGTTGCATAAGAACCTCCCTTGACTACATGTGAGAATTCATCGCAGAATCTGGGATGATCAAAAACATCTTCTTCACTTGTTTGTTAATCTGAAGAAAAGGATGATTGACGATTGTGGAATAAAACTGAAAATTCAACAGAACGTTTAGAATGACTAAAACATCTTTTCAATCAAAGTGAGACTTCAAAAGAGACCTGCAGTCGCATAAAATCCTCCCTTGACTAGATGTGAGATTTCATAACAGAATCTGGGATGCTCAAAAACATCTACATCACATGATTGTTACACTGAAGAAAAGGATGATTGACTATTGTGGAATAAGTCTGAAAATTCAACAGAACGTTTAGAATGTCTAAAACATCTTTTCAATCAAAGTGAGACTTCAAAAGAGTCTTGCAGTCGCATAAAAACCTCCCTTGACTAGATGTGAGAATTCATCACAGAATCTGGGATGCTCAAAAACATTTACTTCACATGATTGTTACAGTGAAGAAAAGGATGATTAAGGATTATGGAATAAGTCTGGAAATTCAATAGAACGTTTAGAATGTCTAAAACATCTTTTCAATCAAAGTGAGACTTCAAAGATAGTTGCAGTCGCATAAAAACCTCCATTGACTACATGTGGGAATTCATCACAGAATCTGGGATGCTCAAAAGCATCTACTTCACATGTTTGCTAAACTGAAGAAAAGGAGGATTGACGATTATGGAATAAGTCTGAAAATTCAACAGAACGTTTAGAATGTCTAAAACATCTTTTCAATCAAAGTGAGACTTCAAAAGAGACTTGCAATCGCATAAAAACCTCCCTTGACTACATGTGAGAATTCATCACAGAATCTTGGATGCTCAAAAACATCTACTTCACATGTTTGTTAAACTGAAGAAAAGAATAATTGACGATTATGCAATAAGTCTGAAAATTCAACAGAACATTTAAAATGTCTAAAACATCTTTTCAATCAAAGCGAGACTTCAAAAGAGTATTGCAGTCGCATAAAAACCTCAACTGACTACATGTGAGAATTCATCACAGAATCTGGGATGCTCAAAACATCTACTTCACATGTTTGTTAAACTGAAGAAAAGGATGATTGACGATTGTGGAATAAGTCTGAAATTCAACAAAACGTTTAGAATGACTAAAACATCTTTTCAATTAAAATGAGACTTCAAAAGAGTCTCGCAGACGAATAAAAACCTCCCTTGACTACATGTGAGAATTCATCAAAGAATTTGGGATGCTCAAAAACATCTACTTCACATGTTTGTTACACTGAAGAAAAGGATGATTGACGATTGTGGAATAAGTCTGAAAGTCATACAGAACATCTCAAATCTCTAAAACATCTTTTCAATCAAAGTGAGACTTCAAAAGAGACTTGCAGTCGCATAAAAACCACCATTGACTAGATGTGAGAATTCATCATAGAATCTGGGATGCTCAAAAATATCTACTTCACATGTTTGTTAAACTGAAGAAAAGGATGATTGACGAATATGCAATAATTCTAAATGTTCAACAGAACGTTTAAAATGTCTAAAACATCTTTTCAATCAAAGCGAGACTTCAAAAGAGTATTGCAGTCGTATAAAAACCTCCATTCACTACATGTGAGAATTCATCACAGAATCTGGGATGCTAAAAACATCGACCTCACATGTTTGTTAAACTGAAGAAAAGGATGATTGACCATTATGTAATAAGTCTGAATGTTCAACAAAACGTTTAAACAGTCTAAAACATCTTTTCAATCAAAGTGAGACTTCAAAAGAGACTTGCAGTCGCATAAAAACCTCAACTGACTACATTTAAAAATTCATCACAGAATCTGGGATGATCAAAAACATCTTCTTCACATGTTTGTTAAACTGAAGAAAAGGATGATTGACGATTGTGGAATAAAACTGAAAATTCAACAGAACGTTTAGAATGACTAAAACATCTTTTCAATTAAAATGAGACTTCAAAAGAGTCTTGCAGACGAATAAAAACCTCCCTTGACTAGATGTGAGAATTCATCACAGAATTTGGGATGCTCAAAAACATCTACTTCACATGTTTGTTACACTGAAGAAAATGATGATTGACGATTGTGGAATAAGTCTGAAAGACATACAGAACATCTCAAATCTCTAAAACATCTTTTCAATCAAAGTGAGACTTCAAAAGAGACTTGCAGTTGCATAAAAACCACCATTGACTAGATGTGAGAATTCATCATAGCATCTGGGATGCTCAAAAATATCTACTTCACATGTTTGTTAAACTGAAGAAAAGGATCATTGACGAATATGCAATAAGTCTAAATGTTCAACAGAACGTTTAAAATGTCTAAAACATCTTTTCAATCAAAGCGAGACTTCAAAAGAGTATTGCAGTCGTATAAAAACCTCCATTCACTACATGTGAGAATTCATCACAGAATCTGGGATGCTAAAAACATCGACCTCACATGTTTGTTAAACTGAAGAAAAGGATGATTGACCATTATGTAATAAGTCTGAATGTTCAACAAAACGTTTAAACAGTCTAAAACATCTTTTCAATCAAAGTGAGACTTCAAAAGAGACTTGCAGTCGCATAAAAACCTCCCATGACTAGATGTGAGAATTCATCACAGAATCTGGCATGCTAAAAAACATCTACTTCACATGATTGTTACACTGAAGAAAAGGATGATTGACGATTATGGAATAAGTCTGAAAATTCAACAGAACGTTTAGAAAGTCTAAAACATCTTTTCAATCAAAGTGAGACTTCAAAAGAGACTTGCAGTCGCATAAAAACCTCAACTGACTACATTTAAAAATTCATCACAGAATCTGGGATGATCAAAAACATCTTCTTCACATGTTTGTTAAACTGAAGAAAAGGATGATTGACGATTGTGGAATAAAACTGAAAATTCAACAGAACGGTTAGAATGACTAAAACATCTTTTCAATTAAAGTGAGACTTCAAAAGAGACTTGCAGACGAATAAAAACCTCCCTTGACTAGATGTGAGAATTCATCACAGAATTTGGGATGCTCAAAAACATCTACTTCACATGTTTGTTACACTGAAGAAAAGGATGATTGACGATTGTGGAATAAGTCTGAAAGACATACAGAACATCTCAAATCTCTAAAACATCTTTTCAATCAAAGTGAGACTTCAAAAGAGACTTGCAGTTGCATAAAAACCACCATTGACTAGATGTGAGAATTCATCATAGAATCTGGGATGCTCAAAAATATCTACTTCACATGTTTGTTAAACTGAGGAAAAGGATCATTGACGAATATGCAATAAGTCTAAATGTTCAACAGAACGTTTAAAATGTCTAAAACATCTTTTCAATCAAAGCGAGACTTCAAAAGAGTATTGCAGTCGCATAAAAACCTCCATTCACTACATGTGAGAATTCATCACAGAATCTGGGATGATCAAAAACATCTTCTTCACATGTTTGTTAAACTGAAGAAAAGGATGATTGACGATTGTGGAATAAAACTGAAAATTCAACAGAACGTTTAGAATGACTAAAACATCTTTTCAATCAAAGTGAGACTTCAAAAGAGTCTTGCAGTCGCATAAAAACCTCCCTTGACTAGATGTGAGAATTCATCACAGAATGTGGGATGCTCAAAAACATCTACTTCACATGTTTGTTACACTTAAGAAAAGGATGATTGACGATTATGGAATAAGTCTGAAAATTCAACAGAACGTTTAAAATGTCTAAAACATCTTTTCAATCAAAGTGAGACTTTAAAAGAGACTTGCAGTCGCATAAAAACCTCCGTTGACTAGATGTGAGAATTCATCACAGAATCTGGGATGCTCAAAAACATCTACTTCACATGTTTGTTACACTGAAGAAAAGGATGATTGACGATTTTGGAATAAGTCTGAAAATTCAACAGAGCGTTTAAAATGTCTAAAACATGTTTACAATCAAAGTGAGACTTTAAAAGAGACTTGCAGTCGCATAAAAACCTCCGTTGACTAGATGTGAGAATTCATCACAGAATCTGCGATGCTCAAAAACATCTACTTCACATGATTATTTCACTGAAGAAAAGGATAATTGACGATTATGGAATAAGTCTGAAAGTTCAACAGAACGTTTAAAATGTCTGAAACATTTTTTTAATCAAAGTGAGACTTCAAAAGAGACTTGCAGCCGCATGAAAACCTCCATTCACTACATGTGAGAATTCATCACAGAATCTGGGATGCTCAAAAACATCTACCACACATGTTTGTTAAACTGAAGAAAAGAATGATTGACAATTATGTAATAAGTCTGAATGTTCAACACAACGTTTAAGCTGTCTAAATCATCTTTTCAATCAAAGTGAGACTTCAAAAGAGACTTGCAGTCGCATAAAAACCTCCCTTGACTAGATGTGAGAATTCATCACAGAATCTGGGATGCTCAAAAACGTCTACTTCACATGATTGTTACACTGAAGAAAAGGATGGTTGACGATTGTGGAATAAAACTGAAAATTCAACAGAACGTTTAGAATGACTAAAACATCTTTTCAATCAAAGTGAGACTTCAAAAGAGACCTGCAGTCGCATAAAATCCTCCCTTGACTAGATGTGAGATTTCATAACAGAATCTGGGATGCTCAAAAACATCTACATCACATGATTGTTACACTGAAGAAAAGGATGATTGACTATTGTGGAATAAGTCTGAAAATTCAACAGAACGTTTAGAATGTCTAAAACATCTTTTCAATCAAAGTGAGACTTCAAAAGAGTCTTGCAGTCGCATAAAAACCTCCCTTGACTAGATGTGAGAATTCATCACAGAATCTGGGATGCTCAAAAACATTTACTTCACATGATTGTTACAGTGAAGAAAAGGATGATTAAGGATTATGGAATAAGTCTGGAAATTCAATAGAACGTTTAGAATGTCTAAAACATCTTTTCAATCAAAGTGAGACTTCAAAGATAGTTGCAGTCGCATAAAAACCTCCATTGACTACATGTGGGAATTCATCACAGAATCTGGGATGCTCAAAAGCATCTACTTCACATGTTTGCTAAACTGAAGAAAAGGAGGATTGACGATTATGGAATAAGTCTGAAAATTCAACAGAACGTTTAGAATGTCTAAAACATCTTTTCAATCAAAGTGAGACTTCAAAAGAGACTTGCAATCGCATAAAAACCTCCCTTGACTACATGTGAGAATTCATCACAGAATCTTGGATGCTCAAAAACATCTACTTCACATGTTTGTTAAACTGAAGAAAAGAATAATTGACGATTATGCAATAAGTCTGAAAATTCAACAGAACATTTAAAATGTCTAAAACATCTTTTCAATCAAAGCGAGACTTCAAAAGAGTATTGCAGTCGCATAAAAACCTCAACTGACTACATGTGAGAATTCATCACAGAATCTGGGATGCTCAAAACATCTACTTCACATGTTTGTTAAACTGAAGAAAAGGATGATTGACGATTGTGGAATAAGTCTGAAATTCAACAAAACGTTTAGAATGACTAAAACATCTTTTCAATTAAAATGAGACTTCAAAAGAGTCTCGCAGACGAATAAAAACCTCCCTTGACTACATGTGAGAATTCATCAAAGAATTTGGGATGCTCAAAAACATCTACTTCACATGTTTGTTACACTGAAGAAAAGGATGATTGACGATTGTGGAATAAGTCTGAAAGTCATACAGAACATCTCAAATCTCTAAAACATCTTTTCAATCAAAGTGAGACTTCAAAAGAGACTTGCAGTCGCATAAAAACCACCATTGACTAGATGTGAGAATTCATCATAGAATCTGGGATGCTCAAAAATATCTACTTCACATGTTTGTTAAACTGAAGAAAAGGATGATTGACGAATATGCAATAATTCTAAATGTTCAACAGAACGTTTAAAATGTCTAAAACATCTTTTCAATCAAAGCGAGACTTCAAAAGAGTATTGCAGTCGTATAAAAACCTCCATTCACTACATGTGAGAATTCATCACAGAATCTGGGATGCTAAAAACATCGACCTCACATGTTTGTTAAACTGAAGAAAAGGATGATTGACCATTATGTAATAAGTCTGAATGTTCAACAAAACGTTTAAACAGTCTAAAACATCTTTTCAATCAAAGTGAGACTTCAAAAGAGACTTGCAGTCGCATAAAAACCTCAACTGACTACATTTAAAAATTCATCACAGAATCTGGGATGATCAAAAACATCTTCTTCACATGTTTGTTAAACTGAAGAAAAGGATGATTGACGATTGTGGAATAAAACTGAAAATTCAACAGAACGTTTAGAATGACTAAAACATCTTTTCAATTAAAATGAGACTTCAAAAGAGTCTTGCAGACGAATAAAAACCTCCCTTGACTAGATGTGAGAATTCATCACAGAATTTGGGATGCTCAAAAACATCTACTTCACATGTTTGTTACACTGAAGAAAATGATGATTGACGATTGTGGAATAAGTCTGAAAGACATACAGAACATCTCAAATCTCTAAAACATCTTTTCAATCAAAGTGAGACTTCAAAAGAGACTTGCAGTTGCATAAAAACCACCATTGACTAGATGTGAGAATTCATCATAGCATCTGGGATGCTCAAAAATATCTACTTCACATGTTTGTTAAACTGAAGAAAAGGATCATTGACGAATATGCAATAAGTCTAAATGTTCAACAGAACGTTTAAAATGTCTAAAACATCTTTTCAATCAAAGCGAGACTTCAAAAGAGTATTGCAGTCGTATAAAAACCTCCATTCACTACATGTGAGAATTCATCACAGAATCTGGGATGCTAAAAACATCGACCTCACATGTTTGTTAAACTGAAGAAAAGGATGATTGACCATTATGTAATAAGTCTGAATGTTCAACAAAACGTTTAAACAGTCTAAAACATCTTTTCAATCAAAGTGAGACTTCAAAAGAGACTTGCAGTCGCATAAAAACCTCCCATGACTAGATGTGAGAATTCATCACAGAATCTGGCATGCTAAAAAACATCTACTTCACATGATTGTTACACTGAAGAAAAGGATGATTGACGATTATGGAATAAGTCTGAAAATTCAACAGAACGTTTAGAAAGTCTAAAACATCTTTTCAATCAAAGTGAGACTTCAAAAGAGACTTGCAGTCGCATAAAAACCTCAACTGACTACATTTAAAAATTCATCACAGAATCTGGGATGATCAAAAACATCTTCTTCACATGTTTGTTAAACTGAAGAAAAGGATGATTGACGATTGTGGAATAAAACTGAAAATTCAACAGAACGGTTAGAATGACTAAAACATCTTTTCAATTAAAGTGAGACTTCAAAAGAGACTTGCAGACGAATAAAAACCTCCCTTGACTAGATGTGAGAATTCATCACAGAATTTGGGATGCTCAAAAACATCTACTTCACATGTTTGTTACACTGAAGAAAAGGATGATTGACGATTGTGGAATAAGTCTGAAAGACATACAGAACATCTCAAATCTCTAAAACATCTTTTCAATCAAAGTGAGACTTCAAAAGAGACTTGCAGTTGCATAAAAACCACCATTGACTAGATGTGAGAATTCATCATAGAATCTGGGATGCTCAAAAATATCTACTTCACATGTTTGTTAAACTGAGGAAAAGGATCATTGACGAATATGCAATAAGTCTAAATGTTCAACAGAACGTTTAAAATGTCTAAAACATCTTTTCAATCAAAGCGAGACTTCAAAAGAGTATTGCAGTCGCATAAAAACCTCCATTCACTACATGTGAGAATTCATCACAGAATCTGGGATGATCAAAAACATCTTCTTCACATGTTTGTTAAACTGAAGAAAAGGATGATTGACGATTGTGGAATAAAACTGAAAATTCAACAGAACGTTTAGAATGACTAAAACATCTTTTCAATCAAAGTGAGACTTCAAAAGAGTCTTGCAGTCGCATAAAAACCTCCCTTGACTAGATGTGAGAATTCATCACAGAATGTGGGATGCTCAAAAACATCTACTTCACATGTTTGTTACACTTAAGAAAAGGATGATTGACGATTATGGAATAAGTCTGAAAATTCAACAGAACGTTTAAAATGTCTAAAACATCTTTTCAATCAAAGTGAGACTTTAAAAGAGACTTGCAGTCGCATAAAAACCTCCGTTGACTAGATGTGAGAATTCATCACAGAATCTGGGATGCTCAAAAACATCTACTTCACATGTTTGTTACACTGAAGAAAAGGATGATTGACGATTTTGGAATAAGTCTGAAAATTCAACAGAGCGTTTAAAATGTCTAAAACATGTTTACAATCAAAGTGAGACTTTAAAAGAGACTTGCAGTCGCATAAAAACCTCCGTTGACTAGATGTGAGAATTCATCACAGAATCTGCGATGCTCAAAAACATCTACTTCACATGATTATTTCACTGAAGAAAAGGATAATTGACGATTATGGAATAAGTCTGAAAGTTCAACAGAACGTTTAAAATGTCTGAAACATTTTTTTAATCAAAGTGAGACTTCAAAAGAGACTTGCAGCCGCATGAAAACCTCCATTCACTACATGTGAGAATTCATCACAGAATCTGGGATGCTCAAAAACATCTACCACACATGTTTGTTAAACTGAAGAAAAGAATGATTGACAATTATGTAATAAGTCTGAATGTTCAACACAACGTTTAAGCTGTCTAAATCATCTTTTCAATCAAAGTGAGACTTCAAAAGAGACTTGCAGTCGCATAAAAACCTCCCTTGACTAGATGTGAGAATTCATCACAGAATCTGGGATGCTCAAAAACGTCTACTTCACATGATTGTTACACTGAAGAAAAGGATGGTTGACGATTATGGAATAAGTCTGAAAGTTCAACAGAACGTTTAAAATGTCTGAAACATTTTTTCAATCAAAGTGAGACTTCAAAAGAGACTTGCAGTTGCATAAGAACCTCCCTTGACTACATGTGAGAATTCATCGCAGAATCTGGGATGATCAAAAACATCTTCTTCACTTGTTTGTTAATCTGAAGAAAAGGATGATTGACGATTGTGGAATAAAACTGAAAATTCAACAGAACGTTTAGAATGACTAAAACATCTTTTCAATCAAAGTGAGACTTCAAAAGAGACCTGCAGTCGCATAAAATCCTCCCTTGACTAGATGTGAGATTTCATAACAGAATCTGGGATGCTCAAAAACATCTACATCACATGATTGTTACACTGAAGAAAAGGATGATTGACTATTGTGGAATAAGTCTGAAAATTCAACAGAACGTTTAGAATGTCTAAAACATCTTTTCAATCAAAGTGAGACTTCAAAAGAGTCTTGCAGTCGCATAAAAACCTCCCTTGACTAGATGTGAGAATTCATCACAGAATCTGGGATGCTCAAAAACATTTACTTCACATGATTGTTACAGTGAAGAAAAGGATGATTAAGGATTATGGAATAAGTCTGGAAATTCAATAGAACGTTTAGAATGTCTAAAACATCTTTTCAATCAAAGTGAGACTTCAAAGATAGTTGCAGTCGCATAAAAACCTCCATTGACTACATGTGGGAATTCATCACAGAATCTGGGATGCTCAAAAGCATCTACTTCACATGTTTGCTAAACTGAAGAAAAGGAGGATTGACGATTATGGAATAAGTCTGAAAATTCAACAGAACGTTTAGAATGTCTAAAACATCTTTTCAATCAAAGTGAGACTTCAAAAGAGACTTGCAATCGCATAAAAACCTCCCTTGACTACATGTGAGAATTCATCACAGAATCTTGGATGCTCAAAAACATCTACTTCACATGTTTGTTAAACTGAAGAAAAGAATAATTGACGATTATGCAATAAGTCTGAAAATTCAACAGAACATTTAAAATGTCTAAAACATCTTTTCAATCAAAGCGAGACTTCAAAAGAGTATTGCAGTCGCATAAAAACCTCAACTGACTACATGTGAGAATTCATCACAGAATCTGGGATGCTCAAAACATCTACTTCACATGTTTGTTAAACTGAAGAAAAGGATGATTGACGATTGTGGAATAAGTCTGAAATTCAACAAAACGTTTAGAATGACTAAAACATCTTTTCAATTAAAATGAGACTTCAAAAGAGTCTCGCAGACGAATAAAAACCTCCCTTGACTACATGTGAGAATTCATCAAAGAATTTGGGATGCTCAAAAACATCTACTTCACATGTTTGTTACACTGAAGAAAAGGATGATTGACGATTGTGGAATAAGTCTGAAAGTCATACAGAACATCTCAAATCTCTAAAACATCTTTTCAATCAAAGTGAGACTTCAAAAGAGACTTGCAGTCGCATAAAAACCACCATTGACTAGATGTGAGAATTCATCATAGAATCTGGGATGCTCAAAAATATCTACTTCACATGTTTGTTAAACTGAAGAAAAGGATGATTGACGAATATGCAATAATTCTAAATGTTCAACAGAACGTTTAAAATGTCTAAAACATCTTTTCAATCAAAGCGAGACTTCAAAAGAGTATTGCAGTCGTATAAAAACCTCCATTCACTACATGTGAGAATTCATCACAGAATCTGGGATGCTAAAAACATCGACCTCACATGTTTGTTAAACTGAAGAAAAGGATGATTGACCATTATGTAATAAGTCTGAATGTTCAACAAAACGTTTAAACAGTCTAAAACATCTTTTCAATCAAAGTGAGACTTCAAAAGAGACTTGCAGTCGCATAAAAACCTCAACTGACTACATTTAAAAATTCATCACAGAATCTGGGATGATCAAAAACATCTTCTTCACATGTTTGTTAAACTGAAGAAAAGGATGATTGACGATTGTGGAATAAAACTGAAAATTCAACAGAACGTTTAGAATGACTAAAACATCTTTTCAATTAAAATGAGACTTCAAAAGAGTCTTGCAGACGAATAAAAACCTCCCTTGACTAGATGTGAGAATTCATCACAGAATTTGGGATGCTCAAAAACATCTACTTCACATGTTTGTTACACTGAAGAAAATGATGATTGACGATTGTGGAATAAGTCTGAAAGACATACAGAACATCTCAAATCTCTAAAACATCTTTTCAATCAAAGTGAGACTTCAAAAGAGACTTGCAGTTGCATAAAAACCACCATTGACTAGATGTGAGAATTCATCATAGCATCTGGGATGCTCAAAAATATCTACTTCACATGTTTGTTAAACTGAAGAAAAGGATCATTGACGAATATGCAATAAGTCTAAATGTTCAACAGAACGTTTAAAATGTCTAAAACATCTTTTCAATCAAAGCGAGACTTCAAAAGAGTATTGCAGTCGTATAAAAACCTCCATTCACTACATGTGAGAATTCATCACAGAATCTGGGATGCTAAAAACATCGACCTCACATGTTTGTTAAACTGAAGAAAAGGATGATTGACCATTATGTAATAAGTCTGAATGTTCAACAAAACGTTTAAACAGTCTAAAACATCTTTTCAATCAAAGTGAGACTTCAAAAGAGACTTGCAGTCGCATAAAAACCTCCCATGACTAGATGTGAGAATTCATCACAGAATCTGGCATGCTAAAAAACATCTACTTCACATGATTGTTACACTGAAGAAAAGGATGATTGACGATTATGGAATAAGTCTGAAAATTCAACAGAACGTTTAGAAAGTCTAAAACATCTTTTCAATCAAAGTGAGACTTCAAAAGAGACTTGCAGTCGCATAAAAACCTCAACTGACTACATTTAAAAATTCATCACAGAATCTGGGATGATCAAAAACATCTTCTTCACATGTTTGTTAAACTGAAGAAAAGGATGATTGACGATTGTGGAATAAAACTGAAAATTCAACAGAACGGTTAGAATGACTAAAACATCTTTTCAATTAAAGTGAGACTTCAAAAGAGACTTGCAGACGAATAAAAACCTCCCTTGACTAGATGTGAGAATTCATCACAGAATTTGGGATGCTCAAAAACATCTACTTCACATGTTTGTTACACTGAAGAAAAGGATGATTGACGATTGTGGAATAAGTCTGAAAGACATACAGAACATCTCAAATCTCTAAAACATCTTTTCAATCAAAGTGAGACTTCAAAAGAGACTTGCAGTTGCATAAAAACCACCATTGACTAGATGTGAGAATTCATCATAGAATCTGGGATGCTCAAAAATATCTACTTCACATGTTTGTTAAACTGAGGAAAAGGATCATTGACGAATATGCAATAAGTCTAAATGTTCAACAGAACGTTTAAAATGTCTAAAACATCTTTTCAATCAAAGCGAGACTTCAAAAGAGTATTGCAGTCGCATAAAAACCTCCATTCACTACATGTGAGAATTCATCACAGAATCTGGGATGATCAAAAACATCTTCTTCACATGTTTGTTAAACTGAAGAAAAGGATGATTGACGATTGTGGAATAAAACTGAAAATTCAACAGAACGTTTAGAATGACTAAAACATCTTTTCAATCAAAGTGAGACTTCAAAAGAGTCTTGCAGTCGCATAAAAACCTCCCTTGACTAGATGTGAGAATTCATCACAGAATGTGGGATGCTCAAAAACATCTACTTCACATGTTTGTTACACTTAAGAAAAGGATGATTGACGATTATGGAATAAGTCTGAAAATTCAACAGAACGTTTAAAATGTCTAAAACATCTTTTCAATCAAAGTGAGACTTTAAAAGAGACTTGCAGTCGCATAAAAACCTCCGTTGACTAGATGTGAGAATTCATCACAGAATCTGGGATGCTCAAAAACATCTACTTCACATGTTTGTTACACTGAAGAAAAGGATGATTGACGATTTTGGAATAAGTCTGAAAATTCAACAGAGCGTTTAAAATGTCTAAAACATGTTTACAATCAAAGTGAGACTTTAAAAGAGACTTGCAGTCGCATAAAAACCTCCGTTGACTAGATGTGAGAATTCATCACAGAATCTGCGATGCTCAAAAACATCTACTTCACATGATTATTTCACTGAAGAAAAGGATAATTGACGATTATGGAATAAGTCTGAAAGTTCAACAGAACGTTTAAAATGTCTGAAACATTTTTTTAATCAAAGTGAGACTTCAAAAGAGACTTGCAGCCGCATGAAAACCTCCATTCACTACATGTGAGAATTCATCACAGAATCTGGGATGCTCAAAAACATCTACCACACATGTTTGTTAAACTGAAGAAAAGAATGATTGACAATTATGTAATAAGTCTGAATGTTCAACACAACGTTTAAGCTGTCTAAATCATCTTTTCAATCAAAGTGAGACTTCAAAAGAGACTTGCAGTCGCATAAAAACCTCCCTTGACTAGATGTGAGAATTCATCACAGAATCTGGGATGCTCAAAAACGTCTACTTCACATGATTGTTACACTGAAGAAAAGGATGGTTGACGATTATGGAATAAGTCTGAAAGTTCAACAGAACGTTTAAAATGTCTGAAACATTTTTTCAATCAAAGTGAGACTTCAAAAGAGACTTGCAGTTGCATAAGAACCTCCCTTGACTACATGTGAGAATTCATCGCAGAATCTGGGATGATCAAAAACATCTTCTTCACTTGTTTGTTAATCTGAAGAAAAGGATGATTGACGATTGTGGAATAAAACTGAAAATTCAACAGAACGTTTAGAATGACTAAAACATCTTTTCAATCAAAGTGAGACTTCAAAAGAGACCTGCAGTCGCATAAAATCCTCCCTTGACTAGATGTGAGATTTCATAACAGAATCTGGGATGCTCAAAAACATCTACATCACATGATTGTTACACTGAAGAAAAGGATGATTGACTATTGTGGAATAAGTCTGAAAATTCAACAGAACGTTTAGAATGTCTAAAACATCTTTTCAATCAAAGTGAGACTTCAAAAGAGTCTTGCAGTCGCATAAAAACCTCCCTTGACTAGATGTGAGAATTCATCACAGAATCTGGGATGCTCAAAAACATTTACTTCACATGATTGTTACAGTGAAGAAAAGGATGATTAAGGATTATGGAATAAGTCTGGAAATTCAATAGAACGTTTAGAATGTCTAAAACATCTTTTCAATCAAAGTGAGACTTCAAAGATAGTTGCAGTCGCATAAAAACCTCCATTGACTACATGTGGGAATTCATCACAGAATCTGGGATGCTCAAAAGCATCTACTTCACATGTTTGCTAAACTGAAGAAAAGGAGGATTGACGATTATGGAATAAGTCTGAAAATTCAACAGAACGTTTAGAATGTCTAAAACATCTTTTCAATCAAAGTGAGACTTCAAAAGAGACTTGCAATCGCATAAAAACCTCCCTTGACTACATGTGAGAATTCATCACAGAATCTTGGATGCTCAAAAACATCTACTTCACATGTTTGTTAAACTGAAGAAAAGAATAATTGACGATTATGCAATAAGTCTGAAAATTCAACAGAACATTTAAAATGTCTAAAACATCTTTTCAATCAAAGCGAGACTTCAAAAGAGTATTGCAGTCGCATAAAAACCTCAACTGACTACATGTGAGAATTCATCACAGAATCTGGGATGCTCAAAACATCTACTTCACATGTTTGTTAAACTGAAGAAAAGGATGATTGACGATTGTGGAATAAGTCTGAAATTCAACAAAACGTTTAGAATGACTAAAACATCTTTTCAATTAAAATGAGACTTCAAAAGAGTCTCGCAGACGAATAAAAACCTCCCTTGACTACATGTGAGAATTCATCAAAGAATTTGGGATGCTCAAAAACATCTACTTCACATGTTTGTTACACTGAAGAAAATGATGATTGACGATTGTGGAATAAGTCTGAAAGACATACAGAACATCTCAAATCTCTAAAACATCTTTTCAATCAAAGTGAGACTTCAAAAGAGACTTGCAGTTGCATAAAAACCACCATTGACTAGATGTGAGAATTCATCATAGCATCTGGGATGCTCAAAAATATCTACTTCACATGTTTGTTAAACTGAAGAAAAGGATCATTGACGAATATGCAATAAGTCTAAATGTTCAACAGAACGTTTAAAATGTCTAAAACATCTTTTCAATCAAAGCGAGACTTCAAAAGAGTATTGCAGTCGTATAAAAACCTCCATTCACTACATGTGAGAATTCATCACAGAATCTGGGATGCTAAAAACATCGACCTCACATGTTTGTTAAACTGAAGAAAAGGATGATTGACCATTATGTAATAAGTCTGAATGTTCAACAAAACGTTTAAACAGTCTAAAACATCTTTTCAATCAAAGTGAGACTTCAAAAGAGACTTGCAGTCGCATAAAAACCTCCCATGACTAGATGTGAGAATTCATCACAGAATCTGGCATGCTAAAAAACATCTACTTCACATGATTGTTACACTGAAGAAAAGGATGATTGACGATTATGGAATAAGTCTGAAAATTCAACAGAACGTTTAGAAAGTCTAAAACATCTTTTCAATCAAAGTGAGACTTCAAAAGAGACTTGCAGTCGCATAAAAACCTCAACTGACTACATTTAAAAATTCATCACAGAATCTGGGATGATCAAAAACATCTTCTTCACATGTTTGTTAAACTGAAGAAAAGGATGATTGACGATTGTGGAATAAAACTGAAAATTCAACAGAACGGTTAGAATGACTAAAACATCTTTTCAATTAAAGTGAGACTTCAAAAGAGACTTGCAGACGAATAAAAACCTCCCTTGACTAGATGTGAGAATTCATCACAGAATTTGGGATGCTCAAAAACATCTACTTCACATGTTTGTTACACTGAAGAAAAGGATGATTGACGATTGTGGAATAAGTCTGAAAGACATACAGAACATCTCAAATCTCTAAAACATCTTTTCAATCAAAGTGAGACTTCAAAAGAGACTTGCAGTTGCATAAAAACCACCATTGACTAGATGTGAGAATTCATCATAGAATCTGGGATGCTCAAAAATATCTACTTCACATGTTTGTTAAACTGAGGAAAAGGATCATTGACGAATATGCAATAAGTCTAAATGTTCAACAGAACGTTTAAAATGTCTAAAACATCTTTTCAATCAAAGCGAGACTTCAAAAGAGTATTGCAGTCGCATAAAAACCTCCATTCACTACATGTGAGAATTCATCACAGAATCTGGGATGATCAAAAACATCTTCTTCACATGTTTGTTAAACTGAAGAAAAGGATGATTGACGATTGTGGAATAAAACTGAAAATTCAACAGAACGTTTAGAATGACTAAAACATCTTTTCAATCAAAGTGAGACTTCAAAAGAGTCTTGCAGTCGCATAAAAACCTCCCTTGACTAGATGTGAGAATTCATCACAGAATGTGGGATGCTCAAAAACATCTACTTCACATGTTTGTTACACTTAAGAAAAGGATGATTGACGATTATGGAATAAGTCTGAAAATTCAACAGAACGTTTAAAATGTCTAAAACATCTTTTCAATCAAAGTGAGACTTTAAAAGAGACTTGCAGTCGCATAAAAACCTCCGTTGACTAGATGTGAGAATTCATCACAGAATCTGGGATGCTCAAAAACATCTACTTCACATGTTTGTTACACTGAAGAAAAGGATGATTGACGATTTTGGAATAAGTCTGAAAATTCAACAGAGCGTTTAAAATGTCTAAAACATGTTTACAATCAAAGTGAGACTTTAAAAGAGACTTGCAGTCGCATAAAAACCTCCGTTGACTAGATGTGAGAATTCATCACAGAATCTGCGATGCTCAAAAACATCTACTTCACATGATTATTTCACTGAAGAAAAGGATAATTGACGATTATGGAATAAGTCTGAAAGTTCAACAGAACGTTTAAAATGTCTGAAACATTTTTTTAATCAAAGTGAGACTTCAAAAGAGACTTGCAGCCGCATGAAAACCTCCATTCACTACATGTGAGAATTCATCACAGAATCTGGGATGCTCAAAAACATCTACCACACATGTTTGTTAAACTGAAGAAAAGAATGATTGACAATTATGTAATAAGTCTGAATGTTCAACACAACGTTTAAGCTGTCTAAATCATCTTTTCAATCAAAGTGAGACTTCAAAAGAGACTTGCAGTCGCATAAAAACCTCCCTTGACTAGATGTGAGAATTCATCACAGAATCTGGGATGCTCAAAAACGTCTACTTCACATGATTGTTACACTGAAGAAAAGGATGGTTGACGATTATGGAATAAGTCTGAAAGTTCAACAGAACGTTTAAAATGTCTGAAACATTTTTTCAATCAAAGTGAGACTTCAAAAGAGACTTGCAGTTGCATAAGAACCTCCCTTGACTACATGTGAGAATTCATCGCAGAATCTGGGATGATCAAAAACATCTTCTTCACTTGTTTGTTAATCTGAAGAAAAGGATGATTGACGATTGTGGAATAAAACTGAAAATTCAACAGAACGTTTAGAATGACTAAAACATCTTTTCAATCAAAGTGAGACTTCAAAAGAGACCTGCAGTCGCATAAAATCCTCCCTTGACTAGATGTGAGATTTCATAACAGAATCTGGGATGCTCAAAAACATCTACATCACATGATTGTTACACTGAAGAAAAGGATGATTGACTATTGTGGAATAAGTCTGAAAATTCAACAGAACGTTTAGAATGTCTAAAACATCTTTTCAATCAAAGTGAGACTTCAAAAGAGTCTTGCAGTCGCATAAAAACCTCCCTTGACTAGATGTGAGAATTCATCACAGAATCTGGGATGCTCAAAAACATTTACTTCACATGATTGTTACAGTGAAGAAAAGGATGATTAAGGATTATGGAATAAGTCTGGAAATTCAATAGAACGTTTAGAATGTCTAAAACATCTTTTCAATCAAAGTAAGACTTCAAAGATAGTTGCAGTCGCATAAAAACCTCCATTGACTACATGTGGGAATTCATCACAGAATCTGGGATGCTCAAAAGCATCTACTTCACATGTTTGCTAAACTGAAGAAAAGGAGGATTGACGATTATGGAATAAGTCTGAAAATTCAACAGAACGTTTAGAATGTCTAAAACATCTTTTCAATCAAAGTGAGACTTCAAAAGAGACTTGCAATCGCATAAAAACCTCCCTTGACTACATGTGAGAATTCATCACAGAATCTTGGATGCTCAAAAACATCTACTTCACATGTTTGTTAAACTGAAGAAAAGAATAATTGACGATTATGCAATAAGTCTGAAAATTCAACAGAACATTTAAAATGTCTAAAACATCTTTTCAATCAAAGCGAGACTTCAAAAGAGTATTGCAGTCGCATAAAAACCTCAACTGACTACATGTGAGAATTCATCACAGAATCTGGGATGCTCAAAACATCTACTTCACATGTTTGTTAAACTGAAGAAAAGGATGATTGACGATTGTGGAATAAGTCTGAAATTCAACAAAACGTTTAGAATGACTAAAACATCTTTTCAATTAAAATGAGACTTCAAAAGAGTCTCGCAGACGAATAAAAACCTCCCTTGACTACATGTGAGAATTCATCAAAGAATTTGGGATGCTCAAAAACATCTACTTCACATGTTTGTTACACTGAAGAAAAGGATGATTGACGATTGTGGAATAAGTCTGAAAGTCATACAGAACATCTCAAATCTCTAAAACATCTTTTCAATCAAAGTGAGACTTCAAAAGAGACTTGCAGTCGCATAAAAACCACCATTGACTAGATGTGAGAATTCATCATAGAATCTGGGATGCTCAAAAATATCTACTTCACATGTTTGTTAAACTGAAGAAAAGGATGATTGACGAATATGCAATAATTCTAAATGTTCAACAGAACGTTTAAAATGTCTAAAACATCTTTTCAATCAAAGCGAGACTTCAAAAGAGTATTGCAGTCGTATAAAAACCTCCATTCACTACATGTGAGAATTCATCACAGAATCTGGGATGCTAAAAACATCGACCTCACATGTTTGTTAAACTGAAGAAAAGGATGATTGACCATTATGTAATAAGTCTGAATGTTCAACAAAACGTTTAAACAGTCTAAAACATCTTTTCAATCAAAGTGAGACTTCAAAAGAGACTTGCAGTCGCATAAAAACCTCAACTGACTACATTTAAAAATTCATCACAGAATCTGGGATGATCAAAAACATCTTCTTCACATGTTTGTTAAACTGAAGAAAAGGATGATTGACGATTGTGGAATAAAACTGAAAATTCAACAGAACGTTTAGAATGACTAAAACATCTTTTCAATTAAAATGAGACTTCAAAAGAGTCTTGCAGACGAATAAAAACCTCCCTTGACTAGATGTGAGAATTCATCACAGAATTTGGGATGCTCAAAAACATCTACTTCACATGTTTGTTACACTGAAGAAAATGATGATTGACGATTGTGGAATAAGTCTGAAAGACATACAGAACATCTCAAATCTCTAAAACATCTTTTCAATCAAAGTGAGACTTCAAAAGAGACTTGCAGTTGCATAAAAACCACCATTGACTAGATGTGAGAATTCATCATAGCATCTGGGATGCTCAAAAATATCTACTTCACATGTTTGTTAAACTGAAGAAAAGGATCATTGACGAATATGCAATAAGTCTAAATGTTCAACAGAACGTTTAAAATGTCTAAAACATCTTTTCAATCAAAGCGAGACTTCAAAAGAGTATTGCAGTCGTATAAAAACCTCCATTCACTACATGTGAGAATTCATCACAGAATCTGGGATGCTAAAAACATCGACCTCACATGTTTGTTAAACTGAAGAAAAGGATGATTGACCATTATGTAATAAGTCTGAATGTTCAACAAAACGTTTAAACAGTCTAAAACATCTTTTCAATCAAAGTGAGACTTCAAAAGAGACTTGCAGTCGCATAAAAACCTCCCATGACTAGATGTGAGAATTCATCACAGAATCTGGCATGCTAAAAAACATCTACTTCACATGATTGTTACACTGAAGAAAAGGATGATTGACGATTATGGAATAAGTCTGAAAATTCAACAGAACGTTTAGAAAGTCTAAAACATCTTTTCAATCAAAGTGAGACTTCAAAAGAGACTTGCAGTCGCATAAAAACCTCAACTGACTACATTTAAAAATTCATCACAGAATCTGGGATGATCAAAAACATCTTCTTCACATGTTTGTTAAACTGAAGAAAAGGATGATTGACGATTGTGGAATAAAACTGAAAATTCAACAGAACGGTTAGAATGACTAAAACATCTTTTCAATTAAAGTGAGACTTCAAAAGAGACTTGCAGACGAATAAAAACCTCCCTTGACTAGATGTGAGAATTCATCACAGAATTTGGGATGCTCAAAAACATCTACTTCACATGTTTGTTACACTGAAGAAAAGGATGATTGACGATTGTGGAATAAGTCTGAAAGACATACAGAACATCTCAAATCTCTAAAACATCTTTTCAATCAAAGTGAGACTTCAAAAGAGACTTGCAGTTGCATAAAAACCACCATTGACTAGATGTGAGAATTCATCATAGAATCTGGGATGCTCAAAAATATCTACTTCACATGTTTGTTAAACTGAGGAAAAGGATCATTGACGAATATGCAATAAGTCTAAATGTTCAACAGAACGTTTAAAATGTCTAAAACATCTTTTCAATCAAAGCGAGACTTCAAAAGAGTATTGCAGTCGCATAAAAACCTCCATTCACTACATGTGAGAATTCATCACAGAATCTGGGATGATCAAAAACATCTTCTTCACATGTTTGTTAAACTGAAGAAAAGGATGATTGACGATTGTGGAATAAAACTGAAAATTCAACAGAACGTTTAGAATGACTAAAACATCTTTTCAATCAAAGTGAGACTTCAAAAGAGTCTTGCAGTCGCATAAAAACCTCCCTTGACTAGATGTGAGAATTCATCACAGAATGTGGGATGCTCAAAAACATCTACTTCACATGTTTGTTACACTTAAGAAAAGGATGATTGACGATTATGGAATAAGTCTGAAAATTCAACAGAACATTTAAAATGTCTAAAACATCTTTTCAATCAAAGTGAGACTTTAAAAGAGACTTGCAGTCGCATAAAAACCTCCGTTGACTAGATGTGAGAATTCATCACAGAATCTGGGATGCTCAAAAACATCTACTTCACATGTTTGTTACACTGAAGAAAAGGATGATTGACGATTTTGGAATAAGTCTGAAAATTCAACAGAGCGTTTAAAATGTCTAAAACATGTTTACAATCAAAGTGAGACTTTAAAAGAGACTTGCAGTCGCATAAAAACCTCCGTTGACTAGATGTGAGAATTCATCACAGAATCTGCGATGCTCAAAAACATCTACTTCACATGATTATTTCACTGAAGAAAAGGATAATTGACGATTATGGAATAAGTCTGAAAGTTCAACAGAACGTTTAAAATGTCTGAAACATTTTTTTAATCAAAGTGAGACTTCAAAAGAGACTTGCAGCCGCATGAAAACCTCCATTCACTACATGTGAGAATTCATCACAGAATCTGGGATGCTCAAAAACATCTACCACACATGTTTGTTACACTGAAGAAAAGGATGATTGACGATTATGGAATATGTCTGAAAATTCAACAGAACGTTTAGAAAGTCTAAAACATCTTTTCAATCAAAGTGAGACTTCAAAAGAGACTTGCAGTCGCATAAAAACCTCAACTGACTACATTTTTAGAATTCATCACAGAATCTGGGATGATCAAAAACATCTTCTTCACATGTTTGTCAAACTGAAGAAAAGGATGATTGACGATTATGTAATAAGTCTGAATGTTCAACAAAACGTTTAAGCTGTCTAAATCATCTTTTCAATCAAAGTGAGACTTCAAAAGAGACTTGCAGTCGTATAAAAACCTCCTTTGACTAGATGTGAGAATTCATCACAGAATCTGGGATGCTCAAAAACATCTACCTCACATGTTTGCTAAACTGAAGAAAAGGATGATTGACGATTTTGGAATAAGTCTGAAAATTCAACAGAGCGTTTAAAATGTCTAAAACATGTTTACAATCAAAGTGAGACTTTAAAAGAGACTTGCAGTCGCATAAAAACCTCCGTTGACTAGATGTGAGAATTCATCACAGAATCTGCGATGCTCAAAAACATCTACTTCACATGATTGTTTCACTGAAGAAAAGGATAATTGACGATTATGGAATAAGTCTGAAAGTT
This sequence comes from Aurelia sp. 4 Dawson et al 2005, assembly GCA_964019985.1. Lineage (NCBI taxonomy): Eukaryota > Metazoa > Cnidaria > Scyphozoa > Semaeostomeae > Ulmaridae > Aurelia > Aurelia sp. 4 Dawson et al 2005. The sequence continues at coordinate 14,339,204 of OZ026509.1, forward strand.
CAACAGAACGTTTAAAATGTCTGAAACATTTTTTTAATCAAAGTGAGACTTCAAAAGAGACTTGCAGCCGCATGAAAACCTCCATTCACTACATGTGAGAATTCATCACAGAATCTGGGATGCTCAAAAACATCTACCACACATGTTTGTTAAACTGAAGAAAAGAATGATTGACAATTATGTAATAAGTCTGAATGTTCAACAAAACGTTTAAGCTGTCTAAATCATCTTTTCAATCAAAGTGAGACTTCAAAAGAGACTTGCAGTCGCATAAAAACCTCCCATGACTAGATGTGAGAATTCATCACAGAATCTGGCATGCTAAAAAACATCTACTTCACATGTTTGTTACACTGAAGAAAAGGATGATTGACGATTATGGAATATGTCTGAAAATTCAACAGAACGTTTAGAAAGTCTAAAACATCTTTTCAATCAAAGTGAGACTTCAAAAGAGACTTGCAGTCGCATAAAAACCTCAACTGACTACATTTTTAGAATTCATCACAGAATCTGGGATGATCAAAAACATCTTCTTCACATGTTTGTCAAACTGAAGAAAAGGATGATTGACGATTATGTAATAAGTCTGAATGTTCAACAAAACGTTTAAGCTGTCTAAATCATCTTTTCAATCAAAGTGAGACTTCAAAAGAGACTTGCAGTCGTATAAAAACCTCCTTTGACTAGATGTGAGAATTCATCACAGAATCTGGGATGCTCAAAAACATCTACCTCACATGTTTGCTAAACTGAAGAAAAGGATGATTCACGATTTTGGAATAAGTCTGAAAATTCAACAGAACGTTTAGAATGTCTAAAACATCTTTTCAATCAAAGTGAGACTTTAAAAGAGACTTGCAGTCGCATAAAAACCTCCGTTGACTAGATGTGAGAATTCATCACAGAATCTGGGATGCTCAAAAACATCTACTTCACATGATTGTTTCACTGAAGAAAAGGATGATTGACGATTGTGGAATAAGTCTGAAAGTCATACAGAACATCTGTAATCTCTAAAACATCTTTTCAATCAAAGTGAGACTTCAAAAGAGACTTGCAGTCGCATAAATACCTCAACTGACTACATGTGAGAATTCATCACAGAATCTGGGATGCTCAAAAAAATCTACAACACATGTTTGTTAAACTAGAGAAAAGGATGATTGACGATTATGGAATAAGTCTGAAAGTTCAACAGAACGTTTAAAACGTCTAAAACATTTTTTCAATCAAAGTGAGACTTCGAAAGAGACTTGCAGTTGCATAAATACCTCAACTGACTACATGTGAGAATTAATAACAGAATCTGCGATGCTCAAAAACATCTACCTCACATGTTTGCTAAACTGAAGAAAAGGATGATTGACGATTTTGTAATAAGTCTGAAAATTCAACAGAACGTTTAAAATGTCTAAAGCATCTTTTCAATCAAAGTGAGACTTTAAAAGAGACTTGCAGTCGCATAAAAACCTCCGTTGACTAGATGTGAGAATTCATCACAGAATCTGGGATGCTCAAAAACATCTACTTCACATGATTGTTTCACTGAAGAAAAGGATGATTGACGATTATGGAATAAGTCTGAAAATTCAACAGAACGTTTAAAATGTCTGAAACATCTTTTCAATCAAAGTGAGACTTTAAAAGAGACTTGCAGTCGCATAAAAACCTCCGTTGACTAGATGTGAGAATTCATCACAGAATCTGGGATGCTCAAAAACATCTACTTCACATGATTCTTTCACTGAAGAAAAGGATGATTGACGATTATGGAATAAGTCTGAAAGTTCAATAGAACGTTTAAAATGTCTGAAACATTTTTTTAATCAAAGTGAGACTTCAAAAGAGACTTGCAGTTGCATAAGAACCTTCCTTGACTACATGTGAGAATTCATCACAGAATCTGGGATGCTCAAAAACATCTACAACACATGTTTGTTAAACTGAAGAAAAGGATGATTGACGATTATGGAAAAAGTCTAAAAATTCAACAGAACGTTTAAAATGTCTAAAACATCTTTTCAATCAAAGTGAGACTTCAAAAGAGACTTGCAGTCGTATAAAAACCTCCCTTGACTAGATGTGAGAATTCATCACAGAATCTGGGATGCTCTAAAACATCTACTTCACATGATTGTTACACTGAAGAAAAGGATGATTGACGATTATGGAATAAGTCTGAAAGTTCAACAGAACATTTAAAATGGTTGAAACATTTTTTCAATCAAAGTGAGACTTCGAAAGAGACTTGCAGCCGCATGAAAACCTCCATTCACTACATGTGAGAATTCATCACAGAATCTGGGATGCTCAAAAACATCTACCTCACATGTTTGTTAAACTGAAGAAAAGAATGATTGACAATTATGTAATAAGTCTGAATGTTAAACAAAACGATTAAGCTGTCTAAATCATCTTTTCAATCAAAGTGAGACTTCAAAAGAGACTTGCAGTCGCATAAAAACCTCCCATGACTAGATGTGAGATTTCATCACAGAATCTGGCATGCTAAAAAACATCTACTTCACATGTTTGTTACACTGAAGAAAAGGATGATTGACGATTATGGAATAAGTCTGAAAATTCAACAGAACGTTTAGAAAGTCTAAAACATCTTTTCAATCAAAGTGAGACTTCAAAAGAGACTTGCAGTCGCATAAAAACCTCAACTGACTACATTTTTAGAATTCATCACAGAATCTGGGATGATCAAAAGCATCTACTTCACATGATTGTTTCACTGAAGAAAAGGATGATTGACGATTATGGAATAAGTCTAAAAATTCAACAGAATGTTTAAAATGTCTAAAACATCTTTTCAATCAAAGTGAGTCTTCAAAAGAGACTTGCAGTCGTATAAAAACCTCCCTTGACTAGATGTGAGAATTCATCACAGAATCTGGGATGCTCAAAAACATCTACTTCACATGTTTGTTAAACTGAAGAAAAGGATGATTGACGATTATGGAATAAATCTGAAAATTCAACAGAACGTTTAGAAAGTCTAAAACATCTTTTCAATCAAAGTGAGACTTCAAAAGAGACTTGCAGTCGCATAAAAACCTCAACTGACTACATTTTTAGAATTCATCACAGAATCTGGGATGATCAAAAACATCTTCTTCACATGTTTGTCAAACTGAAGAAAAGGATGATTGACGATTATGTAATAAGTCTGAATGTTCAACAAAACGTTTAAGCTGTCTAAATCATCTTTTCAATCAAAGTGAGACTTCAAAAGAGACTTGCAGTCGTATAAAAACCTCCCTTGACTAGATGTGAGAATTCATCACAGAATCTGGGATGCTCAAAAACATCTACCTCACATGTTTGCTAAACTGAAGAAAAGGATGATTGACGATTTTGGAATAAGTCTGAAAATTCAACAGAACGTTTAGAATGTCTAAAACATCTTTTCAATCAAAGTGAGACTTTAAAAGAGACTTGCAGTCGCATAAGAACCTCCGTTGACTAGATGTGAGAATTCATCACAGAATCTGGGATGCTCAAAAACATCTACTTCACATGATTGTTTCACTGAAGAAAAGGATGATTGACGATTATGGAATAAGTCTAAAAATTCAACAGAATGTTTAAAATGTCTAAAACATCTTTTCAATCAAAGTGAGTCTTCAAAAGAGACTTGCAGTCGTATAAAAACCTCCCTTGACTAGATGTGAGATTTCATCACAGAATCTGGGATGCTCAAAAACATCTACTTCACATGTTTGTTAAACTGAAGAAAAGGATGATTGACGATTTTGGAATAAGTCTGAAAATTCAACAGAACGTTTAGAATGTCTAAAACATCTTTTCAATCAAAGTGAGACTTTAAAAGAGACTTGCAGTCGCATAAAAACCTCCGTTGACTAGATGTGAGAATTCATCACAGAATCTGGGATGCCCAAAAACATCTACTTCACATGATTGTTTCACTGAAGAAAAGGATGATTGACTATTATGGAATAAGTCTAAAAATTCAACAGATCGTTTAAAATGTCTAAAACATCTTTTCAATCAAAGTGAGTCTTCAAAAGAGACTTGCAGTCGTATAAAAACCTCCCTTGACTAGATGTGAGAATTCATCACAGAATCTGGGATGCTCAAAAACATCTACTTCACATGATTGTTAAACTGAAGAAAAGGATAATTGACGTTTATGCAATAAGTCTAAAAATTCAACAGAACGTTTAAAATGTCTAAAACATCTTTTCAATCAAAGTGAGACTTCAAAAGAGACTTGCTTGCAGTTGCATAAGAACCTCCCTTGACTACATGTGGGAATTCATCACAGAATCTGGGATGCTCAAAAGCATCTACTTCACATGTTTGCTAAACTGAAGAAAAGGATGATTGACGATTATGGAATAAGTCTGAAAATTCAACAGAACGTTTAGAATGTCTTAAACATCTTTTCAATAAAAGTGAGACTTGAAAAGAGACTTGCAGTCGCATAAAAACCTCAACTGACTACATGTGAGAATTCATCACAGAATGCGGGATGATCAAAAACATCTTCTTCACTTGTTTGTTAATCTGAAGAAAAGGATGATTGACGATTGTGGAATAAAACTGAAAATTCAACAGAACGTTTAGAATAACTAAAACATCTTTTCAATCAAAGTGAGACTTCAAAAGAGTCCTGCAGTCGCATAAAAACCTCCCTTGACTAGATGTGAGAATTCATCACAGAATCTTGGATGCTCAAAAACATCTACTTCACATGATTGTTACACTGAAGAAAAGGATGATTAAGGATTATGGAATAAGTTTGGAAATTCAACAGAACGTTTAGAATGTCTAAAACATCTTTTCAATTAAGGTGAGACTTCAAAAGAGTCTTGCAGTCGCATAAAAACCTCCATTGACTACATGTGGGAATTCATCACAGAATCTGAGATGCTCAAAAGCATATACTTCACATGTTTGCTAAACTGAAGAAAAGGATGATTGACGATTATGGAATAAGCCTGAAAGTTCAACAGAACATTTGAAATGTCAAAAACATCTTTTCAATCAAAGTGAGACTTCAAAAGAGACCTGCAGTCGCATAAAAACCTCCCTTGACTAGATGTGAGTATTCATCACAGAATCTGGGATGCTCAAAAACATCTACTTCACATGATTGTTACACTGAAGAGGAGGATGATTGACGATTATGGAATAAGTCTGAAAATTCAACAGAACGTTTAGAATGTCTAAAACATCTTTTCAATCAAAGTGAGACTTCAAAAGAGACTTGCAATCGCATAAAAACCTCCCTTGACTACATGTGAGAATTCATCACAAAATCTGGGATGCTCAAAAACATCTACTTCACATGTTTGTTACACTGAAGAAAAGGATGATTGACGATTGTGGAATAAGTCTGAAAGTCATACAGAACATCTCAAATCTCTAAAACATCTTTTCAATCAAAGTGAGACTTCAAAAGAGACTTGCAGTCGCATAAAAACCACCATTGACTAGATGTGAAAATCCTTCATAGAATCTGGGATGCTCAAAAATATCTACTTCACATGTTTGTTAAACTGAAGAAAAGGATGATTGACGATTATGGAATAAGTCAGAAAATTTAACAGAACGTTTAGAAAGTCTAAAACATCTTTTCAATCAAAGTGAGACTTCAAAAGAGACTTGCAGCCGCATGAAAACCTCCATTCACTACATGTGAGAATTCATCACAGAATCTGGGATGCTCAAAAACATCTACCTCACATGTTTGTTAAACTGAAGAAAAGAATGATTGACAATTATGTAATAAGTCTGAATGTTCAACAAAACGTTTAAGCTGTCTAAATCATCTTTTCAATCAAAGTGAGTCTTCAAAAGAGACTTGCAGTCGTATAAAAACCTCCCTTGACTAGATGTGAGAATTCATCACAGAATCTGGGATGCTCAAAAACATCTACTTCACATGTTTGTTACACTTAAGAAAAGGATGATTGACGATTTTGGAATAAGTCTGAAAATTCAACAGAACGTTTAGAATGTCTAAAACATCTTTTCAATCAAAGTGAGACTTTAAAAGAGACTTGCAGTCGCATAAAAACCTCCGTTGACTAGATGTGAGAATTCATCACAGAATCTGGGATGCTCAAAAACATCTACTTCACATGATTGTTTCACTGAAGAAAAGGATGATTGACTATTATGGAATAAGTCTAAAAATTCAACAGAACGTTTAAGCTGTCTAAATCATCTTTTCAATCAAAGTGAGACTTCAAAAGAGACTTGCAGTCGCATAAAAACCTCCCATGACTAGATGTGAGAATTCATCACAGAATCAGGCATGCTAAAAAACATCTACTTCACATGTTTGTTACACTGAAGAATGGGATGATTGACGATTATGGAATAAATCTGAAAATTCAACAGAACGTTTAGAAAGTCTAAAACATCTTTTCAATCAAAGTGAGACTTCAAAAGAGACTTGCAGTCGCATAAAAACCTCAACTGACTACATTTTTAGAATTCATCACAGAATCTGGGATGATCAAAAACATCTTCTTCACATGTTTGTCAAACTGAAGAAAAGGATGATTGACGATTATGTAATAAGTCTGAATGTTCAACAAAACGTTTAAGCTGTCTAAATCATCTTTTCAATCAAAGTGAGACTTCAAAAGAGACTTGCAGTCGTATAAAAACCTCCCTTGACTAGATGTGAGAATTCATCACAGAATCTGGGATGCTCAAAAACATCTACCTCACATGTTTGCTAAACTGAAGAAAAGGATGATTGACGATTTTGGAATAAGTCTGAAAATTCAACAGAACGTTTAGAATGTCTAAAACATCTTTTCAATCAAAGTGAGACTTTAAAAGAGACTTGCAGTCGCATAAGAACCTCCGTTGACTAGATGTGAGAATTCATCAAGGAATCTGGGACTCTCAAAAGCATCTACTTCACATGATTGTTTCACTGAAGAAAAGGATGATTGACGATTATGGAATAAGTCTAAAAATTCAACAGAATGTTTAAAATGTCTAAAACATCTTTTCAATCAAAGTGAGTCTTCAAAAGAGACTTGCAGTCGTATAAAAACCTCCCTTGACTAGATGTGAGAATTCATCACAGAATCTGGGATGCTCAAAAACATCTACTTCACATGTTTGTTAAACTGATTAAAAGGATGATTGACGATTTTGGAATAAGTCTGAAAATTCAACAGAACGTTTAGAATGTCTAAAACATCTTTTCAATCAAAGTGAGACTTTAGAAGAGACTTGCAGTCGCATAAAAACCTCCGTTGACTAGATGTGAGAATTCATCACGGAATCTGGGATGCTCAAAAACATCTACTTCACATGATTGTTTCACTGAAGAAAAGGATGATTGACTATTATGGAATAAGTCTAAAAATTCAACAGAACGTTTAAAATGTCTAAAACATATTTTCAATCAAAGTGAGTCTTCAAAAGAGACTTGCAGTCGTATAAAAACCTCCCTTGACTAGATGTGAGAATTCATCACAGAATCTGGGATGCTCAAAAACATCTACTTCACATGATTGTTAAACTGAAGAAAAGGATAATTGACGTTTATGCAATAAGTCTAAAAATTCAACAGAACGTTTAAAATGTCTAAAACATCTTTTCAATCAAAATGAGACTTCAAAAGAGACTTGCAGTTGCATAAGAACCTCCCTTGACTACATGTGAGAATTCATCACAGAATCTGGGATGCTCAAAAACATCTACAACACATGTTTGTTACACTGAAGAAAAGGATGATTGACGATTATGGAATAAGTCTGAAAGTTCAACAGAACGTTTAAAATGTCTGAAACATTTTTTCAATCAAAGTGAGACTTCGAAAGAGACTTGCAGTCGCATGAAAACCTCCATTTACTACATGTGAGAATTCATCACAGAATCTGGGATGCTTAAAAACATCTACCTCACATGTTTGTTAAACTGAAGAAAAGAATTATTGACCATTATGTAATAAGTCTGAATGTTCAACAAAACGTTTAAGCTGTCTAAATCATCTTTTCAATCAAAGTGAGACTTCAAAAGAGACTTGCAGTCGCATAAAAACCTCCCTTGACTAGATGTGAGAATTCATCACAGAATCTGGGATGCTCAAAAACATCTACTTCACATGATTGTTACACTGAAGAAAAGGATGATTGACGATTATGGAATAAGTCTGAAAGTTCAACAGAACGTTTAAAATGTCTGAAACATTTTTTCAATCAAAGTGAGACTTCAAAAGAGACTTCCAGTTGCATAAGAACCTCCCTTGACTACATGTGAGAATTCATCACAGAAGCTGGGATGCTGAAAAACATCTACTTCACATGATTGTTACACTGAAGAAAAGGATGATTGACGATTATGGAATAAGTCTGAAAGTTCAACAGAACGTTTAAAATGTCTAAAACATTTTTTCAATCAAAGTGAGACTTCATAAGAGACTTGCAGTTGCATAAGAACCTCCCTTTACTACATGTGAGAATTCATCACAGAATCTGGGATGCTCAAAAACATCTAGAACACATGTTTGTTAAACTGAAGAAAAGGATGATTGACGATTATGGAATAAGTCTAAAAATTCAACAAACGTTTAGAATGTCTAAAACATCTTTTCAATCAAAGTGAGTCTTCAAAAGAGACTTGCAGTCGTATAAAAACCTCCCTTGACTAGATGTGAGAATTCATCACAGAATCTGGGATGCTCAAAAACATCTACTTCACATGATTGTTTCACTGAAGAAAAGGATGATTGACGATTATGGAATAAGTCTGAAAATTCAACAGAACGTTTAGAATGTCTAAAACATCTTTTCAATAAAAGTGAGACTTCAAAAGAGACTTGCAGTCGCATAAAAACCTCAACTGACTACATGTGAGAATTCATCATAGAATCCGGGATGATCAAAAACATCTTCTTCACTTGTTTGTTAATCTGAAGAAAAGGATGATTGACGATTGTGGAATAAAAGTGAAAACTCAACAGAACGTTTAGAATGACTAAAACATCTTTTCAATCAAAGTGAGACTTCAAAAGAGTCTTGCAGTCGCATAAAAACCTCCCTTGACTACATGTGAGATTTCATAACAGAATCTTGGATGCTCAAAAACATCTACATCACATGATTGTTACACTGAAGAAAAGGATGATTGACGATTATGGAATAAGTCTGAAAATTCAACAGAACGTTTAGAATGTCTAAAACATCTTTTCAATCAAAGTGAGACTTCAAAAGAGTCTTGCAGTCGCATAAAAACCTCCCTTGACTAGATGTAAGAATTCATCACAGAATCTGGGATGCTCAAAAACATCTACTTCACATGATTGTTACACTGAAGAAAAGGATGATTAAGGATTATGGAATAAGTCTGGAAATTCAACAGAACGTTTAGAATATCTAAAACATCTTTTCAATCAAAGTGAGACTTCAAAGAGACTTGCAGTCGCATAAAAACCTCCATTGACTACATGTGGGAATTCATCACAGAATCTGGGATGCTCAAAAGCATCTACTTCACATGTTTGCTAAACTGAAGAAAAGGATGATTGACGATTATGGAATAAGTCTGAAAGTTCAACAGAACATTTAAAATGTCTAAAACATCTTTTCAATCAAAGTGAGACTTCAAAAGAGACTTGCAGTCGCATAAAAACCTCCCTTGACTAGATGTGAGTATTCATCACAGAATCTGGGATGCTCAAAAACATCTACTTCACATGATTATTACACTGAAGAAAAAGATGATTGACGATTATGGAATAAGTCTGAAAATTCAACAGAACGTTTAGAATGTCTAAAACATCTTTCTAATCAAAGTGAGACTTCAAAAGAGACTTGCAATCGCATAAAAACCTCCCTTGACTACATGTGAGAATTCATCACAGAATCTGGGATGCTCAAAAACATCTACTTCACATGATTGTTACACTGAAGAAAAGGATGATTGACGATTATGGAATAAGTCTGAAAATTCACCAGAACGTTTAAAATGTCTAAAACATCTTTTCAATCAAAGTGAGACTTCAAAAGAGTATTGCAGTCGCATAAAAACCTCCATTCACTACATGTGAGAATTCATCACAGAATCTGGGATGCTCAAAAACATCTACCTCACATGTTTGTTAAACTGAAGAAAAGGATGATTGACCATTATGTAATAAGTCTGAATGTTCAACAAAACGTTTAAACTGTCTAAAACATCTTTTCAATCAAAGTGAGACTTCAAAAGAGACTTGCAGTCGCATAAAAACCTCCCATGACTAGATGTGAGAATTCATCACAGAATCTGGCATGCTAAAAAACATCTACTTCACATGATTGTTACACTGAAGAAAAGGATGATTGACGATTATGGAATAAGTCTGAAAATTCAACAGAACGTTTAGAAAGTCTAAAACATCTTTTCAATCAAAGTGAGACTTCAAAAGAGACTTGCAGTCGCATAAAAACCTCAACTGACTACATTTAAAAATTCATCACAGGATCTGGGATGATCAAAAACATCTTCTTCACATGTTTGTTAAACTGAAGAAAAGGATGATTGACGATTGTGGAATAAAACTGAAAATTCAACAGAACGTTTAGAATGACTAAAACATCTTTTCAATCAACGTGAGACTTCAAAAGAGTCTTGCAGTCGCATAAAAACCTCCCTTGACTAGATGTGAGAATTCATCACAGAATCTGGGATGCTCAAAAACATCTACTTCACATGTTTGTTACACTTAAGAAAAGGATGATTGACGATTATGGAATAAGTCTGAAAATTCAACAGAACGTTTAAAATGTCTAAAACATCTTTTCAATCCAAGTGAGACTTTAAAAGAGACTTGCAGTTGCATAAAAACCTCCGTTGACTAGATATGAGAATTCATCACAGAATCTGGGATGCTCAAAAACATCTACTTCATATGTTTGTTACACTGAAGAAAAGGATGATTGACGATTTTGGAATAAGTCTGAAAATTCAACAGAACGTTTAAAATGTCTAAAACATCTTTTCAATCAAAGTGAGACTTTAAAAGAGACATGCAGTCGCATAAAAACCTCCGTTGACTAGATGTGAGAATTCATCACAGAATCTGGGATGCTCAAAAAGATCTACTTCACATGATTGTTTCACTGAAGAAAAGGATGATTGACGATTATGGAATAAGTCTAAAAATTCAGAACGTATAAAATGTCTAAAACATCTTTTCAATCAAAGTGAGTCTTCAAAAGAGACTTGCAGTCGTATAAAAACCTCCCTTGACTAGATGTAAGAATTCATCACAGAATCTGGGATGCTCAAAAACATCTACTTCACATGATTGTTACACTGAAGAAAAGGATGATTGACGATTATGGAATAAGTCTGAAAGTTCAACAGAACGTTTAAAATGTCTGAAACATTTTTTCAATCAAAGTGAGACTTCAAAAGAGACTTGCAGTTGCATAAGAACCTCCCTTGACTACATGTGAGAATTCATCACAGAATCTGGGATGCTCAAAAACATCTACAACAAATGTTTGTTAAACTGAAGAAAAGGATGATTGACGATTATGGAATAAGTCTGAAAATTCAACAGAACGTTTAGAAAGTCTAAACCATCTTTTCAATCAAAGTGAGACTTCAAAAGAGACTTGCAGTCGCATAAAAACCTCAACTGACTAAATTTTTAGAATTCATCACAGAATCTGGGATGATCAAAAACATCTTCTTCACATGTTTGTCAAACTGAAGAAAAGGATGATTGACGATTATGTAATAAGTCTGAATGTTCAACAAAACGTTTAAGCTGTCTAAATCATCTTTTCAATCAAAGTGAGACTTCAAAAGAAACTTGCAGTCGTATAAAAACCTCCCTTGACTAGAAATGAGAATTCATCACAGAATCTGGGATGATCAAAAACATCTACCTCACATGTTTGCTAAACTGAAGAAAAGGATGATTGACGATTTTCGAATAAGTCTGAAAATTCAACAGAACGTTTAGAATGTCTAAAACATCTTTTCAATCAAAGTGAGACTTTAAAAGAGACTTGCAGTCGCATAAAAACCTCCGTTGACTAGATGTGAGAATTCATCACAGAATCTGGGATGCTCAAAAACATCTACTTCACATGATTGTTTCACTGAAGAAAAGGATGATTGACGATTGTGAAATAAAAGTGAAAATTCAACAGAACGTTTAGAATGACTAAAACATCTTTTCAATCAAAGTGAGACTTCAAAAGAGTCTTGCAGTCGCATAAAAACCTCCCTTGACTAGATGTGAGATTTCAAAACAGAATCTTGGATGCTCAAAAACATCTACATCACTTGATTGTTAAACTGAAGAAAAGGATAATTGACGTTTATGCAATAAGTCTAAAAATTCAACAGAACGTTTAAAATGTCTAAAACATCTTTTCAATCAAAGTGAGTCTTCAAAAGAGACTTGCAGTCGTATAAAAACCTCCCTTGACTAGATGTGAGAATTCATCACAGAATCTGGGATGCTCAAAAACATCTACTTCACATGATTGTTACACTGAAGAAAAGGATGATTGACGATTATGCAATAAGTCTGAAAATTCAACAGAACGTTTAGAATGTCTAAAACATCTTTTCAATCAAAGTGAGACTTCAAAAGAGTCTTGCAGTCGCATAAAAACCTCCCTTGACTAGATGTGAGAATTCATCACAGAATCTGGGATGCTCAAAAACATCTACTTCACATGATTGTTAAACTGAAGAAAAGGATAATTGACGTTTATGCAATAAGTCTAAAAATTCAACAGAACGTTTAAAATGTCTAAAACATCTTTTCAATCAAAGTGAGACTTCAAAAGAGACTTGCAGTTGCATAAGAACCTCCCTTGACTACATGTGAGAATTCATCACAGAATCTGGGATGCTCAAAATCATCTACAACACATGTTTGTTACACTGAAGAAAAGGATGATTGACGATTATGGAATAAGTCTGAAAGTTCAACAGAACGTTTAAAATGTCTGAAACATTTTTTCAATCAAAGTGAGACTTCGAAAGAGACTTGCAGTCGCATGAAAACCTCCATTAACTACATGTGAGAATTCATCACAGAATCTGGGATGCTCAAAAACATCTACAACACATGTTTGTTAAACTGAAGAAAAGAATGATTTACCATTATGTAATAAGTCTGAATGTTCAACAAAACGTTTAAGCTGTCTAAATCATCTTTTCAATCAAAGTGAGACTTCAAAAGAGACTTGCAGTCGCATAAATCCTCAACTGACCTCATGTGAGAATTCATCACAGAATCTGGGATGCTCAAAAACATCTACCTCACATGTTTGTTAAACTGAAGAAAAGAATGATTTACCATTATGTAATAAGTCTGAATGTTCAACAAAACGTTTAAGCTGTCTAAAACATCTTTTCAATCAAAGTGAGACTTCAAAAGAGTCTTGCAGTCGCATAAAAACCTCCCTTGACTAGATGTGAGATTTCATAACAGAATCTTGGATGCTCAAAAACATCTACTTCACATGTTTGTTAAACTGAAGAAAAGGATGATTGACGATTATGGAATTAGTCTGAAAATTCAACAGAACGTTTGAAATGACTGAAACATCTTTTCAATCAAAGTGAGACTTCAAAAGAGTCTTGCAGTCGCTTAAAAACCTCCCTTGACTAGATGTGAGAATTCATCACTGAATCTGGGATGCTCAAAAACATCTATTTCACATGTTTGCTAAACTGAAGAAAAGGATGATTGACGATTATGGAATAAGTCTGAAAATTTCAACAGAACGTTTAGAAAGTCTAAAACATCTTTTCAATCAAAGTGAGACTTCAAAAGAGACTTGCAGTCGCATAAAAACCTCAACTGACTACCTGTGAGAATTCATAACAGAATCTGGGATGCTAAAAAACATCTACTTCACATGTTTGTTACATTGAAGAAAAGGATGATTGACGATTATGGAATAAGTCTGAAAATTCAATAGAATGTTTAAAATGACTAAAACATCTTTTCAATCAAAGTGAGATTTCAAGGGAGACTTGCAGTGGCATAAAAACCTCCCTTGACTAGATGTGAGAATTCATCACAGAATCTGGGATGCTCAAAAACATCTACTACACATGTTTGTTAAACTGAAGAAAAGGATGATTGACGATTATGCAATAAGTCTAAAAATTCAATAGAACGTTTAGAAAGTCTAAAACATCTTTTCCATCAAAGTGAGACTTCAAAAGAGACTTGCAGTCGCATAAAAACGTCCCTTGACTAGATGTGAGAATTCATCACAGAATATGGGATGCTTAAAAACATCTACTTCACATGATTGTTACACTGAAGAAAAGGATGATTGACGATTATGGAATAAGTCTGAAAATTAAACAGAACGTTTAGAGTGTCTAAAACATCTTTTCAATGAAAGTGAGACTTCAAAAGAGACTTGCAGTTGCATAAATACCTCAACTGACTACATGTGAGAATTAATAACAGAATCTGGGATGCTAAAAAACATCTACTTCACATGTTTGCTAAACTGAAGAAATGGATTATTGACGATTATGAAATAAGTCTGAAAATTCAATAGAGCGTTTAAAATGACTAAAACATCTTTTCAATCAAAGTGAGACTTCAAAGGAGACTTGCAGTCGCACAAAAACCTCCCTTGACTAGATGTGAGTATTCATCACAGAATCTGGGATGCTCAAAAACATCTAATACAAATGTTTGTTAAACTGAAGAAAAGGATGATTGACGATTATGCAATAAGTCTAAAAATTCAATAGAACGTTTAGAATGTCGAAAACATCTTTTCCATCAAAGTGAGACTTCAAAAGAGACTTGCAGTCGCATAAAAACCTCCCTTGACTACATGTGAGAATTCATCACAGAATCTGGGATGCTCAAAAACATCTACTTCACATGTTTGATAAACTGAAGAAAAGGACGATTTACGAATATGCAATAAGTCTGAAAGTTTAACAGAACGTTTATAATGTTTGCAAGATCTATTCAATCAAAGTGAGACTTCAAAAGAGACTTGCAGTCGCATAAAAACCTCCCTTGACTAGATGTGAGAATTCATCACAGAATCTGTGATGCTCAAAAACATCTACAACACATGTTTGTTAAACTGAAGAAAAGGATGATTGACGATTATGCAATAAGTCTAAAAATTCCTTAGAACGTTTAAAAATGTCTATAATATCTTTTCAATCAAAGTGAGACTTCAAAAGAGACTTGCAGTTGCATAAAAACCTCCCTTGACTAGATGTGAGAATTCATCACAGAATCTGGGATGCGCAAAAACATCTACTTCACATGTTTGTTACACTGAGGAAAAGGATGATTGACGATTATGGAATAAGTCTGAAAATTAAACAGAACGTTTAGAATGTCTAAAACATATTTTCAATCAAAGTGAGACTTCAAAAGAGACTTGCAGTCGCATAAAAACCTCCCTTGACTAGATGTGAGAATTCATCACAGAATATGGGATGCTTAAAAACATCTACTTCACATGTTTGCTAAACTGAAGAAAAGGATGATTGACAATTATGGAATAAGTCTGAAAATTTCAACAGAACGCTTAGAAAGTCTAAAACATCTTTTCAATCAAAGTGAGACTTAAAAGGAGACTTGCAGTCGCATAAAAACCTCCCTTGACTAGATGTGAGAATTCATCACAGAATCTGGGATGCTCAAAAACATCTACTTCACATGATTGTTACACTGAAGAAAAGGATGATTGACGATTATGGAATAAGTCTGAAAATTCAACAGAAAGTTTAAAATGACTAAAACAGCTTTTCAATCAAAGTGAGACTTCAAAAGAGTCTTGCAGTCGCTTAAAGACCTCCCTTGACTAGATGTGAGAATTCATCACAGAATCTGGGATGCGCAAAAACATCTACGTCACATGTTTGTTACACTGAAGAAAAGGATGATTGACGATTATGGAATAAGTCTGAAAATTCAACAGAACGTTTAAACTGTCTAAAACATCTCTTCAATCAAAGTGAGAATTTAAGAGAGACTTGCAGTCGCATAAAAACCTCAACTGACTACATGTGGGAATTCATCACAGAAACTGTGATGCTAAAAAACATCTACTTCACATGTTTGTTAAACTGAAGAAAAGGATGATTGACGATTATGGAATAAGTCTGAAAATTCAACAGAACGTTTATAATGTCTAAAACATCTTTTCAATCAAAGTGAGACTTCAAAGGAGACTTGCAGTCGTATAAAAACCTCCCTTGACTAGATGTGAGAATTCATCACAGAATCTGGGATGCTCAAAAACATCTACAGCACATGTTTGTTAAACTGAAGAAAAGGATGATTGACGATTATGCAATAAGTCTAAAAATTCAACAGAACCTTTAAAATAACTAAAACATCTTTTCAATGAAAGTGAGACTTCAAAAGAGACTTGCAGTCGCATAAAAACCTCCCTTTACTAGATGTGAGAATTCATCACAGAATCTGGAATGCGCAAAAACATCTACTTTACATGTTTGTTATACTGAAGAAAAGGATGATTGACGATTATGGAATAAGTCTGAAAATTTCAACAGAACGCTTAGAAAGTCTAAAACATCTTTTCAATCAAAGTGAGACTTAAAAGGAGACTTGCAGTCGCATAAAAACCTCCCTTGACTAGATGTGAGAATTCATCACAGAATCTGGGATGCTCAAAAACATCTACTTCACATGATTGTTACACTGAAGAAAAGGATGATTGACGATTATGGAATAAGTCTGAAAATTCAACAGAAAGTTTAAAATGACTAAAACAGCTTTTCAATCAAAGTGAGACTTCAAAAGAGTCTTGCAGTCGCTTAAAGACCTCCCTTGACTAGATGTGAGAATTCATCACAGAATCTGGGATGCGCAAAAACATCTACGTCACATGTTTGTTACACTGAAGAAAAGGATGATTGACGATTATGGAATAAGTCTGAAAATTCAACAGAACGTTTAAACTGTCTAAAACATCTCTTCAATCAAAGTGAGAATTTAAGAGAGACTTGCAGTCGCATAAAAACCTCAACTGACTACATGTGGGAATTCATCACAGAAACTGTGATGCTAAAAAACATCTACTTCACATGTTTGTTAAACTGAAGAAAAGGATGATTGACGATTATGCAATAAGTCTAAAAATTCCTTAGAACGTTTAAAAATGTCTATAATATCTTTTCAATCAAAGTGAGACTTCAAAAGAGACTTGCAGTTGCATAAAAACCTCCCTTGACTAGATGTGAGAATTCATCACAGAATCTGGGATGCGCAAAAACATCTACTTCACATGTTTGTTACACTGAGGAAAAGGATGATTGACGATTATGGAATAAGTCTGAAAATTAAACAGAACGTTTAGAATGTCTAAAACATATTTTCAATCAAAGTGAGACTTCAAAAGAGACTTGCAGTCGCATAAAAACCTCCCTTGACTAGATGTGAGAATTCATCACAGAATATGGGATGCTTAAAAACATCTACTTCACATGTTTGCTAAACTGAAGAAAAGGATGATTGACAATTATGGAATAAGTCTGAAAGTTTAACAGAACGCTTAGAAAGTCTAAAACATCTTTTCAATCAAAGTGAGACTTCAAAAGAGACTTGCAGTCGCATAAAAACCTCCCTTGACTAGATGTGAGAATTCATCACAGAATCTGTGATGCTCAAAAACATCTACAACACATGTTTGTTAAACTGAAGAAAAGGATGATTGACGATTATGCAATAAGTCTAAAAATTCCTTAGAACGTTTAAAAATGTCTATAATATCTTTTCAATCAAAGTGAGACTTCAAAAGAGACTTGCAGTTGCATAAAAACCTCCCTTGACTAG
Organism: Aurelia sp. 4 Dawson et al 2005; assembly: GCA_964019985.1. Taxonomy (NCBI): domain Eukaryota; kingdom Metazoa; phylum Cnidaria; class Scyphozoa; order Semaeostomeae; family Ulmaridae; genus Aurelia; species Aurelia sp. 4 Dawson et al 2005. The sequence continues at coordinate 14,357,016 of OZ026509.1, forward strand.
ATGTGAGAATTCATCACAGAATCTGGGATGCGCAAAAACATCTACTTCACATGTTTGTTACACTGAGGAAAAGGATGATTGACGATTATGGAATAAGTCTGAAAATTAAACAGAACGTTTAGAATGTCTAAAACATATTTTCAATCAAAGTGAGACTTCAAAAGAGACTTGCAGTCGCATAAAAACCTCCCTTGACTAGATGTGAGAATTCATCACAGAATATGGGATGCTTAAAAACATCTACTTCACATGTTTGCTAAACTGAAGAAAAGGATGATTGACAATTATGGAATAAGTCTGAAAATTTCAACAGAACGCTTAGAAAGTCTAAAACATCTTTTCAATCAAAGTGAGACTTAAAAGGAGACTTGCAGTCGCATAAAAACCTCCCTTGACTAGATGTGAGAATTCATCACAGAATCTGGGATGCTCAAAAACATCTACTTCACATGATTGTTACACTGAAGAAAAGGATGATTGACGATTATGGAATAAGTCTGAAAATTCAACAGAAAGTTTAAAATGACTAAAACAGCTTTTCAATCAAAGTGAGACTTCAAAAGAGTCTTGCAGTCGCTTAAAGACCTCCCTTGACTAGATGTGAGAATTCATCACAGAATCTGGGATGCGCAAAAACATCTACGTCACATGTTTGTTACACTGAAGAAAAGGATGATTGACGATTATGGAATAAGTCTGAAAATTCAACAGAACGTTTAAACTGTCTAAAACATCTCTTCAATCAAAGTGAGAATTTAAGAGAGACTTGCAGTCGCATAAAAACCTCAACTGACTACATGTGGGAATTCATCACAGAAACTGTGATGCTAAAAAACATCTACTTCACATGTTTGTTAAACTGAAGAAAAGGATGATTGACGATTATGGAATAAGTCTGAAAATTCAACAGAACGTTTATAATGTCTAAAACATCTTTTCAATCAAAGTGAGACTTCAAAGGAGACTTGCAGTCGTATAAAAACCTCCCTTGACTAGATGTGAGAATTCATCACAGAATCTGGGATGCTCAAAAACATCTACAGCACATGTTTGTTAAACTGAAGAAAAGGACGATTGACGATTATGCAATAAGTCTAAAAATTCAACAGAACCTTTAAAATAACTAAAACATCTTTTCAATCAAAGTGAGACTTCAAAAGAGACTTGCAGTCGCATAAAAACCTCCCTTGACTAGATGTGAGAATTCATCACAGAATATGGGATGCTCAAAAACATCTACTTCACATGATTGTTAAACGGAAGAAAAGGATGATTGACGATTATGCAATAAGTCTGAAAATTCAACAGAACGTTTATAATGTCTAAAACATCTTTTCAATGAAAGTGAGACTTCAAAAGAGACTTGCAGTCGCATAAAAACCTCCCTTTACTAGATGTGAGAATTCATCACAGAATCTGGAATGCGCAAAAACATCTACTTTACATGTTTGTTATACTGAAGAAAAGGATGATTGACGATTATGCAATAAGTCTGAAAATTAAACACAACGTTTAGAATGTCTAAAACATCTTTTCCATCAAAGTGAGACTTCAAAAGAGACTTGCAGTCGCATAAAAACCTCAACTGACTACATGTGGGAATTCATCACAGAATCTGGGATGCTCAAAAACATCTACTTCACATGTTTGTTTAACTGAAGAAAAGGATGATTGACGATTATGGAATAAGTCTGAAAATTTCAACAGAACGTTTAGAAAGTCTAAAACATCTTTTCAATCAAAGTGAGACTTCAAAGGAGACTTGCAGTCGCATGAAAACCTCCATTCACTACATGTGAGCATTAATCACAGAATATGGGATGCTCAAAAACATCTACTTCACATGATTGTTAAACGGAAGAAAAGGATGATTGACGATTATGCAATAAGTCTGAAAATTCAACAGAACGTTTAGAAAGTCTAAAACATCTTTTCAATCAAAGTGAGACTTCAAAAGAGACTTGCAGTCGCATAAAAACCTCAACTGACTACCTGTGAGAATTCATCACGGAATCTGAGATGCTCAAAAACATCTACAACACATGTTTGCTAAACTGAAGAAAAGGATGATTGACGATTATGGAATAAGTCTGAAAGTTCAACAGGACATTTAGAAAGTCTAAAACATCTTTTCAATCAAAGTGAGACTTCAAAAGAGACTTGCAGTTGCATAAATACCTCAACTGACTACATATGAGAATTAATAACAGAATCTGGGATCCTAAAAAACATCTACTTCACATGTTTGCTAAACTGAAGAAAAGGATGATTGACGATTATGGAATAAGTCTGAAAATTCAATAGAACGTTTAAAATGACTAAAACATCTTTTCAATCAAAGTGAGACTTCAAAGGAGACTTGCAGTCGCATGAAAACCTCCATTCACTACATGTGAGCATTAATCACAGAATATGGGATGCTCAAAAACATCTACCTCACATGTTTGTTAAACTGAAGAAAAGAATGATTGACCATTATGTAATAATTCTGAATGTTCAACAAAACGTTTAAGCTGTCTAAAACATTTTTTCAATCAAAGTGAGACTTCAAAAGAGACTTGCAGTCGCATAAAAACCTCCCTTGGCTAGATGTGAGAATTCATCACAGAATCTGGGATGCTCAAAAACATCTACTTCACATGTTTGCTAAACTGAAGAAAAGGATGATTGACGATTATGGAATAAGTCTGAAAGTTCAACAGAACGTTTAAAATGTCTAAAACATCTTTTCAATCAAAGTGAGGCTTCAAAAGAGACTTGCAGTCGCATAAAGACCTCCCTTGACTAGATGTGAGAATTCATCACAGAATATGGGATGCTCAAAAACATCTACTTCACATGTTTGCTAAACTGAAGAAAAGGATGATTGACGATTATGGAATAAGTCTGAAAATTCAACAGAACGTTTAGAATGTATAAAACATCTTTTCAATCAAAGTGAGACTTCAAAAGAGACTTGCAGTCGCATAAAAACCTCAACTGACTACATATGAGAATTCATCACAGAATCTGGGATGATCAAAAACATCTTCTTCACTTGTTTGTTAAACTGAAGAAAAGGATGATTGACGATTATGGAATAAGTCTGAAAATCATACAGAAAGTTTAGAATGTCTAAAAAATCTTTTCAATCAAGGTGAGACTTCAAAAGAGTCTTGCAGTCGCATAAAAACCTCCCTTGACTAGATGTGAGAATTCATCACAGAATATGGGATGCTCAAAAACATCTTCTTCACTTGTTTGTTAAACTGAAGAAAAGGATGATTGACGATTGTGGAATAAGTCTGAAAATCATACAGAAAGTTTAGAATGTCTAAAAAATCTTTTCAATCAAGGTGAGACTTCAAAAGAGTCTTGCAGTCGCATAAAAACCTTCCTTGACTAGATGTGAGAATTCATCACAGAATATGGGATGCTCAAAAACATCTTCTTCACTTGTTTGTTAAACTGAAGAAAAGGATGATTGACGATTGTGGAATAAGTCTGAAAATCATACAGAAAGTTTAGAATGTCTAAAAAATCTTTTCAATCAAGGTGAGACTTCAAAAGAGTCTTGCAGTCGCATAAAAACCTCCCTTGACTAGATGTGAGAATTCATCACAGAATATGGGATGCTCAAAAACATCAACTTCACATGATTGTTACACTGAAGAAAAGGATGATTGACGATTGTGGAATAAAACTGGAAATTCAACAGAACGTTTAGAATGACTAAAACATCTTTTCAATCAAAGTGAGACTTCAAAAGAGTCTTGCAGTCGCATAAAAACGTAAATTGACTAGATGTGAGAATTCATCACAGAATATGGGTTGCTCAAAAACATCTACTTCACATGATTGTTACACTGAAGAAAAGGATGATTGACGATTATGGAATAAGTCTGAAAGTTCAACAGAACGTTTAGAATGTCTAAAACATCTTTTCAATCAAAGTGAGACTTCAAAAGAGACTTGCAGTCGCATAAGAACCTCCGTTGACTAGATGTGAGAATTCATCAAAGAATATGGGATGTTCAAAAACATCTACAACACATGTTTGTTAAACTGAAGAAAAGGATGATTGACGATTATGCAATAAGTCTAAAAGTTCAACAGAATGTTTAGAAAGTCTAAAACATCTTTTCAATCAAAGTGAGACTTCGAAAGAGACTTGCAGTCGCATGAAAACATCCATTCACTACATGTAAGAATTCATCACAGAATCTGGGATGCTCAAAAACATCTACCTCACATGTTTGTTAAACTGAAGAAAAGAATGATTGACCATTATGTAATAAGTCTGAATGTTCAACAAAACGTTTAAGCTGTCTAAAACATCTTTTCAATCAAAGTGAGACTTCAAAAGAGACTTGCAGTCGCATAAAAACCTCCCTTGACTAGATGTGAGAATTCATCACAGAATCTGGGATGGTCAAAAACATCTTCTTCACATGATTGTTAAACTGAAGAAAAGGATGATGGACGATGATGGATTAAGTCTGGAAATTCAACAGAACGTTTAGAATGTCTAAAACATCTTTTCAATCAAAGTGAGACTTCGAAAGAGACTTGCAGTCGCATGAAAACATCCATTCACTACATGTGAGAATTCATCACAGAATCTGGGATGCTCAAAAACATCTACCTCACATGTTTGTTAAACTGAAGAAAAGAATGATTGACCATTATGTAATAAGTCTGAATGTTCAACAAAACGTTTAAGCTGTCTAAAACATCTTTTCAATCAAAGTGAGACTTCAAAAGAGACTTGCTGTCGCATAAAAACCTCCCTTGACTAGATGTGAGAATTCATCACAGAATCTGGGATGGTCAAAAACATCTTCTTCACATGATTGTTAAACTGAAGAAAAGGATGATGGACGATGATGGATTAAGTCTGGAAATTCAACAGAACGTTTAGAATGTCTAAAACATCTTTTCAATCAAAGTGAGACTTCAAAAGAGACTTGCAGTCGCATAAAAACCTCCCTTGACTAGATGTGAGAATTCATCATAGAATATGGGATGCTCAAAAACATCTACCTCACATGTTTGTTAAACTGAAGAAAAGAATGATTGACCATTATGTAATAAGTCTGAATGTTCAACAAAACGTTTAAGCTGTCTAAAACATCTTTTCAATCAAAGTGAGACTTCAAAAGAGACTTGCAGTCGCATAAAAACCTCCCTTGACTAGATGTGAGAATTCATCACAGAATCTGGGATGGTCAAAAACATCTTCTTCACATGATTGTTAAACTGAAGAAAAGGATGATGGACGATGATGGATTAAGTCTGGAAATTCAGCAGAACGTTTAAAATGTCTAAAACATCTTTTCAATCAAAGTGAGACTTCAAAAGAGACTTGCAGTCGCATAAAAACCTCCCTTGACTAGATGTGAGAATTCATCATAGAATATGGGATGCTCAAAAACATCTACTTCACATGTTTGTTAAACTGAAGAAAAGGATGATTGACGATTATGCAATAAGTCTGAAAATTTATCAGAACGTTTATCATGTCTAAAACATCTTTTCAATCAAAGTGAGACTTCAAAAGAGTCTTGCAGTCGCATAAAAACCTCCCTTGACTAGATGTGAGAATTCATCAAAGAATCTGGGATGCTCAAAAACATCTACTTCACATGATTGTTACACTGAAGAAAAGGATGATTGACGATTATGGAATAAGTCTGGAAATTCAACAGAACGTTTAGAATGTCTAAAACATCTTTTCAATCAAAGTGAGACTTCAAAGAGACTTGCAGTCGCATAAAAACCTCCATTGACTACATGTGGGAATTCATCACAGAATCTGGGATGCTCAAAAGCATCTACTTCACATGTTTGCTAAACTGAAGAAAAGGATGATTGACGATTATGGAATAAGTCTGAAAGTTCAACAGAACGTTTAAATTGTCTAAAACATCTCTTCAATCAAAGTGAGACTTCAAAAGAGACTTGCATTCGTATAAAAACCTCCCTTGACTAGATGTGAGCATTGATCACAGAATATGGGATGTTCAAAAACATCTACAACACATGTTTGTTAAACTGAAGAAAAGGATGATTGACGATTATGCAATAAGTCTGAAAATTTATCAGAACGTTTATCATGTCTAAAACAACTTTTCAATCAAAGTGAGACTTCAAAAGAGTCTTGCAGTCGCATAAAAACCTCCCTTGACTAGATGTGAGAATTCATCAAAGAATCTGGGATGCTCAAAAACATCTACTTCACATGATTGTTACACTGAAGAAAAGGATGATTGACGATTATGGAATAAGTCTGGAAATTCAACAGAACGTTTAGAATGTCTAAAACATCTTTTCATTCAAAGTGAGACTTCAAAGAGACTTGCAGTCGCATAAAAACCTCCATTGACTACATGTGGGAATTCATCACAGAATCTGGGATGCTCAAAAGCATCTACTTCACATGTTTGCTAAACTGAAGAAAAGGATGATTGACGATTATGGAATAAGTCTGAAAGTTCAACAGAACGTTTAAATTGTCTAAAACATCTCTTCAATCAAAGTGAGACTTCAAAAGAGACTTGCATTCGTATAAAAACCTCCCTTGACTAGATGTGAGCATTGATCACAGAATATGGGATGTTCAAAAACATCTACAACACATGTTTGTTAAACTGAAGAAAAGGATGATTGACGATTATGCAATAAGTCTAAAAGTTCAACAGAATGTTTAGAAAGTCTAAAACATCTTTTCAATCAAAGTGAGACTTCGAAAGAGACTTGCAGTCGCATGAAAACATCCATTCACTACATGTGAGAATTCATCACAGAATCTGGGATGCTCAAAAACATCTACCTCACATGTTTGTTAAACTGAAGAAAAGAATGATTGACCATTATGCAATAAGTCTGAATGTTCAACAAAACGTTTAAGCTGTCTAAAACATCTTTTCAATCAAAGTGAGACTTCAAAAGAGACTTGCAGTCGCATAAAAACCTCCCTTGACTAGATGTGAGAATTCATCACAGAATCTGGGATGGTCAAAAACATCTTCTTCACATGATTGTTAAACTGAAGAAAAGGATGATGGACGATGATGGATTAAGTCTGGAAATTCAACAGAACGTTTAGAATGTCTAAAACATCTTTTCAATCAAAGTGAGACTTCAAAAGAGACTTGCAGTCGCATAAAAACCTCCCTTGACTAGATGTGAGAATTCATCATAGAACATGGGATGCTCAAAAACATCTACTTCACATGTTTGTTAAACTGAAGAAAAGGATGATTGACAATTGTGGAATAAAACTGAAAATTCAACAGAACGTTTAGAATGACTAAAACATCTTTTCAATCAAAGTGAGACTTCAAAAGAGTCTTGCAGTCGCATAAAAACCTCCCTTGACTAGATGTGAGAATTCATCACAGAATCTGAGATGCTCAAAAACATCTACTTCACATGATTGTTACACTGAAGAAAAGGATGATTGACGATTATGGAATAAGTCTTAAAATTCAACAGAACGTTTAGAATGTCTAAAACATCTTTTCAATCAAAGTGAGACTTCAAAAGAGACTTGCAGTCGCATAAAAACCTCCCTTGGCTAGATGTGAGAATTCATCACAGAATCTGGGATGCTCAAATAAATCTTCTTCACATGATTGTTAAACTGAAGAAAAGGATGATGGACGATTATGGAATAAGTCTGGAAATTCAACAGAACGTTTAGAATGTCTAAAACATCTTTTCAATCAAAGTGAGACTTCAAAAGAGACTTGCAGTCGCATAAAAGCCTCCCTTGACTAGATGTGAGAATTCATCACAGAATATGGGATGCTCAAAAACATCTACTTCACATGTTTCTTAAACTGAAGAAAAGGATGATTGACGATTATGCAATATGTCTGAAAATTCATCAGAACGTTTATCATGTCTAAAACATCTTTTCAATAAAAGTGAGACTTCAAAAGAGACTTGCAGTCGCCTAAAAACCTCCCTTGACTAGATGTGAGAATTCATCACAGAATCTGGGATTCGCAAAAACATCTACTTCACATGTTTGTTACACTGAAGAAAAGGATGATTGACGATTATGGAATAAGTCTGAAAATTAAACAGAACATTTAGAATGTCTAAAACATCTTTTCAATCAAAGTGAGACTTCAAAAGAGACTTGCAGTCGCATAAAAACCTCAACTGACTAGATGTTCGAATTCATCACAGAATCTGGGATGCTCAAAAACATCTACTTCACATGTTTGTTTAACTGAAGAAAAGGATGATTGACGATTATGCAATAAGTCTGAAAGTTCAACAGAACGTTTAAAATGTCTGAAACATTTTTTCAATCAAAGTGAGACTTCGAAAGAGACTTGCAGTCGCATGAAAACATCCATTCACTACATGTGAGAATTCATCACAGAATCTGGGATGCTCAAAAACATCTACCTCATATGTTTGTTAAACTGAAGAAAAGAATGATTGACCATTATGTAATAAGTCTGAATGTTCAACAAAACGTTTAAGCTGTCTAAAACATCATTTCAATCAAAGTGAGACTTCAAAAGAGACTTGCAGTCGCATAAAAACCTCCATTGACTACATGTGGGAATTCATCACAGAATCTGGGATGCTCAAAAGCATCTACTTCACATGTTTGCTAAACTGAAGAAAAGGATGATTGACGATTATGGAATAATTCTGAAAATTCAATAGAACGTTTAGAATATCTAAAAAATCTTTTCAATCAAAGTGAGACTTCAAAAGAGTCTTGCAGTCGCATAAAAACCTCCCTTGACTAGATGTGAGAATTCATCACAGAATCTGGGATGCTCAAAAACAACTACTTCACATAATTGTTACACTGAAGAAAAGGATGATTGACGATTATGGAATAAGTCTGGAAATTCAACAGAACGTTTAGAATGTCTAAAACATCTTTTCAATCAAAGTGAGACATCAAAGAGACTAGCAGTCGCATAAAAACCTCCATTGACTACATGTGGGAATTCATCACAGAATCTGGGATGCTCAAAAACATCTACCTCATATGTTTGTTAAACTGAAGAAAAGAATGATTGACCATTATGTAATAAGTCTGAATGTTCAACAAAACGTTTAAGCTGTCTAAAACATCATTTCAATCAAAGTGAGACTTCAAAAGAGACTTGCAGTCGCATAAAAACCTCCATTGACTACATGTGGGAATTCATCACAGAATCTGGGATGCTCAAAAGCATCTACTTCACATGTTTGCTAAACTGAAGAAAAGGATGATTGACGATTATGGAATAATTCTGAAAATTCAATAGAACGTTTAGAATATCTAAAAAATCTTTTCAATCAAAGTGAGACTTCAAAAGAGTCTTGCAGTCGCATAAAAACCTCCCTTGACTAGATGTGAGAATTCATCACAGAATCTGGGATGCTCAAAAACAACTACTTCACATAATTGTTACACTGAAGAAAAGGATGATTGACGATTATGGAATAAGTCTGGAAATTCAACAGAACGTTTAGAATGTCTAAAACATCTTTTCAATCAAAGTGAGACATCAAAGAGACTAGCAGTCGCATAAAAACCTCCATTGACTACATGTGGGAATTCATCACAGAATCTGGGATGCTCAAAAGCATCTACTTCACATGTTTGCTAAACTGAAGAAAAGAATGATTGACGATTATGGAATAAGTCTTAAAATTCAACAGAACGTTTAAAATGTCTAAAACATCTTTTCAATCAAAGTGAGACTTCAAAAGAGACTTGCAGTCGCATAAAAATCTCCCTTGACTAGATGTGAGAATTCATCACAGAATCTGGGATGTTCAAAAACATCTACTTCACATGATTGTTACACTGAAGAAAAGGATGATTGACGATTATGGAATAAGTCTGAAAATTCAACAGAACGTTTAAAATGTTTGAAACATCTTTTCAATCAAAGTGAGACTTCAAAAGAGACTTGCAGTCGCATAAAAACCTCCCTTGACTACATGTGAGAATTCATCACAGAATCTGGGATGCTCAAAAACATCTACTTCACATGTTTGATAAACTGAAGAAAAGGACGATTTACGAATATGCAATAAGTCTGAAAGTTTAACAGAACGTTTATAATGTTTGCAAGATCTATTCAATCAAAGTGAGACTTCAAAAGAGACTTGCAGTCGCATAAAAACCTCCCTTGACTAGATGTGAGAATTCATCACAGAATCTGGGATGCTCAAAAACATCTACAACACATGTTTGTTAAACTGAAGAAAAGGATGATTGACGATTATGCAATAAGTCTAAAAATTCCTTAGAACGTTTAAAATGTCTATAATATCTTTTCAATCAAAGTGAGACTTCAAAAGAGACTTGCAGTTGCATAAAAACCTCCCTTGACTAGATGTGAGAATTCATCACAGAATCTGGGATGCGCAAAAACATCTACTTCACATGTTTGTTACACTGAAGAAAAGGATGATTGACGATTATGGAATAAGTCTGAAAATTAAACAGAACGTTTAGAATGTCTAAAACATCTTTTCAATCAAAGTGAGACTTCAAAAGAGACTTGCAGTCGCTTAAAAACCTCCCTTGACTAGATGTGAGAATTCATCACAGAATATGGGATGCTTAAAAATATCTACTTCACATGTTTGCTAAACTGAAGAAAAGGATGATTGACGATTATGGAATAAGTCTGAAAATTTCAACAGAACGTTTAGAAAGTCTAAAACATCTTTTCAATCAAAGTGAGACTTCAAAAGAGACTTGCAGTAGCATAAAAACCTCAACTGACTACCTGTGAGAATTCATCACGGAATCTGAGATGCTCAAAAACATCTACAACACATGTTTGCTAAACTGAAGAAAAGGATGATTGACGATTATGGAATAAGTCTGAAAGTTCAACAGAACGTTTAGAAAGTCTAAAACATCTTTTCAATCAAAGTGAGACTTCAAAAGAGACTTGCAGTTGCATAAATACCTCAACTGACTACATGTGAGAATTAATAACAGAATCTGGGATGCTAAAAAACATCTACTTCACATGTTTGCTAAACTGAAGAAAAGGATGATTGACGATTATGGAATAAGTCTGAAAATTCAAAGGAGCGTTTAAAATGACTAAAACATCTTTTCAATCAAAGTGAGACTTCAAAGGAGACTTGCAGTCGCATAAAAACCTCCCTTGACTAGATGTGAGAATTCATCACAGAATCTTGGATGCTCAAAAACATCTACTACACATGTTTGTTAAACTGAAGAAAAGGATGATTGACGATTATGCAATGAGTCTAAAAATTCAATAGAACGTTTAGAATGTCTAAAACATCTTTTCCATCAAAGTGAGACTTCAAAAGAGACTTGCAGTCGCATAAAAACCTCCCTTGACTAGATGTGAGAATTCATCACAGAATATGGGATGCTCAAAAACATCTACTTCACATGTTTGTTAAACTGAAGAAAAGGATGATTGACGATTATGCAATATGTCTGAAAATTCATCAGAACGTTTATCATGTCTAAAACATCTTTTCAATAAAAGTGAGACTTCAAAAGAGACTTGCAGTCGCCTAAAAACCTCCCTTGACTAGATGTGAGAATTCATCACAGAATCTGGGATTCGCAAAAACATCTACTTCACATGTTTGTTACACTGAAGAAAAGGATGATTGACGATTATGGAATAAGTCTGAAAATTAAACAGAACATTTAGAATGTCTAAAACATCTTTTCAATCAAAGTGAGACTTCAAAAGAGACTTGCAGTCGCATAAAAACCTCAACTGACTAGATGTTCGAATTCATCACAGAATCTGGGATGCTCAAAAACATCTACTTCACATGTTTGTTTAACTGAAGAAAAGGATGATTGACGATTATGCAATAAGTCTGAAAGTTCAACAGAACGTTTAAAATGTCTGAAACATTTTTTCAATCAAAGTGAGACTTCGAAAGAGACTTGCAGTCGCATGAAAACATCCATTCACTACATGTGAGAATTCATCACAGAATCTGGGATGCTCAAAAACATCTACCTCATATGTTTGTTAAACTGAAGAAAAGAATGATTGACCATTATGTAATAAGTCTGAATGTTCAACAAAACGTTTAAGCTGTCTAAAACATCATTTCAATCAAAGTGAGACTTCAAAAGAGACTTGCAGTCGCATAAAAACCTCCATTGACTACATGTGGGAATTCATCACAGAATCTGGGATGCTCAAAAGCATCTACTTCACATGTTTGCTAAACTGAAGAAAAGGATGATTGACGATTATGGAATAATTCTGAAAATTCAATAGAACGTTTAGAATATCTAAAAAATCTTTTCAATCAAAGTGAGACTTCAAAAGAGTCTTGCAGTCGCATAAAAACCTCCCTTGACTAGATGTGAGAATTCATCACAGAATCTGGGATGCTCAAAAACAACTACTTCACATAATTGTTACACTGAAGAAAAGGATGATTGACGATTATGGAATAAGTCTGGAAATTCAACAGAACGTTTAGAATGTCTAAAACATCTTTTCAATCAAAGTGAGACATCAAAGAGACTAGCAGTCGCATAAAAACCTCCATTGACTACATGTGGGAATTCATCACAGAATCTGGGATGCTCAAAAACATCTACCTCATATGTTTGTTAAACTGAAGAAAAGAATGATTGACCATTATGTAATAAGTCTGAATGTTCAACAAAACGTTTAAGCTGTCTAAAACATCATTTCAATCAAAGTGAGACTTCAAAAGAGACTTGCAGTCGCATAAAAACCTCCATTGACTACATGTGGGAATTCATCACAGAATCTGGGATGCTCAAAAGCATCTACTTCACATGTTTGCTAAACTGAAGAAAAGGATGATTGACGATTATGGAATAATTCTGAAAATTCAATAGAACGTTTAGAATATCTAAAAAATCTTTTCAATCAAAGTGAGACTTCAAAAGAGTCTTGCAGTCGCATAAAAACCTCCCTTGACTAGATGTGAGAATTCATCACAGAATCTGGGATGCTCAAAAACAACTACTTCACATAATTGTTACACTGAAGAAAAGGATGATTGACGATTATGGAATAAGTCTGGAAATTCAACAGAACGTTTAGAATGTCTAAAACATCTTTTCAATCAAAGTGAGACATCAAAGAGACTAGCAGTCGCATAAAAACCTCCATTGACTACATGTGGGAATTCATCACAGAATCTGGGATGCTCAAAAGCATCTACTTCACATGTTTGCTAAACTGAAGAAAAGAATGATTGACGATTATGGAATAAGTCTTAAAATTCAACAGAACGTTTAAAATGTCTAAAACATCTTTTCAATCAAAGTGAGACTTCAAAAGAGACTTGCAGTCGCATAAAAATCTCCCTTGACTAGATGTGAGAATTCATCACAGAATCTGGGATGTTCAAAAACATCTACTTCACATGATTGTTACACTGAAGAAAAGGATGATTGACGATTATGGAATAAGTCTGAAAATTCAACAGAACGTTTAAAATGTTTGAAACATCTTTTCAATCAAAGTGAGACTTCAAAAGAGACTTGCAGTCGCATAAAAACCTCCCTTGACTACATGTGAGAATTCATCACAGAATCTGGGATGCTCAAAAACATCTACTTCACATGTTTGATAAACTGAAGAAAAGGACGATTTACGAATATGCAATAAGTCTGAAAGTTTAACAGAACGTTTATAATGTTTGCAAGATCTATTCAATCAAAGTGAGACTTCAAAAGAGACTTGCAGTCGCATAAAAACCTCCCTTGACTAGATGTGAGAATTCATCACAGAATCTGGGATGCTCAAAAACATCTACAACACATGTTTGTTAAACTGAAGAAAAGGATGATTGACGATTATGCAATAAGTCTAAAAATTCCTTAGAACGTTTAAAATGTCTATAATATCTTTTCAATCAAAGTGAGACTTCAAAAGAGACTTGCAGTTGCATAAAAACCTCCCTTGACTAGATGTGAGAATTCATCACAGAATCTGGGATGCGCAAAAACATCTACTTCACATGTTTGTTACACTGAAGAAAAGGATGATTGACGATTATGGAATAAGTCTGAAAATTAAACAGAACGTTTAGAATGTCTAAAACATCTTTTCAATCAAAGTGAGACTTCAAAAGAGACTTGCAGTCGCTTAAAAACCTCCCTTGACTAGATGTGAGAATTCATCACAGAATACGGGATGCTTAAAAATATCTACTTCACATGTTTGCTAAACTGAAGAAAAGGATGATTGACGATTATGGAATAAGTCTGAAAATTTCAACAGAACGTTTAGAAAGTCTAAAACATCTTTTCAATCAAAGTGAGACTTCAAAAGAGACTTGCAGTAGCATAAAAACCTCAACTGACTACCTGTGAGAATTCATCACGGAATCTGAGATGCTCAAAAACATCTACAACACATGTTTGCTAAACTGAAGAAAAGGATGATTGACGATTATGGAATAAGTCTGAAAGTTCAACAGAACGTTTAGAAAGTCTAAAACATCTTTTCAATCAAAGTGAGACTTCAAAAGAGACTTGCAGTTGCATAAATACCTCAACTGACTACATGTGAGAATTAATAACAGAATCTGGGATGCTAAAAAACATCTACTTCACATGTTTGCTAAACTGAAGAAAAGGATGATTGACGATTATGGAATAAGTCTGAAAATTCAAAGGAGCGTTTAAAATGACTAAAACATCTTTTCAATCAAAGTGAGACTTCAAAGGAGACTTGCAGTCGCATAAAAACCTCCCTTGACTAGATGTGAGAATTCATCACAGAATCTTGGATGCTCAAAAACATCTACTACACATGTTTGTTAAACTGAAGAAAAGGATGATTGACGATTATGCAATGAGTCTAAAAATTCAATAGAACGTTTAGAATGTCTAAAACATCTTTTCCATCAAAGTGAGACTTCAAAAGAGACTTGCAGTCGCATAAAAACCTCCCTTGACTAGATGTGAGAATTCATCACAGAATCTGGGATTCTCAAAAACATCTACTTCACATGATTGTTACACTGAAGAAAAGAATGATTGACGATTGTGGAATAAGTCTGAAAATCATACAGAACGTTTAGAATGTGTAAAACATCTTTTCAATCAAGGTGAGACTTCAAAAGAGTCTTGCAGTCGCTTAAAAACCTCCCTTGACTAGATGTGAGAATTCATCACAGAATCTGGGATGCTCAAAAACATCTACTTCACATGTTTGATAAACTGAAGAAAAGGATGATTGACGATTATGGAATAAGTCGGAAAGTTCAACAGAACGTTTAAACTGTCTAAAACATCTCTTCAATCAAAGTGAGAATTTAAGAGAGACTTGCAGTCGCATAAAAACCTCAACTGACTACATGTGGGAATTCATCACAGAATATGGGATGCTTAAAAACATCTACTTCACATGTTTGCTAAACTGAAGAAAAGGATGATTGACGATTATGGAATAAGTCTGAAAATTAAACAGAACGTTTAGAGTGTCTAAAACGTCTTTTCAATCAAAGTGAGACTTCAAAAGAGACTTGCAATCGCATAAAAACCTCAACTGACTACATGTGGGAATTCATCACAGAATCTGTGATGCTAAAAAACATCTACTTCACATGTTTGCTAAACTGAAGAAAAGGATGATTGACGATTATGGAATAAGTCTGAAAATTTCAACAGAACGTTTAGAAAGTCTAAAACATCTTTTCAATCAAAGTGAGACTTCAAAAGAGACTTGCAGTCGCATAAAAACCTCAACTGACTACCTGTGAGAATTCATAACAGAATCTGGGATGCTAAAAAACATCTACTTCACATGTTTGTTACATTGAAGAAAAGGATGATTGACGATTATGGAATAAGTCTGAAAATTCAATAGAACGTTTAAAATGACTAAAACATCTTTTCAATCAAAGTGAGACTTCAAGGGAGACTTGCAGTGGCATAAAAACCTCCCTTGACTAGATGTGAGAATTCATCACAGAATCTTGGATGCTCAAAAACATCTACTACACATGTTTGTTAAACTGAAGAAAAGGATGATTGACGATTATGCAATAAGTCTAAAAATTCAATAGAACGTTTAGAAAGTCTAAAACATCTTTTCCATCAAAGTGAGACTTCAAAAGAGACTTGCAGTCGCATAAAAACCTCCCTTGACTAGATGTGAGAATTCATCACAGAATCTGGGATGCTCAAAAACATCTACAACACATGTTTGTTAAACTGAAGAAAAGGATGATTGACGATTATGCAATAAGTCTAAAAATTCCTTAGAACGTTTAAAATGTCTATAATATCTTTTCAATCAAAGTGAGACTTCAAAAGAGACTTGCAGTTGCATAAAAACCTCCCTTGACTAGATGTGAGAATTCATCACAGAATCTGGGATGCGCAAAAACATCTACTTCACATGTTTGTTAAACTAAAGAAAAGGATGATTGACGATTATGGAATAAGTCTGAAAGTTCAACAGAACGTTTAAAACGTCTAAAACATTTTTTCAATCAAAGTGAGACTTCGAAAGAGACTTGCAGTCGCATGAAAACCTCCATTCACTACATGTGAGAATTCATCACAGAATCTGTGATGCTCAAAAACATCTACTTCACATGTTTGATAAACTGAAGAAAAGGACGATTTACGAATATGCAATAAGTCTGAAAGTTTAACAGAACGTTTATAATGTTTGCAAGATCTATTCAATCAAAGTGAGACTTCAAAAGAAACTTGCAGTCGCATAAAAATCTCCCTTGACTAGATGTGAGAATTCATCACAGAATCTGATATGCTCAAAAACATCTACTTCACATGATTGTTACACTGAAGAAAAGGATGATTGACGATTATGGAATAAGTCTGAAAGTTCAACAGAACGTTTAAAACGTCTAAAACATTTTTTCAATCAAAGTGAGACTTCGAAAGAGACTTGCAGTCGCATGAAAACCTCCATTCATTACATGTGAGAATTCATCACAGAATCTGGGATGCTCAAAAACATCTACTTCACATGTTTGATAAACTGAAGAAAAGGACGATTTACGAATATGCAATAAGTCTGAAAGTTTAACAGAACGTTTATAATGTTTGCAAGATCTATTCAATCAAAGTGAGACTTCAAAAGAGACTTGCAGTCGCATAAAAACCTCCCTTGACTAGATGTGAGAATTCATCACAGAATCTGGGATGCTCAAAAACATCTACAACACATGTTTGTTAAACTGAAGAAAAGGATGATTTACGATTATGCAATAAGTCTAAAAATTCCTTAGAACGTTTAAAATGTCTATAATATCTTTTCAATCAAAGTGAGACTTCAAAAGAGACTTGCAGTTGCATAAAAACCTCCCTTGACTAGATCTGAGAATTCATCACAGAATCTGGGATGCGCAAAAACATCTACTTCACATGTTTGTTACACTGAAGAAAAGGATGATTGACGATTATGGAATAAGTCTGAAAATTAAACAGAACGTTTAGAATGTCTAAAACATCTTTTCAATCAAAGTGAGACTTCAAAAGAGACTTGCAGTCGCATAAAAACCTCCCTTGACTAGATGTGGGAATTCATCACAGAATATGGGATGCTTAAAAACATCTACTTCACATGTTTGCTAAACTGAAGAAAAGGATGATTGACGATTATGGAATAAGTCTGAAAATTAAACAGAACGCTTAGAGTGTCTAAAACATCTTTTCAATCAAAGTGAGATTTCAAAAGAGACTTAAAGTCGTATAAAAACCTCCCTTGACTAGATGTGAGAATTCATCACAGAATCTGGGATGCGCAAAAACATCTACTTCACATGATTGTTACACTGAAGAAAAGGATGATTGACGATTATGGAATAAGTCTGAAAATTCAACATTACTTTTAAAATGTTTAAAACATCTTTTCAATCAAAGTGAGACTTCAAAAGAGACTTGCAGTCGCATAAAAACCTCCCTTGACTACATGTGAGAATTCATCACAGAATCTGGGATGCTCAAAAACATCTACTTCACATGTTTGTTAAACTAAAGAAAAGGATGATTGACGATTATAGAATAAGTCTGAAAGTTCAACAGAACGTTTAAAACGTCTAAAACATTTTTTCAATCAAAGTGAGACTTCGAAAGAGACTTGCAGTCGCATGAAAACCTCCATTCACTACATGTGAGAATTCATCACAGAATCTGTGATGCTCAAAAACATCTACTTCACATGTTTGATAAACTGAAGAAAAGGACAATTTACGAATATGCAATAAGTCTGAAAGTTTAACAGAACGTTTATAATGTTTGCAAGATCTATTCAATCAAAGTGAGACTTCAAAAGAGACCTGCAGTTGCATAAAAACCTCCCTTGATTAAATGTGGGAATTCATCACAGAATCTGGGATGCTAAAAAACATCTACTTCACATGTTTGCTAAACTGAAGAAAAGGATGATTGACGATTATGGAATAAGTCTGAAAATTCAAAGGAACGTTTAAAATGACTAAAACATCTTTTCAATCAAAGTGAGACTTCAAAGGAGACTTGCAGTCGCATAAAAACCTCCCTTGACTAGATGTGAGAATTCATCACAGAATCTTGGATGCTCAAAAACATCTACTACACATGTTTGTTAAACTGAAGAAAAGGATGATTGACGATTATGCAATAAGTCTAAAAATTCAATAGAACGTTTAGAATGTCTAAAACATCTTTTCCATCAAAGTGAGACTTCAAAAGAGACTTGCAGTCGCATAAAAACCTCCCTTGACTAGATGTGAGAATTCATCACAGAATCTGGGATTCTCAAAAACATCTACTTCACATGATTGTTACACTGAAGAAAAGGATGATTGACGATTGTGGAATAAGTCTGAAAATCATACAGAACGTTTAGAATGTGTAAAACATCTTTTCAATCAAGGTGAGACTTCAAAAGAGTCTTGCAGTCGCTTAAAAACCTCCCTTGACTAGATGTGAGAATTCATCACAGAATCTGGGATGCTCAAAAACATCTACTTCACATGTTTGTTAAACTGAAGAAAAGGATGATTGACGATTATGGAATTAGTCTGAAAATTCAACAGAATGTTTGAAATGACTGAAACATCTTTTCAATCAAAGTGAGACTTCAAAAGAGTCTTGCAGTCGCATAAAAACCTCCCTTGACTAGATGTGAGAATTCATCACAGAATCTGGGATGCTCAAAAACATCTACTTCACATGTTTGCTAAACTGAAGAAAAGGATGATTGACGATTATCGAATAAGTCGGAAAGTTCAACAGAACGTTTAAACTGTCTAAAACATCTCTTCAATCAAAGTGAGACTTCAAAGGAGACTTGCAGTCGCATGAAAACTTCCATTCACTACATGTGAGCATTAATCACAGAATCTGGGATGCTCAAAAACATCTACCTCACATGTTTGTTAAACTGAAGAAAAGAATGATTGACCATTATGTAATAATTCTGAATGTTCAACAAAACGTTTAAGCTGTCTAAAACATTTTTTCAATCAAAGTGAGACTTCAAAAGAGACTTGCAGTCGCATAAAAACCTCCCTTGGCTAGATGTGAGAATTCATCACAGAATCTGGGATGCTCAAAAACATCTACTTCACATGTTTGCTAAACTGAAGAAAAGGATGATTGACGATTATGGAATAAGTCTGAAAATTCAACAGAACGTTTAGAATGTATAAAACATCTTTTCAATCAAAGTGAGACTTCAAAAGAGACTTGCAGTCGCATAAAAACCTCCCTTGACTAGATGTGAGAATTCATCACAGAATCTGGGATGCTCAAAAACATCTACTTCACATGTTTGTTAAACTGAAGAAAAGGATGATTGACGATTATGGAATAAGTCTGAAAATTCAACAGAACGTTTATAATGTCTAAAACATCTTTTCAATCAAAGTGAGACTTCAAAGGAGACTTGCAGTCGTATAAAAACCTCCCTTGACTAGATGTGAGAATTCATCACAGAATCTGGGATGCTCAAAAACATCTACAGCACATGTTTGTTAAACTGAAGAAAAGGATGATTGACGATTATGCAATAAGTCTAAAAATTCAACAGAACCTTTAAAATAACTAAAACATTTTCTCAATCAAAGTGAGACTTCAAAAGAGACTTGCAGTCGCATAAAAACCTCCCTTGACTAGATGTGAGAATTCATCACAGAATATGGGATGCTCAAAAACATCTACTTCACATGTTTGTTAAACGGAAGAAAAGGATGATTGACGATTATGCAATAAGTCTGAAAATTCAACAGAACGTTTATAATGTCTAAAACATCTTTTCAATGATAGTGAGACTTCAAAAGAGACTTGCAGACGCATAAAAACCTCCCTTTACTAGATGTGAGAATTGATCACAGAATCTGGGATGCGCAAAAACATCTACTTCACATGTTTGTTATACTGAAGAAAAGGATGATTGACGATTATGCAATAAGTCGGAAAATTAAACACAACGTTTAGAATGTCTAAAACATCTTTTCCATCAAAGTGAGACTTCAAAAGAGACTTGCAGTCGCATAAAAACCTCAACTGACTACCTGTGAGAATTCATCACGGAATCTGAGATGCTCAAAAACATCTACAACACATGTTTGCTAAACTGAAGAAAAGGATGATTGACGATTATGGAATAAGTCTGAAAGTTCAACAGAACGTTTAGAAAGTCTAAAACATCTTTTCAATCAAAGTGAGACTTCAAAAGAGACTTGCAGTTGCATAAATACCTCAACTGACTACTTATGAGAATTCATCACAGAATCTGGGATGATCAAAAACATCTTCTTCACTTGTTTGTTAAACTGAAGAAAAGGATGATTGACGATTGTGGAATAAAACTGAAAATTCAACAGAACGTTTAGAATGACTAAAACATCTTTTCAATCAAAGTGAGACTTCAAAAGAGTCTTGCAGTCGCATGAAAACCTCCCTTGACTAGATGTGAGAATTCATCACAGAATATGGGATGCTCTAAAACATCTACTTCACATGATTGTTACACTGAAGAAAAGGATGATTGACGATTATGGAATAAGTCTGAAAGTTCAACAGAACGTTTAGAATGTCTAAAACATCTTTTCAATCAAAGTGAGACTTCAAAAGAGACTTGCAGTCGCATAAAATCCTCCCTTGACTAGATGTGAGAATTCATCACAGAATCTGGGATGATCAAAAACATCTTCTTCACTTGTTTGTTAAACTGAAGAAAAGGATGATTGACGATTATGGAATAAGTCTGAAAGTTCAACAGAACGTTTAAAATGTCTGAAACATTTTTTCAATCAAAGTGAGACTTCAAAAGAGTCTTGCAGTCGCTTAAAGACCTCCCTTGACTAGATGTGAGAATTCATCACAGAATCTGGGATGATCAAAAACATCTTCTTCACTTGCTTGTTAAACTGAAGAAAAGGATGATTGACGATTGTGGAATAAGTCTGAAAATCATACAGAAAGTTTAGAATGTCTAAAAAATCTTTTCAATCAAGGTGAGACTTCAAAAGAGTCTTCCAGTCGCATAAAAACCTCCCTTGACTAGATGTGAGAATTCATCACAGAATATGCGATGCTCAAAAACATCTTCTTCACTTGTTTGTTAAACTGAAGAAAAGGATGATTGACGATTGTGGAATAAGTCTGAAAATCATAGAGAACGTTTAGAATGTGTAAAACATCTTTTCAATCAAGGTGAGACTTCAAAAGAGTCTTGCAGTCGCATAAAAACCTCCCTTGACTACATGTGAGAATTCATCACAGAATATGGGATGCTCAAAAACATCAACTTCACATGATTGTTACACTGAAGAAAAGGATGATTGACGATTATGGAATAAGTCTGAAAATTCAACAGAACGTTTAGAATGTCTAAAACATCTTTTCAATCAAAGTGAGACTTCAAAAGAGACTTGCAGTCGCATAAAAACCTCAACTGACTACATGTGAGAATTCATCACAGAATCTGGGATGATCAAAAACATCTTCTTCACTTGTTTGTTAAACTGAAGAAAAGGATGATTGACGATTGTGGAATAAAACTGGAAATTCAACAGAACGTTTAGAATGACTAAAACATCTTTTCAATCAAAGTGAGACTTCAAAAGAGTCTTGCAGTCGCATAAAAACGTAAATTGACTAGATGTGAGAATTCATCACAGAATCTGGGATGCTCAAAAACATCTACTTCACATGATTGTTACACTGAAGAAAAGGATGATTGACGATTATGGAATAAGTCTGAAAATTTCAACAGAACGTTTAGAATGTCTAAAACATCTTTTCAATCAAAGTGAGACTTCAAAAGAGACTTGCCGTCGCATAAAAACCTCCCTTGACTAGATGTGAGAATTCATCACAGAATCTGGGATGCTCAAAAACATCTACTTCACATGATTGTTACACTAAAGAAAAGGATGATTGACGATTATGGAATAAGTCTGAAAGTTCAACAGAACGTTTAGAATGTCTAAAACATCTTTTCAATCAAAGTGAGACTTCATTAGACATTTGCAGTCGCATAAAAACTTCCCTTGACTAGATGTGAGAATTCATCAAAGAATCTGGGATGCTCAAAAACATCTACTTCACATGATAGTTACACTGAAGAAAAGGATGATTGACGATTATGGAATAAGACTGGAAATTCAACAGAACGTTTAGAATGTCTAAAACATCTTTTCAATCAAAGTGAGACTTCAAAAGAGACTTGCAGTCGCCTAAAAACCTCCCTCGACTAGATGTGAGAATTCATCACAGAATCTGGGATTCGCAAAAACATCTACTTCACATTTTTGTTACACTGAAGAAAAGGATGATTGACGATTATGGAATAAGTCTGAAAATTAAACAGAACATTTAGAATGTCTAAAACATCTTTTCAATCAAAGTGAGACTTCAAAAGAGACTTGCAGTCGCATAAAAACCTCAACTGACTAGATGTTTGAATTCATCACAGAATCTGGGATGCTCAAAAACATCTACTTCACATGTTTGTTTAACTGAAGAAAAGGATGATTGACGATTATGCAATAAGTCTGAAAGTTCAACAGAACGTTTAAAATGTCTGAAACATTTTTTCAATCAAAGTGAGACTTCGAAAATGACTTGCAGTCGCATGAAAACATCCATTCACTACATGTGAGAATTCATCACAGAATCTGGGATGCTCAAAAACATCTACCTCACATGTTTGTTAAACTGAAGAAAAGAATGATTGACCATTATGTAATAAGTCTGAATGTTCAACAAAACGTTTAAGCTGTCTAAAACATCTTTTCAATCAAAGTGAGACTTCAAAAGAGACTTGCAGTCGCATAAAAACCTCCCTTGACTAGATGTGAGAATTCATCACAGAATCTGGGATGGTCAAAAACATCTTCTTCACATGATTGTTAAACTGAAGAAAAGGATGATGGACGATTATGGAATAAGTCTGGAAATTCAACAGAACGTTTAGAATGTCTAAAACATCTTTTCAATCAAAGTGAGACTTCAAAAGAGACTTGCAGTCGCATAAAAACCTCCCTTGACTAGATGTGAGAATTCATCATAGAATATGGGATGCTCAAAAACATCTACTTAACATGTTTGTTAAACTGAAGAAAAGGATGATTGACGATTATGCAATAAGTCTGAAAATTCATCAGAACGTTTATCATGTCTAAAACATCTTTTCAATCAAAGTGAGACTTCAAAAGAGTCTTGCAGTCGCATAAAAACCTCCCTTGACTAGATGTGAGAATTCATCACAGAATCTGGGATGCTCAAAAACATCTACTTCACATGATTGTTACACTGAAGAAAAGGATGATTGACGATTATGGAATAAGTCTTGAAATTCAACAGAACGTTTAGAATGTCTAAAACATCTTTTCAATCAAAGTGAGACTTCAAAAGAGACTTGCAGTCGCATAAAAACCTCCCTTGGCTAGATGTGAGAATTCATCACAGAATCTGGGATGCTCAAAAACATCTTCTTCACATGATTGTTAAACTGAAGAAAAGGATGATGGACGATTATGGAATAAGTCTGGAAATTCAACAGAACGTATAGAATGTCTAAAACATCTTTTCAATCAAAGTGAGACTTCAAAAGAGACTTGCAGTCGCATAAAAGGCTCCCTTGACTAGATGTGAGAATTCATCACAGAATATGGGATGCTCAAAAACATCTACTTCACATGTTTGTTAAACTGAAGAAAAGGATGATTGACGATTATGCAATATGTCTGAAAATTCATCAGAACGTTTATCATGTCTAAAACATCTTTTCAATAAAAGTGAGACTTCAAAAGAGACTTGCAGTCGCCTAAAAACCTCCCTTGACTAGATGTGAGAATTCATCACAGAATCTGGGATTCGCAAAAACATCTACTTCACATGTTTGTTACACTGAAGAAAAGGATGATTGACGATTATGGAATAAGTCTGAAAATTAAACAGAACATTTAGAATGTCTAAAACATCTTTTCAATCAAAGTGAGACTTCAAAAGAGACTTGCAGTCGCATAAAAACCTCAACTGACTAGATGTTCGAATTCATCACAGAATCTGGGATGCTCAAAAACATCTACTTCAGATGTTTGTTTAACTGAAGAAAAGGATGATTGACGATTATGCAATAAGTCTGAAAGTTCAACAGAACGTTTAAAATGTCTGAAACATTTTTTCAATCAAAGTGAGACTTCGAAAGAGACTTGCAGTCGCATGAAAACATCCATTCACTACATGTGAGAATTCATCACAGAATCTGGGATGCTCAAAAACATCTACCTCATATGTTTGTTAAACTGAAGAAAAGAATGATTGACCATTATGTAATAAGTCTGAATGTTCAACAAAACGTTTAAGCTGTCTAAAACATCTTTTCAATCAAAGTGAGACTTCAAAAGAGACTTGCAGTCGCATAAAAAGCTCCCTTGAGTAGATGTGAGAATTCATCACAGAATCTGGGATGCTCAAAAACATCTACTTCACATGTTTGCTAAACTGAAGAAAAGGATGATTGACGATTATGGAATACGTCTGAAAATTCAACAGAACGTTTAGAATGTCTAAAACATCTTTTCAATCAAAGTGAGACTTCAAAAGAGACTTGCAGTCGCATAAAAACCTCCCTTGACTAGATGTGAGAATTCATCACAGAATCTGGGATGCTCAAAAACATCTACTTCACATGATTGTTACACTGAAGAAAAGGATGATTGACGATTATGGAATAATTCTGAAAATTCAACAGAACGTTTAGAATATCTAAAAAATCTTTTCAATCAAAGTGAGACTTCAAAAGAGTCTTGCAGTCGCATAAAAACCTCCCTTGACTAGATGTGAGAATTCATTACAGAATCTGAGATGCTCAAAAACATCTACTTCACATGATTTTTACACCGAAGAAAAGGATGATTGACGATTATGGAATAAGTCTGGAAATTCAACAGAACGTTTAGAATGTATAAAACATCTTTTCAATCAAAGTGAGACTTCAAAGAGACTAGCAGTCGCATAAAAACCTCCATTGACTACATGCGGGAATTCATCACAGAATCTTGGATGCTCAAAAGCATCTACTTCATATGTTTGCTAAACTGAAGAAAAGGATGATTGACGATTATGGAATAAGTCTGAAAGTTCTACAGAACGTTTAAATTGTCTAAAACATCTCTTCAATCAAAGTGAGACTTCAAAAGAGACTTGCAGTCATATAAAAACCTCCCTTGACTACATGTGACCATTGATCACATTATCTGCGATGATCAAAACATCTTCTTCACATGTTTGTTAAACTGAAGAAAAGGATGATTGACGATTGTGGAATAAGTCTGAAAATTCAACAGAACGTTTAGAATGACTAAAACATCTTTTCAATCAAAGTGAGACTTCAAAAGAGACTTGCAGTCGCATAAAAACCTCCCTTGACTAGATGTGAGAATTCATCACAGAATCTGGGATGCTCAAAAACATCTACTTCACATGATTGTTACACTTAAGAAAAGGATGATTGACGATTATGGAATAAGTCTGAAAGTTCAACAGAACGTTTAGAATGCTTAAAAAATCTTTTCAATCAAAGTGAGACTTCAAAGAGACTAGCAGTCGCATAAAAACCTCCATTGACTACATGTGGGAATTCATCACAGAATCTGGGATGCTCAAAAGCATCTACTTCACATGTTTGCTAAACTGAAGAAAAGGATGATTGACGATTATGGAATAAGTCTGAAAGTTCAACAGAACGTTTAAATTGTCTAAAACATCTCTTCAATCAAAATGAGACTTCGAAAGAGACTTGCAGTCGTATAAAAACCTATCTTGACTAGATGTGACCATTGATCACAGAATCTGCGATGATCAAAAACATCTTCTTCACATGTTTGTTAAACTGAAGAAAAGGATGATTGACGATTGTGGAATAAGTCTGAAAATTCAACAGAACGTTTAGAATGACTAAAACATCTTTTCAATCAAAGTGAGACTTCAAAAGAGACTTGCAGTCGCATAAAAACCTCCCTTGACTAGATGTGAGAATTCATCACAGAATCTGGGATGCTCAAAAACATCTACTTCACATGTTTGTTAAACTGAAGAAAAGGATGATTGACGATTATGGAATAAGTCTGGAAATTCAACAGAACGTTTAAAATGTCTAAAACATCTTTTCAATCAAAGCGAGACTTCAAAAGAGACTTGCAGTCGCATAAAAACCTCAACTGACTACATGTGAGAATTCATCACAGAATGTGGGATGCTCAAAAACATGTACTTCACATGTTTGTTAAACTGAAGAAAAGGATGATTGACGATTATGCAATAAGTCTGAAAGTTCAACAAAACGTTTAAAATGTCTAAAACATCTTTTCAATCAATGTGAGACTTCAAATGAGACTTGCAGTCCCATAAAAACCTCCATTCACTATATGTGAGAATTCATCACAGAATCAAAGATGCTCAAAAACATCTACTTCACATGTTTGTTAAACTGAACAAAAGGATGATTGACGAATATGCAATAAGTCTGAAAGTTCTACATAACGTTTAAAATGTCTAAAACATCTTTCCAATCAAAGTAAGACTTCGAAAAAGACTTGCAGTCGCATAAAAAACTCCATTCACTAGATGTGAGAATTCATCACAGAATCTGGGATGCTCAAAAACATCTACTTAACATGTTTGTTAGACTGAAGAAAAGGATCATTGACGATTAAGGAATTAGTCTGAAAGTTCAACAGAACGTTTAAAATGTCTAAAACATCTTTTCAATCAAAGTGAGACTTCAAAGGAGACTTGCAGTCGCATAAATTCCTCCCTCGACTACATGTGAGAATTCATCACAGAATCTGGGATGCTCAAAAACATCTACTTCACATGTTTGTAAAACTGAATAAAGGGATGATTGACGATTATGCAATATGTCTGAAAGCTCAACAGAACGTTTAAAATGTCTAAAACATCTTTTCAATCAAAGTGAGACTTCAAAAGACATTTGCAGTCGCATAAAATCCTCTATTCACTAGATCTGAGAATTCATCTCAGAATCTTGGATGCTCAAAAATATCTACTTCACATGTTTGTTAAACTGAAGAAAAGGATGATTCACGATTATCCAATAAGTCTTAAAGTTCAACGGAAGGTTTGAAATGTCTAAAACAAATTTTCTATCAAAGTGAGACTTCATAAGACATTTGCAATTGCATAAAAACCTCCCTTGACTACATGTGAGAATTCATCACAGAATCATGGATGCTCAAAACATCTACAACACATGTTTGTTAAACTGAAGAAAAGGATGATTGACGATTATGCAATAAGTCTAAAAATTCAACAGAACCTTTAAAATGTCTAAAACATCTTTTCAATCCAAGTGAGACTTCAAAAGAGATTTGCAGTTGCATAAAAACCTCCCTTGACTAGATGTGAGAATTCATCACAGAATCTTGGATGCTCAAACACATCTAGTTCACATGTTTGTTACATTGAAGAAAAGGATGATTGACGATTATGGAATAAGTCTGAAAATTCAACAGAACGTTTAAAATGTCTAAACATCTTTTCAATCAAAGTGAGACTTCAAAAGAGACTTGCAGTTGCATAAAAACCTCCCTTGACTACATGTGAGAATTCATCACAGAATCTGGGATGCTCAAAAACATCGACAACACATGTTTGTTAAACTGAAGAAAAGGATGATTGACGATTATGCAATAAGTCTAAAAATTCAACAGAACGTTTAAAATGTCTAAAACATCTTTTCAATCCAAGTGAGACTTCAAAAGAGACTTGCAGTTGCATAAAAACCTCCCTTGACTAGATGTGAGAATTCATCACGGAATCTGGGATGCCCAAAAACATCTACGTCACATGTTTGTTACACTTTAGAAAAGGATGATTGACGATTATGCAATAAGTCTGAAAATTCACAGAACGTTTAAAATGTCTAAAACATCTTTTCAATCAAAGTGAGACTTCAAAAGAGACTTGCAGTTGCGTAAAAACCTAAACTGACTACATGTGAGAATTCATCACAGAATCTGGGATGCTCAAAAACATCTACTTCACATGTTTGTTAAACTGAAGAAAAGGATGATTGACGATTATGCAACAAGTCTGAAAGTTCAACATAAGGTTTAAAATGTCTAAAACATCTTTTCAATCAAAGTGAGACTTCAAAAGAGAATTGCAGTCGCATAAAAACCTCACTTGTCTAGATGTGAGAAATCATCACAGAATCTGGGATGTTCAAAAACATCTACTTCACATGATTGTTACACTGAAGAAAAGGAATATTGACGATTATGCAATAAGTCTAAAAATTCAACAGAACGTTTAAAATGTCTAAAACATCTTTTCAATCCAAGTGAGACTTCACAAGAGACTTCCAGTTGTATAAAAACCTCCATTGACTAGATGTGAGAATGCATCACAGAATCTGGGATGCTCAAAAACATCTACTTCACATGTTTGTTACACTGAAGAAAAGGATGATTGACGATTATGGAATAAGTCTGAAAATTCAACAGAACGTTTAAAATGTCTAAAACATCTTTTCAATCAAAGTGAGACTTCAAAAGAGACTTACAGTTGCATAAAAACCTCAACTGACTTCATGTGAGAATTCATCACAGAATCTGGGATGCTCAAAAACATCTACTTCACATGTTTGTTAAACTGAAGAAGAGGATGATTGACGATTATACAACAGGTCTAAAAGTTCAACCGAACGTTTAAAATGTCTAAAACATCTTTTCAATCAAAGTGAGACTTCAAAAGAGACTTGTAGTCGTATAAAAACCTCCCTTGACTACATGTCAGAATTCATCAAAGAATCTGGGATGCTCAAAAACATCTACAACACATGTTTGTAAAACTGTAGAAAAGGATGATTGACGATCATGCAATAAGTCTAAAAATTCAACAGAACGTTTAAAATGTCTAAAACATCTTTTCAATCCAAGTGAGACTTCAAAAGAGACTTGCAGTTGCATAAAAACCTCAACTGACTACATGTGAGAATTCATCACAGAATCTGGGATGTTAAAAAACATCTACTTCACATGTTTGTTAAACTGAAGAAAAGGATGATTGACGATTATGCAACAAGTCTGAAAGTTCAACAGAACGTTTAAAATGTCTAAAACATCTTTTCAATCCAAGTGAGACTTCAAAAGAGACTTGCAGTTGCATAAAAACCTCAACTGACTACATGTGAGAATTCATCACAGAATCTGGGATGCTCAAAAACATCTACAACACATGTTTGTAAAACTGTAGAAAAGGATGATTGACGATCATGCAATAAGTCTAAAAATTCAACAGAACGTTTAAAATGTCTAAAACATCTTTTCAATCCAAGTGAGACATCAAAAGAGACTTGCAGTCGCATAAAAACCTCCCTTGACTAGATGTGAGAATTCATCACAGAATCTGGGATGCTCAAAAACATCTACTTCACATGTTTGTTACACTGAAGAAAAGGATGATTGACGATTATGGAATAAGTCTGAAAATCATACAGAACGTTTAAAATGTCTAAAACATCTTTTGAATCAAAGTGAGACTTCAAAAGAGACTTGCAGTCGCATAAAAACCTCCCTTGACTATATGTGAGAATTCATCACAGAATCTGGGATGCTCAAAAACATCTACTTAAAATGTTTGTTACACTGAAGAAACGGATGATTGACGATTATGGAATAAGTCTGAAAATCATACAGAACGTTTAAAATGTCTAAAACATCTTTTCAATCAAAGTGACACTTCAAAAGAGACTTGCAGTCGCATAAAAACCTCAACTGACTACATGTGAGAATTCATAACAGAATCTGGGATGGTCAAAAACATCTACTTTCTATGTTTGTTACACTGAAGAAAAGGATGATTGACGATTATGGAATAAGTCTGAAAATTCAACAGAACGTTTAGAATGTCTAAAACATCTTTTCAATCAAAGTGAGACTTCAAAAGAGACTTACAGTCGCATAAAAACCTTCCTTGACTAGATGTGAGAATTCATCACAGAATCTGGGATGCTCAAAAAACATCTACTTCACATGTTTGTTAAACTGAAGAAAAGGATGATTGACGATTATGCAACAAGTCTAAAAATTCAACAGAACGTTAAAATGTCTAAAAAATCTTTTCAATCAAAGTGAGACTGCAAATGAGACTTGCAGTCGCATAAAAACCTCCCTTGACTAGATGTGAGAATTCATCACAGAATCTGGGATGCTCAAAAACATCTACTTCACATGTTTGTTACACTGAAGAAAAGGATGATTGACGATTATGCAATAAGTCTAAAAATTCAACAGAACGTTAAAATGTCTGTAACATCTTTTCAATCAAAGTGAGACTTCAAAAGAGACTTGCAGTCGCATAAAAACCTCCCTTGACTACATGTGAGAATTCATCACGGAATATGGGATGATCAAAAACATCTCCTTCACATGTTTGTTAAACTGAAGAAAAGGATGATTGACGATTATGGAATAAGTCTGAAAGTTCAACAGAACGTTTAAAATGTCTAAAACATTTTTTCAATCAAATTGAGACTTCAAAAGAGACTTGCAGTCGCATAAAAACCTTCCTTGACTAGATGTGAGAATTCATCACAGAATCTGGGATGCTCAAAAACATCTACTTCACATGTTTGTTAAACTTAAGAAAAGGATGATTGATGATTCTGGAATAGGTCTGAAAGGTCAACATTACTTTTAAAATGTTTGAAACATCTTTTCAATCAAACTGAGACTTCAAAAGAGACTTGCAGTCGTATAAAAACCTC
This sequence comes from Aurelia sp. 4 Dawson et al 2005, assembly GCA_964019985.1. Taxonomy (NCBI): domain Eukaryota; kingdom Metazoa; phylum Cnidaria; class Scyphozoa; order Semaeostomeae; family Ulmaridae; genus Aurelia; species Aurelia sp. 4 Dawson et al 2005. The sequence continues at coordinate 14,388,242 of OZ026509.1, forward strand.
CCTTGACTAGATGTGAGAATTCATCACAGAATCTGGGATGCTCAAAAACATCTACTTCACATGTTTGTTACACTGAAGAAAAGGATGATTGACGATTATGGAACAAGTCTGAAAATTCAACAGAACGTTTAGAATGTCAAAAACATCTTTTGAATCAAAGTGAGACTTCAAAAGAGACTTGCAGTCGCAGAAAAACCTCCCTTGACTAGATGTGAGAATTCATCAATGAATCTGGGATGCTCAAAAACATCTACTTCGCATGTTTCTTACACTAAAGAAAAGGATGATTGACCATTATGTAATAAGACTGAATGTTCAATAAAACGTTTAAACTGTCTAAAACATCTTTTCAATCAAAGTGAGACTTCAAAAGAGACTTGCAGTCGCATAAAAACCTCCCTTGACTAGATGTGAGAATTCATCACAGAATCTGGGATGATCAAAAACATCTACTTCACATGTTTGTTAAACTGAAGAAAAGGATGATTGACGATTATGCAATAGGTCTAAAAATTCAACAGAACGTTTAAAATGTCTCAAACATTTTTTCTATCAAAGTGAGACTTCAAAGGAGACTTGCAGTCGCATAAAATCTTCAACTGACTACATGTGAGAATTCATCACAGAATCTGGGATGATCAAAAACATCTGCTTCACATGTTTGTTAAACTGAAGAAAAGGATGATTGACGATTATGCAATAAGTCTGAAAGTTCAACAGAACGTTTAAAATGTCTTAAACATTTTTTCTATCAAAGTGACACTTTGAAAGAGACTTGCAGTCGCATAGAAACTTCCATTGACTACATGTGAGAATTCATCACAGAATCTGGGATGATCAAAAACATCTGCTTCACATGTTTGTTAAACTGAAGAAAAGGATGATTGACGATTATGCAATAAGTTGTAAAGTTCAACAGTACGTTTAAAATGTTTAATACATCTTTTCAATCAAAGTGAGACTCCAAAAGAGACTTGCAGTCGCATAAAAACTTCCATTGACTACATGTGAGAATTCATCACAGAATCTGGGATGCTCAAAAGCATCTACTTGACATGTTTGTTAAACTGAAGAAAAGGAAGATTGACAATTATGGAGTAAGTCTAAGAACTTAAAAGATTCTTTCAAATATCTAAAACATCTTTTCAATCAAAGTGAGACTTCAAAAGAGACTTGCAGTCGCATAAAAGCCTCATTTAACTAGATATGAGAATTCATCACAGAATCTTGGATGCTCAAAAACATCTACTTCACATGTTTGTTAAACTGTAGAAAAGGATGATTGACGATTATGCAATAAGTTGTAAAGTTCAACAGTACGTTTAAAATGTTTAATACATCTTTTCAATCAAAGTGAGACTCCAAAAGAGACTTGTAGTCGCATAAAACCCTCCCTTGACTAGATGTGAGAATTCATTATAGAATCTGGGATGCTAAAAAACATCTACTTCACATGTTTGTTTAACTGATTAAAATGATGATTGACGATTATGGAATAAGTCTGAAAATTCAACAGAACGTTTAAACAGTCTAAAACATCTTTTCAATCAAAGTGAGACTTCAAATGAATATTGCAGTCGCATAAAAACCTCCCTTGATTAGATGTGAGAATTCATCACAGAATCTGGGATACTCAAAAACATCTACTTCACATGTTTGTTAAACTGAAGGAAAGGATGATTGACTATTATGCAATATATCTGAAAATTCAACAGAACGTTTAAAATGTCTAAAACGTCTGTCAATGGATAGGTCGCTTGTTTTAGGACAGATATTAGAAATTATTCTTTTAACCTTTCACAATACCGAAACACGACCCTTTGGTAGAGCAGCAATGAATATTTCTATTTTTTTTCTTTTGCTCACATTATTTTTGAACAAATATTGTTAATAGGTTATTAATTTGCTGAAATGACCTCGTGTATAAATATTGATGAAATGAAATGAAATCTATTCAATCAAAGTGAGACTTCAAAAAAGAGTTTCAGTCGTATAAAAAGCTGTGAGTATTCATCACAAAATCTGGGATGCTCAAAAACATCTACTACACATGTTTGTTTAACTGAAGAAAAGGATGATTGACTTCTATAAAATAAATCTAAAACTTCAACGAAACGTTTAAGACGAATAAAACATCTTTTCAATCAAATGTTGTCTTCAACAGAGACCTGTAGTCGCATGAAAATGTTCATGCACTAGGTTTGAGAATTTATCATAGGTTCCGGGATACTCAAAAATATCTACTTTTCTTGCTTTTTAAGCTGAAGAAAAGGATGATTGACTACTACCTAGCACCTTATTTTCAGCTCTATACTGACATTTCGGGTACTATTAAAATATATTATCTTTGTTTAATTTTTTGAAACTATTCCAAGATAGTTTTGTTTATCTTTCTGGAGCATTCTGTTTAATTTCCTCCAACAAAAATTGAATTGCCTTTGATTAACATCAAGTTGATGACTTTTTGAATAGTAACAAGGAGAAACTATCTTGCGACTTTATTGCACTAGATCAACTTTGATAGCACTATTTATGTCATGAAGATGCTGACATCTCAAATGATATGAAATATATAGTACTTTTTTTAGTTGCATCCAATTAAGATTGAAATCCCATCGATTAACATCAAGTTGATGACCTTTCAAATAGCAACAATATTCTTTTGTCTTCATTGCACTAAATGTACTTGAATAACACCTTTTAAGCATAGGTAGGTAGGTAGGTTATCATATTTAACGTGCCTAGCCTACGAAAGTCTGAGAGACTTATTTCCAGCAGGGGCCACGGATGTTTTACCATCAACCCGCCGCAGCCAATGGCCGCAGCTGCGAGATTTCCCTCACATGGCTCTGGTCAACCCGGGCTAGAGTTAAGGACAGTGGCCAAGCTGTCCAGAGCGGGATTCGAACCTCGGCCGTTCTGACGTTTGGTTTACGAGTCAGTCGCCTTAACCACTCGGCCACGCGCTCTCGTTTCGGCTACGCGCTCTTGTTCATCTCATCCATGCAGCAGAAGTTTAGAGTAATATTTGAATGTGGTGTACTTTCGAGTACCGAAAGAACTGTGGGGTGTGTGAGAATAATCGGGACGTTGAGAACGATGGTTTTATTATAAGAGTAATTGGGAGCTTGAACAATCGGAGGGGGAATGGTTTGAGAAATTGAAAATAGCCTTTTCTTGGCTTATCACGTATCTTTGATATATTCATGTGGACAGTGATGTTACTGATTTCCTAGTACATACACTTTGATTCCGTTGAATGCACTTCTTGAAACATTTTCTTCGTTTATTCTTGCATCATGTTTACCATTATTTCATTTTTCCAAAAAAACTAAATAATTGGCGATTGGAATAAAAGCGAGGGTGGGTTGAAAATTTTTCAAACAATAATAAGAAGCAGGAGGGTGGGGGACGATTATTCGGTTCTTAAGAGTAGGTCGTAATATCTATTGTAGCATTTTGTTGCATCACCAAAAAAATTTCATTTCAGCTAAAGAAAGACTATCTGTATAAAAGACAACGAGAAGATGTTCAGCACATGCTTCAGAAACAGGTATTGTTTATGAAAATATACACAGATCATTTCTTGATGGGCAAAAACGATGTCGCATGTTGGTAACCATATTTGCGAGGCTTACACTCAAAAGCAGTTTTGTGTTTTTGATGTTGTCTAAAAACTACACATTGAAAAATCCAAATAACATTAAGGCAAAAGGCTGTTTTGTTGCGTTTCAAATATAGTTATGACAAATCACAGAGTTGGAAACTTTCTATGACGACAAAAGGACCCAGTGTACCAGTAAACAAATAAAATAGAAAACTTCCCATTTCCCTTAAAGGACAAGTCCGGTGTCGGCATAATTGTTGATTATTCAAGAGATTACACTGTTTTAAATGGTGTGTCGTACTTCTTTCAATTTTTTCCTTATTTTAATCTGCGAAACTACATTTTTCAATCTGCTACGAAGTGCGAAATGACGTAATTTTGTATGGCATCACTTCACATTGACCTGAACGAGGCTGCCAAATGTGTTGATATATTATACCATTCACATTGCTGGCCTCTTTATTGCACCTTCACGAACCAGTGCAAAATGCAAATGCCGACGATATTTGGCCTACCTTACGAAGATCCATAAACCAATTTATAGAAATTGGAGTCATCAAAACTTTGAAAGAACTCACAGCTGGTGTTCAGTAACTGGTAAAGTTGCTTGTTAACAAAAATTTTATCAACCCTGGACTTGTCCTTTAACTTGAAATTCTGGTTCTCAGGCAGGTTAGCATAAAGGCAGCATAAAGAATACGCTTGATATCATTTTCAATGTTACCATCCACACTGATGCTTTTCGTCTAAGTTTTTCTCCACTGAATTGTTATTTACTGATATAGAAATTCCGCTAAAGCTTACTAGACACGTAATCTTTTATACATACCATTTTGGGATTGATTTTTAAATTTCGGTGCACTTCTTGAGGCACCAATCAGATTACATCTTTTCGTTGAAGCGGAATGGGTATTGTGGGGGTATCGTTGGGGTAAGTCTAATTACCATCTTGGTGACAAATCAAATGATATCAAGCCCCTATCAAACTTGATGGGAATCAGTGTCATATGAATGTGCCCAGAGCATGGTCCATTTGCTGAGCTTGATTCTTAAATCATAGAGAACCAAACTAATGGAAGATTAAAAGAACTGGCCAGGCAATGATTAATCAAACTTTTGAACCTTCATTCTGCATGATACTCTCAGCCTTCAGTTAAATTGCTGGAATAATATTTATTTCAGAAAAGCAGCAAATACGCAAACTTTGCTGAAATGACACAAAACTTCAGAGCAACTCTTCGTCATGATGACTACGTCATAATGACAGATGTGTCATGCAGTCTTACTTGGCTTGAAACTTACATTGATTCTTTGGATCATCTTGATCAGTATTCAAACAGGTATAATTTCTTTTTCAGCTGCAACATACTATACAAGTGAAATCGAGCGATTTTTACACCGTTAAGAGTAAAACAAAACGCATCTTTTGCAAAGTTCTGTTGATTTGAAGGACACACTGAGGCCACAAAGAATTGTGTTAGATTTTATGATATTAGGTTGGTCGCCCTGTGGCACAGTCAGTCAGTCGCAGTATTCGCTCGAAGAACATTCGTGTTACAGCTCGCATTCGCATTCGCATTCGCCGTTAATCGAACTGGACTGGACATTATAATTATACGTATCATCATTGGAAAATGAAACATGTTATTATTCGTTCATAAGGAAGGAGTGACATTTTGAGCATTAATTCGCGTTCTTTTCTTACACCTTAATCCTATGCGCGAACCAGGACCACGCGTTCAGATTAGGAACCTATCGCCGTCATGAAATAAATACAAAACACAACAAATTTTACAGAGAGCAATTTTCAAGCATAAATTCTATACCCAATAGGTATGAGGGGGTGTACAGATGATAAGAGACACCCAAAAACATCTTTTTCAATGATTCTTAACAAAAGCAGTTTCTAGAGCATTCTGGAAGCATGTACTTCCACTAGCACGAGGCTGCATTGCTAGTAGACTAAATCCTACATCAAAAGTGCCATGAATTGGCATTTTCTAGACAAAAACTGCCAGTTTTTTGCCCTCTGTAGACCTAAATCTCCAGAATTTTGGGTTTCTATACAGGAATTACCAAAATTTGACTTTTCTTTGACAAAAATTGCCAGAAAGCATACCCTTGCCGCACTAAGATTGCCAAGAAGTATACCCTTGGCCAGACTAGCTGTCCAAAAAAGTATATAACCTTGCTGCCAACACACTTCAAGTACCTTTACTAAGTTCTATGTCGAAAGACTTAATTTTCATATCGAAGTTGATATTTTTTATCAATAGCAATTTAAAACTAAAGAAATACAATACAATATTCTGTGCCATCCATAGCAGAAATAGACATGACGTCATCTGGTTCTAGCAATGAACGGAAGTTGATATGTCAGCTGCAGTAAATAAGTATTATCAGTTCATAGGAATTTGATAAATTGTTCGAGAGCCATTTTTGTCTCATTTTTGCATACACTATAATTCAACGGACAAATACTGAAGTGCTTTACAAAGTTTCTAACTCTTTTGCAGATGTCAACAATCACATTTCAACATGGCCAATGTTATTTCTGAACTTCTAGAAAGAAAGATTCACATAGCAAGTTCGTCTTAGTCGCGGTTCAAGAGAAGAAAATTTGCACTTTTGCTGTTGTTCTTAATGAATTTGTTCCTCCTTCGATTCTGATCAAGGAAAATTCCCTGTTCTAGAGGCAATCTAAGCAATGTGACAATTTTGACAGAGCAAGAAGAATTTTCATGTTGAGATTACCTATCAAATCAGCATAAAGTCTTTTCTTCATTCTATCTCAAACGGGACACTGGATTTTAATGAGAGGTAATAGTGCAAACTTGACGAAGGAGACGACAAAAAAGGAGAAAGAAAAATGCTTCGATCTAGTAAACATCTATTACTATAGAAGAAAACTTTTCATGGTTTGAAAGTGTTTCATGTTTATGCTTTTCATGTTGTCAATGGTACTACAGTAAATCATTTCACGCAGATTGTTGAAATAGGTTTGTTTATTTTGAATATCCATTGGGTCTGCGCTCCCCTGCGCACAGGCTTTTGCCCTTGTAGATGTAACAGAAATGGTGATAAACCCACTGCGCATGCGCCTCAAAGAAGGGTTCCAAGAAATGACCATATTTAGAAAACGTTGTTGCTGTTGTTGGCTGTACAAAAGAGATATTCAGAAAGATCAAGGCCTAAAACCATCTAAACAGATGCCGAAATTACATGCCGGTTTTCGCCAGTGCAATAAACGTTTGTTCAGTACATCAGAACAATAAAAGAGCTTAAAAACGAACTGGTTTTGCAGGCCATCATCAGATGCAAATATGAGAGCAAGAGGGCTGATTTGCAGTGCGTTCACAGCGATCTTTCTTTTGGGCTTGGTATGCTTAGGCCCATTGTTGTTAACAATCAATATGGCTGCTGCATCTTTTGGAAGTGGACAGTTTGATCCGTATTCTACGCTTGGAATTAGTAGAGGTGCTTCAAACAAAGATGTAAGAAGAGCATACAAGAGTCTAGCAAGGAGATGGTAATTCATTTTGAATTTTGTTGTTTATAATCTCAGAATATGTCTACATTACAAATATCACATTATCTATTCTTTGTTGCAAAAAATTTAGAAGCTAGGCCTAATGTTTACATTTTTCTCTCCGAAAACAAAATATACCCAAGACATATCTTGGCTTGGCTTCTTGCATCGGAGTTATTTGTTCCCTGTTTTCTTTTCTGCCTCTACTTCCACAGAGGTTAACTGACTACTTTATAGAGAAGAAAATAAGAAAAAGCGAAAGATGAAACACATATATCAACAGCACACATGCCCACATGAATTTTGGAGCATGAAAATTCGAGGGGCATGACATATCAAGGCATGGCATGACATCATTAGACAAGTGGTGAAGTTGCTGTGTTCAGTGCCAAGCATTGGGGTCACAGAAGTGGCTAACCGCTAGTCAAGTCTGCTTTAACCCACTCAACTTGACTCTTATTCAGACTGCAAAGTCAGAGGATTACACCACTGCGCCACAAAACCTTCATATTTGAATTTTTGAATATTTGTTCATAAGCAAACAAAAGTTTATCTAAACTACCTGCAATCACACTTGCTAGAAGCAAATTCAACTCTTGAACCAATCTAGAAGTGATGAGGCTCTTTCAGCCAAAAGATCTTTGGTTGAGAGACTCATTGTTATCCAAAACAAAGTAATTGAAGAAATTAGCCAATCCATTTGCAGGGCAGCCATCAGCAATAGACCTTTTAGCTATTTGCACAACAAATGTGGATCAAATGATTTTCCTCACAATTTGTAGAATTTTCAAATTTGCACAATTGCAATCGAAGCTCTAACGCTGCTGTATCAAACATCTCATATAAGATTGTATAAAAATATTGCTCGATTCAGGCTCTTTTGTAGAATAGCTAAAAGGTCTATTCCACCAGTACTTGGAAATATAAGTTATATTACAAAAATGTTAAACATTTTTGCCATACATGACAATTATCAGTTTATCAAATAAATAGTTTTTTGTTTCCCATCCTTTAACAGGCACCCAGACAAGAACAAGAGTCCAAAAGCACAAGATGTTTTTATGAAAATCACAGAAGCTTATGATGTAAGAAATGTTGTTCAGTTGATATCTGTTGTTGAGGGTTTCTTGAATGATTTGACAGTGTAAATGTTTTCAGTTAACTCTCAGCAGCCCCATCAGGATTTCCATTCAGTGGCAAAATAAGCTAGGGTCTGGGGTACAGCCCCAGAAAACATTTCTTAGATGGGGATCGCTAAGTTTCTGGAAGTGCAAAAGGTACCAAACTTTCCTGTTCTTTTTTCATCTTTTTCTGTCATACCAGCATCTTTAAGAGGACCAATATGGAAATAAGTTCACCTTGACCCTTTAATGCTATCCCTGCCACTGTAATTAGGGGTGTTTTCCTTTTACATTTTTAACCTTAATGTATTGTATTGTACTGTATCTATTTTTTATATTGATTATAATCACTTGTAAATATTTTCATGTGGCAAATGATACATACTATACATATTGTTCTGCAAAATAGTTTGTTCAGCATAATTACTTGGTCTTACAACCTAAGCCCGGCATATACCTTGGATCCAATCCCATCATTTCAGTAGCCATAATTTCTCCATAAATGGGGTGTAATTGGGTGAATAAGAGCAAGAATGGAAAGATTCCAATTTATCCTCTGTTCTCACTACCTTTCTGATGGAATCAACTTGAGCCAGAAACTAGACTTGCACCTTGAACTGGCATTTTTCAGAGACAGTTGCTTCCGGAAATTTGCCACCTTCCAAATTTATCTTTAGGATTCATGACCCAAGAGATCCTACCTTACAGCATTGAGGGTTTGGTCTTAGCAAATTGAACTTTCACAAAAAAAGTCAAGCGCAATTTTAGGGACACTATAAACCCAATGCACCCTTAAACTTGGTTTCCATCATTGGCTTGTATGATTCACATGTTGACAGTAAGATGTGTACACTGTTCTTTTCATTGCATGAGAAGGGCATCAACCTTAAAACTTGAAAGAAGTTAGGAAACTTCCATTTTCTGCTTGAACTGTAACTCGCATTGTAATGATAATTGTGCATACTAAATGCATTTGCATCATTCCCGTTACTGCATGAGATGGACAACCTTAAACTTGAAGAGAAGTTGAAAGATGTCCGTTGATTTAAATCAAATTGTAATGATTTTAGGCCTTTGGCACTGCCTGATGCTAAGTGTGTATGACACCACTCCAGTTACTGTATTAGAAGCAAGTCTTTCATTGGCTGGAGTGCGACTCATTTTGTAACAGGAATGGCATAGACCAAGTGCATGTACACTATCCCAGTTATTACATGAGCAACACATAAACCGGCAAACTCAAGGTCGTTTGTGTCATTGGCTTGGAGTTTATTCAAGAATATTGTGCTACTTTGCAGCAATTATACAGCAACCCTTTTAACGATCAGAACCCTAAACTGTCCCAGTAGCAACTTAAAAAACATTTTTCCTCCTTTACAGATACTCAGTGATGAAGAGCGTCGTTACAATTATGACAATTATGGGACAACATCAGAACAAAAACCAAATTCCCATCAACAACAGCATGGCTTCCGTAGTCCTTTTGGATTTTACTCAGACATGCCTTTTAGCCACTCTTTTTTTAGCAATACAGGTCACAAGAATATTCAAATACTCACCAACAGGCTTTATGAGAATACAGTGTTGTCTGTTAGTCGCAGAATCCCTCAGCTGATCTATGTTTATGGTGACTGGTGCTTTCAATGTAAGTTTTCTTTACAGTGGCGGATGAGCCAGAAGTACTTCATAGATATATGGATGACTCAACTGTCTATTAAAAGCGGAAAAATCGATTCATTTTAAAAAAATTTTTCTTGCTGTCTTTCCAGCACTAGAAGTATCGGTAAATTCAACCTTGTAAAAATGCCATGGCAGCAAAATAACTGAAAAAAGGCCGAAAAAATTTATCAAATTGTGAGGAATCTCCTTACACAGGACGCTGTGCAATGGGCGCTTCACGTCTCTCAAGAGTTACATGACATCAGTTTTCAAACAAATACTAAGGATTTTCCATCATGGCAATAAATGGGCAGTGGATATCTCTCATCCATGAATAATTCCATTTTGTTTAATGATTTGCTCAAGGCGTCCTTCATGATTCGATCAATGTTTTAGGCTATTTTTGTGTCATTTTGCAACCATGAAATTTTTAAGTTGCAATTACCGATATTTCTAAGCCTCGTGAGACCGCAAGGAAAATCCAAAGATTCTTTAATCTTTCGGCTTTCATTTAGAATTTGAATCATTCAAATCTGTGAATACTCTTGGTGCAATGAATACATAGTACATAGTATATAATATTAGAGTCTCTAAAACTTTTTGCCATCTTAGTACTAGTTTCTTATAAATCAGTTTCTTATTAAGAAACGCGTATCTCTTACGATTGTCGATTGCTCAAATATAGATAGGCTTCCAATAATCACTGTAGCTGTTTTGATGGAGCCGCCAAACAAACTGCAGAAAACAATGAACACATGCCGAAATTATGATTTGTTTTTATAATTAGAAGATGGAGCCCCTTTAAATTTCAACAATGCCAGTAGACTGAAGACGATGAGTCCCTTGTATCCCTGCGGTAAAGCTTGCTCAAGAGGGACTCATAATTAAACAGTAAAAAACTTGGTCCTATTTTCTTCAATCATCAATGGAATTAGGATGGAATCACGGCTTCGAATCTCCGTCCCGTGGGAGTGTTTTCAATTTTTCAATCGAATCATAAATTGTATCACATTTACACCTTAACAATAGTTATTCACAAATCTTACAATCTGATTGGTAGTGGAGGAATTGCAAAGTTTGGGCCTAAATAGGGCCAAGTTTTTCAGAGTAATACTATGAGTCTCTATTGCCCGAAGCGTTATCTTCAAGTCAAAGAGCACAGGGCAACAAGAGACTCATCGTCATCAGTCTACAATTCCAGTTAGCTAAAGTGCTGTTATGTAATATTCATCAGGAAACTGTGAAGAGCTTACATTGTTTCATTTCTTTAGGTATGCAGCTAGAAGTGATCTGGGAAGCAGTCGCTGATGATTTGAAGTCTTTAGGAGTTGGTGTTTATGAAATGAATTATCAAGATAGCAGAACATTGAACAGCAAGCTGGGTGTTGTGAATTACCCACAATTCCTTATTGTCATCAATGGGAAAATTGTGAAGTACAATTATAACGAATTTTCAGCACAAAAAATTCGAAAATTCGTGGCATCCGTGCTGCCTAAAGATTTGATCAAAGCAGTGAGTATCGTTATGTTGTGGACTCCTTAATGATTGAGATTTTTCGGTAGATTTAACATTTTCATGGCAAACTGTCTTTGTCGGTCTCTGTGATTGTCTACTTTTTAGGCATTACAGATCTCATTATACCCTATGAATTACTGTAAGAAGAAAAATAGATACGTCCTCTCTAGCAGAGAAATCTCGTAACGAATGGTATATAACCGTCTGTAGAAAAGATTTCCAGTACCCCCATTTGAAAGGGATCTTTACTCGTCAATCAAAATATTGTATCAAATTGTTGAATTTATTGCAAGTGTACTTGTAACTATGAAATTGTGGATTTTTCCTAGGCAGAATTCTTGCAAATTTCATCATTTTGCATTTTCTTGCAGATCTATCCAGACACCTATATCAGTTTCTTCCGAGACAGTTTCATTGCCAATAAACCACAAGTAGTTCTTTTCTCCAATAAAGACAAATTCCCATTGCTGTTTCAACTGGTGGCATATGAATATCGGGATTACTTGGCTTTTGCATATGTCCATAGTCATGGCAAATTTAATGAGCCATTGAGAAAGAGATTTGGTGTTGCTGAAGGAGAACAAGTCTTAGTTGTTTTGAAGGAAGAACCGTCCAGTCCTGAAGAGATAATAAAGGTATGTAACTTTCTTCAGCGAACGCAGTTTATTCATTTTCGTGAGCTGTTTGTCAGTAGCCTGCACGTAAAGTATTAATACAGTCAATATGGTACCAAGCAAAAGTCTGTCATTTTTGTGGTTTATGATTTAGAAATTTGATGACGTCACACAGGGACGTAGGAAGCATCTCAAACTTGGGGGGCACGGTGGTTCGAGGGCACTTGTTCCTTTAGAAAAAAGGGGCATTTTCTAGAAATAAAAAGGGCACTTCTTCGTTTATTGCAAAATCTTGGGGGGGGGCACGTGTCCCCAGTTCCCTCCGGTTCCTACGTCTATGACGTCACATCCTAAGATCAGCTGAAATGTTTTAATGAGCTGTAATTTGAAAAAATTCAAAATTTCTGAAAAGTCCAACGGTAGAGTTATGGATAGGCAGCTAAAGTTTCTTTTAAGCCATTGAGTAGGAAGAAATATTGAAAAGTTTTTGTCCACAGCCGATATATTCAATTAAAATTTATCCGTGTTTATTTCGTCATTTCTTCCCGTTGATATGGGAGATTTTCTGCAAGAAACCCCTTTCAAAAACCTGCAAAATGAGTGAAAACGACGATTAAGATTTTATCACTTTTCCTTCTTCACTACCATGACATTTACATGTATTAGCATATATTTAGTCCGCCTCGAAGGATGGAATTCCAGGACTCACGCACATTAAATTCGTTTTCCCAATGAGCGTCTGGCTTTCCTGTCTAAGAGTAATAATTAATACCATAATGCAAAGAGTTCTTGTTATGTGAATGTGTGCATAGTCTGTAATGTAGCAGTCTTTCATTTTCATAAGCCGTTTGTGAACAAGCTGCACGTGTAGTATTGAATACTATTGATCTTGTTAGATACTATTCTAAGCATTATTTTCTTGATATTTTGAAGTACTTTTATTTCTCGACAGGGAAGTAATCTCAATCAAAAGTCCCTTCGAAGAGCTGTTTCAGAAAACCGCTTCTTCCATTTGCCAAGAATATCTTCTCAGAAAGTATTTGATGAAATATGCCCTGTGACCTCTGACTATGACAGGCAGTAAGTACTTCTTGCTGGATAGGTATTACATTTCCTATGGTATTTTGAATGAACACTACTTATCATGTGGTGGATTTGCTGCAGGTCTCGCTCTTGATCAATAAACAAACGGGAGGGAAGAGGAAGAAGAAAGGGAAGTGAAAGGGCAAGGAGAGCGAGACTTGTGGACTATGCTCTCCGAAAGTGAGGCTCGGCATTCACCTGCTCAATTTTGAATGGCTTCCCGCTAACATGAAAGAGAGCCGCCGGTCAAGATCATGTCCGGTCTCATTTTCGGAACGCGTAGTTCACAAGTCTTGCTCTCCTTCCACTTTTCATTCTTTCTTCTTCCTCTTCTCCCCCTCCCGATTGTTTGCTGATCAAGAGCAAGACTTGGAGCAAGCCCAAACGCAACAAAACAACATACGAATTACTAACGCCAATTCTTACCTTTGTTTCACATTATGATGCTCCCAAAGGAAGTAGTTTGCATGTAGACTACTTGATATCAAATATCATAAGAATTAGGCCCCGTTTACACTATACCGGATAGCTATCGTCGCGTCTCGTTGCGAGTGACCCCTATCGGATAGAACTACCGTTTACATTATACCGGATAGCTATCGTCGCATCTTAAATTCCATGCCAGTTAGGCCTTGTGTTTACATCACGAGGGAGCAATTCAGTATTGTTCTTAATCCTTTGTTTCCATTTTTATTGTTTATTATTGTTCTCAAAGAAAAGAAATGTGTTTGCAGAACGAAACGTATCGGATAGCACCGTAAGAGTGCGTTTGTTTTTGTTAGAAAGGAATTGTATGTCGACTAGGTACGGACCAAAGAGAAGTATCATTGGAGGCGATAAATGTCTGGTTAATAGGATCACCATTTTTACCACAAATGAGAGCAACTAAACTGCAAATAAATCTAAATATTTAATGGCTGCCATAGTTGGACCCTTCACTCTTCTCTCTTTCTGCATCAAGGCTCTGCGTAGTTCTGTTTACAATATCAAGCCAGGATCACAGCTATCAAAGATATCTATTGAGAAAGATGGCAAAAGGAAGATATTGGAAAGAACGACATGTGCGGTTTATGTACATCAATGAAGATGTTCAATGGCATTTCAATACGAAAGAGTCGAGGGATCTGGAACCTTGCAAAGATCAAGAAAAGGCATTGAAGGTAATCAGTTATGTAGATTCAATCTCTTCCCCAGAGTAAGTTCGTTGCTCTACCTCTGCTCTGAGATACAGGAGGCTGTTCAGCGATTTGATAGGCTGTAACTCCATTTTGCGTGGGGTGAATGGCCGTTGCATGCCAAAATTCGACGGGAAATCACATTCTTTACTCATTTCAACTATGATTTGCTACTTATCTCGAAATTCGGAGAATAACGAGACATCTCATATTTGAAGCTGCTGTAAAAGTTTTTCGAATTGGCAACCTAAGCCCATTTTGGCTCCCAAGAAACTGAACTTATCTTTACATTAAACACACTTGCCAACCTCAGATTATTGTTTAAATACCTTCAAAAAGGTTGAAATAAGGTCCTTCAAAGTGTTTGTTTTTAGTTTCTTAATTTATCTTCTGCAGAAGTAGCGCTAGAGCAACGGTTGTTTTCCGTCAATAAGCTATGCCTAGCAAACCGTGAAATCCATAATGGCTGCTAATGCACCCATTTTCTGGGGGCATTTGATTGAGGTGTACCAGGGTGTTCATTCGGCTTCTTGATCAGTGTATGACGTAAGAACACCACGGGAACGAGGTTGTTGAATATATCCTCGTGATTTCTCTTAACTTACAAAATCCTGCAGTTATCCATGATGGTTTTTGGAAATCTTTGAAGGAAAAAGTTATTCTGTGACCAAGATGTAAATGTAAAATGTTTTTGTGGTTGTCATTGGTGTTGTTGTTGCTATTGCTGCGATAACTAGGACTGCTAGGACCACATGGTTAGTCAAGGCCCAAATTTGATTGTCAGAAAGCTTGAAATCATAGCATGCCCGTGAAGGAGCCTGGCTGGTAGTTGCTGTTCTTTAACCGCCCTTTGCTATATGATTGCAGGTGATGGTACTTTGGCGTCACACCAAAACATCGATTCGTTATGACTGGCTGCGAAATGGATGGTGCACGAGTGATCATGATGATTCTGTTATAAAGCTTGAATCAATGTTAGGGAAAATAATCGACAAAGAGATAGCTATGGTTAGGCAAGCAAATATCACTTCGTTTATTGACGAGAATAGACCAGTAAGTGTAGTCTTTTCATGTTCTCTTAGCAAGTCACAGAAAATATTGTTAATTACAAAACAATGCCACAGTGAGCATAGACATACAAAGTATGACACTGAAACTTATAACTGTAGTAAGTTTTCATGCTTTGAAAGGTTTGATAGATTTCGTGGTAGCAGTCAGTATCGTATTTAAATGCAATAGACATAGCTATATCTCGTAGCCGCTATAAATAGGCTAAGGAAAACACCTACGCACCCAAATTTCCTCCAGCTACACAATAAAACGACACATGTCAAACTTGTGAAATACTATGAATTATATTTTTGACTTGGCACTAGCCAACTTTTAACTGTGCCGATTCCGAAGATCACGTCTATTTGTATCAACTTGCTTGACTTGCATCAGTATAGCCCTTGATCAAAAGTATACGAAAGATTGCAAACCTGATATTTGAGCAGATTCTCATCGGAGGCTTTGACATTGTTTGCCTTAGTTGCATTATCGTCACTAAAAATTTTAACGTCCTTACGTTTGCAATGATTGATCAGATGATCAAATAAGCTGCTTGTTTCTTTCAGCATATCTTTATTCGTCTCTACGACCAGTTTATTGCATTTCTGGATCATGTTGTGAATTCTTATCAATTTTTCAGCTGGTATGTACATCATTATGTATTTGTAGAAAATTCATCGTATCAAATGCTGTAACGCAAAGACAAATGGCGTTGTCATTTTACAAGCAGAGGATGCTTGTATGGCAGTAAGGGCCTGTTTAGCAGTTCCTACATTGTTGCTATGGTTTCCATATCTTGTGGTGAAAGTTAGGGGGAAACATCGTCCCAAATTTCAGTGTGAAAGTCCATGAGTCGTAGTTTGAGCGTCCACCAGTCTATCAATGGCGATAACTACGAATATGCAATCAGTCTACTTGCTGCCTTTTCCAATCAGCTTCCCGTAATGAAGAAGTTTGTATTTTTCTTTCAGGAGCAGTCCTGCATCCTTGACAATAAATGCACTATTTCTGTCAATCATATTTCTTGTTGGAGTTATCCTACCACTTACTAGGTATGTGATAAATCCGAAGTTGCTTTGCCTTTAGATGATTTATAGTCCGGAACAGGACGCTCCCCCCTCCAATCATTAGTTTTGAGAAATTCTCCCCGGTCTTCCGTATGTCAGAAATGCATCTGTTGATTCGAGCTTCTTCAAATCTGAAACATGTAAAATCTCAATTCTGAAATTTGAATCGAGCTATGCCTTTCGTTTTTATATTTCTTTCGATTCTAGCTTGTTTTTGAAGAAATTTTGCTCCCGACTCGTTTTATTTCAGACCCCCGGTTATGAGGATTCAGGAAGTTTTCACCCCCGCCTTTTATTCTAGACCCCCTATTCAATTCCGGATTACAGAGAAGTCAGGGGACACCCTACAAATATTGCGTTTATTTCTATCCTGATTTGCAACCTTTTTGCACGTCATTTCAAATGGTCTTTTGAAGAAAGTAAAAAAAGAAGATGTGGATCAGAATATGTGAACTCTTGAGCTTCTTTCGAGGTCTTTGCTATTCAACATAACATCCTACTTTATAACTTTGAAGTCTTTTTTCTTCATATAAAATGATTTACAACAATGCTTACTTTCTACCATACATATCCAAAACTACAAGACAACACCACAGGGACAATACCGAAGGGAGCGAAAAAACAACGACTACCCCAAGGCCAAAACATAAAGACACACAACATTAAGCTAAAACTACAGGATATACTACTAGATTCTTTCTTACATTAAAGTAAATGAACGGAAATATAGCGACTTAAGCTTTCGCTTCAGTTCTGACGCCTCATAAGCAACTCAAGATTTGCTTTGTTCTTTCATCGATTTAGTGGAAAGTCTTCGGAAAAACCAAGGGAAAACCAAAACTGGACAGTCCTTGGAATCGTAAAATTATCTACTGCAAACTACAAAGAATTGATAAACAACGCCCAGGCTGGAAAGTTCACAGTGGTACTTCTTGTTGATGCAGAGAGTATCAATCAAGTTGAAGAATCACCTATCATGCAGGCATTCTCAGATGTGACCAGTAGGTTTTTGAGGTTAGTTCTTTTGCTAATAATATCTGTTATTCTAAAAATGTTTCCTAAGGGATCTAGAGTGATACAACCAAGATCCATGATGCCACTGGCAGAGCAAAAACTTTGTAAAATGACGTTATTGAACAATCTGAGATAAGGAAATGTTTCGATACATATAGTTTTTGGAACTATGAATCAAGAGTTTAAGGCCCAAGGAAGAAACTATCAAGTGGAGCCTAATTTCGGGGTCTGTTGTAGGGAGCTAAAAGGGCTTTGGGCTACGACTTTCGCACATGCGTGCGCAGGTTTTGCTCTCTCGATGCCATTAGAAATGGAGATTCTACCGCATTTGAGAGAGTAGGACGGGGATTAAGATGGCAAGTAGATTCGGTATATCAGAAAAGAAACTCGCCAATCACAAGATCGAGGAAGACTCAATGTATCATACTTTCCGTGGTGACCCGGTATCTAAAAAAAACTCCTGTTGAAAATTCACTAAAATTTTATCATCAGGGCAATGTTCAAATTTTTTTTTCCTTACAAGTGCGTCAGGAAGCAAATTTGTTTTTCGGACATTATAATCTTGTGATCGACTTTCAATTAGTAAATTTCGCCCTTTTTAGGAGGGGGGATGCCGGGTTTTGAAGCATACTGCAAAAAAGCAATAATGATTTCCAGTAGAGTAACTCTTTTTTTCGATCGTAACCAAGTGAGTTCAAAAGAAAACTATGTAGTAAGTCTGATAATTGAATTTTAGCAATTTTCAAGCGGGAGTACTTTTCTGAGACACCCAGTATATCTAATTTGAAATTTAATGATTCCAAAAAAGCCCTTGACAGAACTCTCTGTTGACTCGTCTGGTACGACTTACAGCCGTATACCTCAGCACAGCTTCAGTAACTTTTCTGGCACGGATCGCTTCCTTTCTTCTGATTGTTTACATAATTTTTTCAATTATATTTCAGGGGTGGCGTAATAACATTCGCATGGTTATCCATCCAAGAGCAACTAAGCTGGTGCAATGAGGTCATGGATGTGAAAAAATTTGGAGATCTCATGCCGGGAACGATTATCGCCCTGAATGGACACAGAAAATATATTCACATATTCAGACCGAAGGGAAATATAAAGGAAGAAATGCTGGCAGATTTCATTGGCCTAGAGAGTGATACTGAGCTGGACGAGGATGAAGATGAGGTCCAGGCCAGGAGAAATCGAATGCTCGCCATTAAATCAATACAAAAATTTTTATCAATTTGGCTCGAGAGGCTTTGTGATGGTTCTTTATCTGACAGGGTGAAAATTGATAATTGGCCAACAATGGAACAATAGAGAATTGTTGTTGTACCGGGTGAGTTAGAAAAAACATTGGGCGTTTGAAAATCCATATTTCTGCGAGAGAAAAATTTTGACCGCATTTGGCCTTGCAGAAAGATTGAGCTTGTTATAGAGATTCAGTTTGTTGGGGTCGGCCATTTTTGTTTTCCATCTTTATTTGGAATTTGTAATTTAGGTGTTTTGGTAAAAATCTATCATTTTTATCAGCACAATCTGCCTCCTGACAGAATTTTCGTATCTAAAGTAGCCGCTTGCCTATGGAGTGTCCCAAAATGATTTATCATCGTTTGCAAATCTATACAATTATGAATCATGCGCCGATTTCGATGAGTGACCTCTTGAAGCGCAAAGGTGAACTTACGTAAGAAATTTGGGATGTGTTTGATTGGTAACACCTCTCAAAACGGTGAACTTGGAAGACTCGGAATTTGTGTTTGATTGACTCCCCAATTCCGAAAACGGCAGGTTTGGAAGGCCTGCTGAACCCTTTTCTGCTCCAAAAAGCAGAAGGTTTGGTAGACTTTGGAGAGGTTCTCGATTTCAGTGTGAAGTGACAGCATAGAAAATGAAGTCATTTCACACTTCTTAGCTGATTCAAATATGTATTTTCGCAGATCAAAAGAGAAGAAAATCGAAAAGTACTACACACCTCTAACAACGGTGTAATCTCTTGAATAATCAGCAATCATAACAACCCCGGACACTTTTTGAACGCTCATATGTTTCTTGACTCGCCTGGGTATCATCAAACTTTAAAATCGTGTTGTTGACAAATTTATTTATTATGATATTATAATGTAAGTTATGAATATTCTGTCATTATGCTTCATGACCAAAATGTTTGTGCTAAGCGACAAAAAGTAGCAAAACAGGAACTATTGCCCCCGCCCCCACCGTCTTATGAGTCCTACACCGTAAAGCGTATATGACGGAGCCCTTCAGAGTAATTACAATTAGTCCCAGTTTTCGCTCACCAAAATGAGGCTACAGCACAGGTGGTGGAGAATGGTTCAGTAGTTCAGTAATACTTCACACTGTGTATTCAATACAACTGCAACAACACAATTGTGGCCTAAACGATAACACTGAGATGTGGAGATAGGAGTTTGTGTGACTAATAGAGGATTCAAGAGAAATTGAACACAGTTATCTGGCAGGTATGATAAAATCTTAGTACATTTGTATGTATTCATGAATCGTGCAAGTATTACTGAACCATCCCCTGCCACCTGTGGCTACAGCAAGCCAAACCAAAACCGGTTCATGGAGCAAGTTGTTATGGTAGTCGCTTTTTTTGAACAAGAATCATCAAAGCGTCGTACTGTCAATGCCGATCAATTTTTGGTGCAAGGCATCGCCTAGACTTATGATAGCGAATCTCTTGTTTCCCTGTGTTCTTTGACTTGATGAGGGACTCATCGTCATAAGTCTAGGCATTGCCGGGAAAGACCTTGTAAATGAAGTACACGTATGTTTCTTGAAGAAACTACTTATGAGCAAATTAACCTTTCCGATCACTAAAATAACAAGAAACTCTAAGTATCATTTTATTGACATTATCTTGTGACTATAATCATATCAAAGAGATCCACAGCGTATTTTTGCTTTCATTTGTTCCTTTATCTCATTACTCGGAAGATAAGCCTGTTTTCCATATGATCGTAACAGTCGGCGATTCGTCGCCGAGGTAGGCTCAGGGACACATTGGCGACAGTTACGTTAAATGGAAATTTTCTGAGTGATGTCTCCAACGTTGCCAGTCAGACGGGGACGGTACGGCACCCATCGAAAGAGTAAAGATGAGTTTAAAGCCTGGTTTCTATATGATCGTAACAGTGATCGTTTCCATATGTCGCCGACTGATCGGGAACACGTCGTCGGTGTGTCGCAGTAGGTCGCCGACGGCTACGATCATACGGAAACCAGGGTATATTTAAATAATGCTTAAGCATTGGAATAGCTTTATACAACTTCGTTTTGAAATGTTCACGAAAGTACAGGCAATGAAATTGAATTCTGAATTCTTAAAAGCCAAGGCTCTTAGGTACATGTTGTAAATTTGATTTTTTAGGTCAGTATCAATGAATGAGAAAAGAGTAACTGTAAATTTCAATTTTAGAGTTTACTGTACAATTGTAGAAGGCTGGAAAGATTTTATCTGTCTTTTGCCATGATTGATTGGAAATAATCAGAGTGTATAGGTGCAAGATCGAATGATCTTCTTTTCCTATCTCTGCTACGAATCCTACCGTATGACTTTAAGACATGTGTAAGGAAGTTACCAAATTTCGACAATAATTGGGCAGAACTTGCTACAAAATTAGAAGCTATGAATAAACTCTAGATTGTCTGGAACGAATGTTTTTGGTAATGGATAAGTTATGACTTGAATTTACAGAAAATATCAATATTACTGACAAGATTGCATTTTCTTAAGATCTTGAAGTCAATAGTGTCGAGATGAAAGAAGCATGTACATGAATCATTACGCTGGGTAGCAGAGCCTAAAGAAAAATATATGAACCATGTGTACTGTTTTTGCAAGGAACGTCATAAGATAGATATGGAAAAAGAAACTACAGTACTTAAGTGAATGGTTATAAACTGCTTCATTTTCTTAAGAAATTCCTTACAGGTTCTCACATTATTTGTTCTTTTTGCATTGGATTTAAGTGGCATTGGTAAGCATTGGTTAATAAACGTTGCTTTGAAATGTTCACTGGCAAAGAATGTAAACATTATATTCTTAATAGAGCTCGAACTGTAGGAAACGCTCAACAACAATTCGAAACCTGATAATTTTCTCAAATTGTTGCATGGGAGAGAGCAAAACTGCCAGTACTTGGTCGACTTGAGTTTATCAGTTACAGTAACAATCAAATAATTGACAGCTACAGCAACAACAACAACGTCGATTCTTTGCATTGTCATCTTTAAATTGAATTGAATTGTAAACAAGGAGTCCTCCATTTTGTCAACGAAGGGCAGCGGCGTCTTCGCAACTGAGAACTCAACAAACAGTTCCTGCAGAAACGACAAGCATTCAAGGCCTTATTCCCGGTGATGAGCTCAGAGGACAGTATAAAGAAGATCATGGATGGTTTTAAATTGTATCCTTTTTTCACTATGGACATTTATTTTTGTTAGTCAACTCTCGTCTGAGTTTTTCGTGACGGCCTAAGCACTGCAGCCCAGGCGACCTCAGCGGATCTTTGTTGGTGGGGTCTGATCGTTTTTGTATGATTGTCTGGCGACCAGCAGTGTGTTTGCAAGTGCTAACGAGATTGTTGAATTTGTAATGCTGAAGGCGCGGATATCAGCCGTTTGATAAAGGATTCCTGGTAGAAATCGATGTGCAGAATTGTTGGTTCAACGAGATGAAATAAAACAAAAAAAAAATAATAGAAGAAAGCATAAAAAATTTAAATGACTGATTAAGATCCCTTTATGTGAAACCTCCACAGACGAGGAATGATTCATCTCTTCTGCTACTCTTAACTAAAAGATGCAAATTCCACTGGAAAGTATAATATTACATGTTGAAAAACCACATCAAAATGATTAAGTTATGGTGGAATTTTTGGGGTGAGTGTGGCCTGTTCCTTGAAAATTTGTTGTTTCATCTATGTCTCAAAAAATTGATGGAGTTGAGTGGGCTTCCTATTCCAATCTTTTACATAGATTTAGGACACTTCACCATGTTACATAGAAAACTCTGGCACAGATAACAAAACAGATTTTTGTAAGAACCGCTACTGTACAAAGTTAATGTATCTAATAGCCAAGCCATTTAGGTAGGCTCTTCTGGGGTAAGATTGGAAGCCTGGGGTAAAGTGATTCTTCTTCTACTTCTTCTACATGAATAATTGGCAACTTCATTACAGAAGGTTATGTCAATGTAAAGGAAAAAAAGGAACACATAGGACAACTGTACATTCCTTCATGAGAACTATGGAATGCATATCTTATGGAAGTTTATACATGAAATGCCCAGGATGTGGTAGGAATAGAGAATCATACTTGGGGTTCAATGAAGGTTACACTGTTGTCCTATGGTTTGAAATCATTTCAAGTGATTAGCATTGATTGCTGGAAAACAGTACATCCAGATCTGATAATCAACATTCATTATGTCAAGGAGGATAGTTTGAGGAGTTGTTGCCAGAGGAAAACTCTGAATCACAATCTTGGCATTTATCAAAATTTTACACCTGACCCATTTTGCCCCAACTTACCCATTTTACCCCAGTAGACCCTACCAAAACATGTTTGAAACTGGATTCTGTGTGGTACTGTTCTGTCCTGGTTCAGTGGCTGACCCTTCAAAAATCATTTCTTTTGGAAAATGCTTGTTTTCATTTTTTGTAATTCAGCAATGTGGTACCCTAAATCCTTGAATAAGCGCCTAAGTGCTTCATCAATCTTGGAGTCTGAAAGGGCACACTTATTCAAGTGGAGGGGGGGGGGGCTTATTCAATCAGGCTGCAAATTTGATTCATTCACAAGTTTGACACTTATTTGAGGGAGGGAGGGGGTGCCCTTTAAGGATTTATGGTATATATTTTCTTGCCCAGCCAGATGCAGTACAGTACCTTACAAAGGATAGTTTTAAACTTTCTTGACACGTAAAATCAGGAATTGGATGAATCTCAGAGATGCTGATAATGGCAAGGTTTTGTGGCAAGGAAGTGAAGATATGTAAGTATCATTATATGCAGCTATCATTTCTTGCCCTGATCAACCCAAGGCCAGTGCAGGGTCATTAACATTTTTTTCTTGAGTAAAAGTGACCAAAGCCTCCATCTATCAAGGCCATCTATGAATGGGAACCAAGCTCAAATTTTACCCTGCTAAAAGCCCCTAGCATTTTATGCACAAGGAACTCCTCACATTTGCTCAATGTATTTCATTAAAGGTTATTCAAACAGTGATAGCAAACATAGGTACTATGAAGGCATCTACTGTAAGATATGACTTGTTTATAGTTTATAAACATTGTTAGAAATGGCCTGTACAATTTTTGATAGAAAATGAAATTGCTGCTCATGTACCATTGAGGACCTGCGGGAGGGACAAATTGTCCTGGACTTCCCTGCTTTTCAAGGCCAAATTTTCAGTGTGCAGGAGATGAATGGCCCTGCTACAGCCTACTAATCCTGGGGAGGGGGGTAGGGCCATTAAATGATAGCTTCAGTTCAATTCATTGATTTAAAATTCCTCTACTGTACATGCAAATATTCCATACGTTTAACTAGTCACAATGGATTAAGGGAATTGAAGGGGCTAAGTTGACAGTTTTGGCTTGCAAACTAAGGCTGTGTTTTGCAGCTCAAGAAAATTCACTGTGAAGTGCAGACCTTGCTCATATTGACATGGTGTAACAGGAAAACCATGCATAAGGCATGTACTATACGTGAGCTGAAGAGCATTTTGTTAATGGGATCACTGGGCTAAAATGTTTAGCAGTATCACTCAAAAAGGCTGTGAAAAAGAAATCCTGCATCATGCAGTCAAATTGTTGTTATTAGAGATCATTGCTGAAGCTAGCTTTTGAAAGCTTCTTTTCATGCAGAAAGCCCCCCTCCTCCACTTCTTTAATGTGACTGCTTTCATAGTAGCTTGGAGAAATGCATCTTTCATTTAATTTTACCATTCTTTTTCCTTCCAGGTCGCTTCCAGGTGTTGAACATGAAGGTATACAGTACATCATTTTATTTGCTGTATTTTGCATGTTTTCCTTTGAGTGAATGCAAAACCATGTATCAACAGTTTGCTTAAATTGCAGAATCAGTCTTATGCTGTCCATCATACCATAGATATTCTTTTTCTATTCCTAAATCTTGCTCTGTATTACATTCTTTTCAGTCATTTGGAACAACCTCCCTAATTCTATTTTCTCACCACATACAGAGGCATTAAAACACTCTGAAGGTGAAGGTGAAGTTGCGTTTTTCAGCGCCAAGCGCTGGGATCGCAGAAATAGAGCAGACCTAATCGAGTCCGCGACCCCTTGTCATGACGCTCAAGTGGTGGGGCTCTACCGGGACTTGAACCCACTCCGCCTGATTAGTCTGGCTGCATGGTCAGAGGATTACACCACGGCGCCACAACACCTTCAAAGTCTTTAGAGATTTCACTCTAAAGTATGTCTTTCATGTTACATCTCTCGTAGTCCCTTGTCTTCTACTAGATCCTGGGGTATTTGTATAATACTGTAGGTATAGAAGTTCTGAAAAAGCAGTATATATATATTTGTGACACACATTGAATAAGATTGTGTGAAAGGTGTGGTGTGGTGGCTGAAAGTTGCCATGAATAGTGAGACCAGATGCTTATAACAAAGAAGAATCAAATGTGAATTCTCTGACAATATTTGGATCATTAAAACAGTGAAGCCCATAAATTCACAACATGTAAAATACAGGTATATAACAATACAAATGACACCTTTTGATTCTTTGGAGTGAGATCTCATAACCTGTTGTTTGATTGACATAGCAATAGTAAGCTAGGCTTTTTCTTTGCAGCAAGAGTACCCAAGAAAATACTGAGATGCAGAGCCGTATCTAGGGAGATAAATTTCACATCAAAAGAAGAAATGTCAAAATTTCGTTTAGAGCAAAGAGTTTTATTCAAGGGAAAATGTCTAGAAGGTAAATATGTACAGTCAAGTTTCTAGATATCAGAGAACAAATGCTTTTAGCCATCTGTAAACTTGGAAGTAGCAGCAAACGTTCACCTACCTAATTATTTCTAGAAATGATTGGCCAAATGCTTCTTTTTGTATCCAAGACTGATAGAGCTTCATATGTGTGAAAATTCATAACTTTGAGCCCCCTAGCTTCCTGCAATGGATTCCAAAATTAGGCAAAACTTTATATTCTTCCTTGGCCTTAAATTCATGATTTATTATTTCAAATGGCTCATGTATCCAATCACTTTGTGATACCGGATCAAGCCTGTTGGAAGAAAATTCATATTGGGGTAGGGGTGCTGAAACAAAGTGTGATGCGGGTCTAAGGGCTCACCCCCAGAAAAATTTTTACTACCACACCCCTTAGATCATTGGACAACACCAAATTTTTGGATAATTTGCCATTGAAAGAAGAAACAGATCAAAACTGATCAGAGTCTTTCCAGGAAAATTTTGAAGCTTTTAAGTTGTATGACATCAAAAGATATTGCATTTTTGATAGATTCTAGTAGCTTCCTCAAACGTATATGAGTTCCAATCTTCATTCCCACAACTTTGGCAATCACAGCCTTTTTCACTTACAAAATCAACAAACTTCAGCAAATTATTGGGGGGCTGAAGCCTACCTATTCCCCCCTTCAGATGGGCCAGTCAGATTGCTGCTCTGTCTCCAAGATCTTTAATCAATAGTTTTATCCTCCTAAACAAAGTTCACTGCCCTGATTTTCTAATAGAGGTCTATCCCAATGGTGTGCAAAACAGCAGACAACCACAGTCAGTTTTCAGCTATTTTTCAACCTCATAGACAGTACAATAGAATGTTTCATCCTCTTAGGGGAATTGATTTTTAGGGAAAGGCCCAATTTATTTGGTGAAAACACAAATCTGTTCGATGGTTTTGGCCCTTTGAGAGAAGCAGGGAGTTTTAGCAGATTTGATATGAATTTGAACGACTTTGAAGGTGCAACCTTACAAATGATGAATTACACTATTATATAGTCATGAATGTCTCACCTTGGGTTTAATGATGTCACAACAAATTTTTTTGCGATTCTCTTTCCTTTGCTCATTGATTGTAAAAACCCCAGACTTGTCCTTTAAAGACAAATGACGGATATATAGCGTCTAGTTTAAAAATAGAACATACGATGAGCGCCTGCCATCATTTGTCCAATTGCTCTGATAATATCTCGAGATCATCAAACATAATGGAATATAATAAACTATATTTAGATATCTCCGTCATTTGTCTTTAGCATCCATGTAACTTTAAAGGCTTGAAGCCTAGGCATGAACCATTCATGACCCCCGTCCATTGCATAAGTGTCATCTTTATATCTTTCTCTTAGAATGGTACTTTGAATTTGGTTTCGTTATTCCTGAATCAACCAACACATGGCAATCATTAATTGAAGCAGCTCCAGAAAGCCAGATGATGCCAGCCAATGTGCTCAAGTTAGTGTTTTTTGGTGCATACACTTTACGTTACAGTCAAATCAAGGGAAGGGTGACAAGCATAATCCTAAAATATTTGATTATTCCAAATCATTATTGGAATAATAATTCTAATAATGATATGACACACAGTGTAAGGTGCTCATATTGCTAAGTGCATTGAATGCCTTGTTTTGCTTTCCTCAGGCAGTAGACTTGCCCCACGTCTCGTCCGTTATACCGCCGACTGGGACGGCCCGAATAAGATAACGAACGAGAATTGGAGCAATTCTACTCAGGCACACATATCTGGTAAACTATAGGTTTTTCGCAATTGAGAGAAAGTGACTGAGGAGAGCACGGCCCATTCTGACAGCCCTGGTAACAGTTAGTGAATCCCCTCCTCTCGGCTCCCTTGCATCTCCTTGCAAACTTGCGTTATTTTCTATTCATTTGCTCCTTTCCAGAGTCAAACAATGCTGGTTTACTGGTAAGTTTTTTCTCTGGATTATTTACCTGGACTGGAAGGAACTGACAACCGATTTTTTAGCTACGAAAATATGACTCGCGTCTTGTGTTATACTTGACCGAATATCGTCCTTCAAACCTCGTTTTAAGGAGGCTAGTATCTGCAGTACAATATACGATTTAGATTAAATGGCCTCGTTTTGAAATTTGTTAAAATTTCTTCCTAGTGTTTATATGGAAATTTCAAGCCCAGATTCGGATTTAGCACCCGAACTCTAGTCTAGTTAAGTGTTTTTACGCTGCTGGCGATTGTGATGTTGATTTTATGACAATGTAAAGCTTAAAAATTTATGAGGGACTTGACCGTGAAAATCGTCCCAGGTGAAGCTTTGCACCCTGTGTTATTTTCACGGTCAAATACTGTACCTTATAGGTTTAAACTTTACTTTACCATTACGGCCAGTAGCAACTCAAACGCTAACTTTGGATCCTAAATCCGAATTTGGCCTCTAAACTTTCATATGCAAGAAATTTGAATAATTTCCAAAACAAGGCTGTTAATAGACCTTTTAGCTATTCAGCAAAAGAGTCTGGATCGAGCGTTATTTTTATACATTTTTATACACGAGGTTCGATCGAGTGGCGTTAGAGGTTCTATCACTATTGTGCACATTCGAAGATTCTACAAATTGCAGCAAAGTATCGTTCGATTGAGATTCTTTTTCAGAATAGCTAAAAGGTCTATTGAAGTGGTTTATTGTCAGGGACTAATATGTATTCTTTGATTGCTTTGCAGTGGAAACGTGGTGATTGAAACGAAATTCTTCGATGATAACAGTCATATAAGTACATCTCGAGTCCGAGTATTTTATGTATGAATGATGGACAGTCATGGATAGGCCAAGTGGTGAATTTAAGACTGTGTATATTAAAGACATCATCATTCTATATTCATATAGACGAAGAAGGTCTTTAGAACTTTCAAATCCTACTTAAAGGACAAGTCCGGGGTTGATAGACTTTTTGTTAAAAAGCAGCCTTACCAACTGCTGAACACCAATCGTGAGTTCTTTCCAAGCTTTGATGCATGGAACTTTCATAGATTTGGTTGATGAAATGAGCCTTCGTAAGTTAGGCTAAGTATCGTTGCCAGTTTGTATTTTGTACGAGTGTGCTAAGGTGTGATAAGGAGGCTAGCAATGTGAGTGATATGATATTAGACTTATGACGATGAGTCCCTTGTATCCCCGCGGTAAACCTTGCTCAAGAGGCCACCATCTCTTGACTGAAGCGCCATCATCAAGTCAAAGAGCACAGGGAAACAAGTGACCTATCGTCATAAGTCTAGTATGATATCGACACATTTTTGGCAGCCTTGTTCAGGTCAACATGAAGTGACGTTATATAAAATGACGGCATTTCGCACTTCTTAGCAGATTGAAATATGATGTCTCGCAGATTAAAAGAGGAAAAAATTGAAAAAAGTACTACCCACCATTCACAACTCTTTAATAATCAACCATTATAACAACCCCGGACTCTTGTAAGCTCATTCGCACGAGATTAGCTTTGCAGTAGACAGTTTCGCTGATTTTCTGGTTGGTGCGACTGTTACCTTAATCCTTTGCCTTCGAAACCAACGTCCCGGATTTTAGCATAATTCCGGGGTCCTAAAAAAACTCCTGAACAGACGCTGAATTTGGTCACATTGTAGCTTGCGCACAGACAAAAGTCACGGCAAAGGATTAATCACATTTACTGATCTTTGAATTTCCTTATTTGGTAAGTAGCCCGGGAGGGGGGGGGGTGACTTAAGTTCTCCATTGTACTGGGCTCTGCCAATTTTTAGGGTACTCTTTTATGGTAAAGTCCGGATTTATGGGTGTGGATTTCAACAATTTTTTACATTTTCCGGATTCATAGGTATGGTTTTTTTGTAGAAATGCATTCATCGGTGAGCTTTCTCGGCATTTCTGGATTTATGAATGTGATTATTAGAAAATTTTCCGGATTTATGAGCATTTTTTTCCGGAGATTTCTCCGGTCTTATGGATGGTACTTTTACGATTTGGATGGCACGACCCCGTATCTTGGAAACGCAAGTGACCCTCCACCCGCAAAGGGCAAATACGTAGATTGAAGGCCAAGTTATTTTTCCTGATTGCTTTCTTTCCCAAATGAAGTTAGTTGGAAGGATAGGCTTGTTATTGAGGAAAGGGGGCTTATGAAAGATACAGCAAGACCCTGCAAAACAAAAACACAGCAAAATAGGAACGTGCAGACTGATTTTGTGAAGAAAACAGCGAAAGATAAGAACCACAAACATACTGATTTACTCAAATGTTCTTATGAGATGGTGCACTTAATTAAGAATTTCGATCATATCAGACTCCCAATTATTGATAACTGAACACCTCTAACAGTTTCAGGGATATGCAAATTGTTTTACGAAGCTGTATGATATAAATTGCGTTGTTGACAACAAAATACCATACCCTCTGATATTCAAATGCAGTCATTCTCTCAAGGTTATTTAACACATATTGTATGCCTATTGATAAGAACCACACCTTGAAAATGTCATAGTACCCCATTTTAAAAACCTATTCAGTCTGTTTTTTTAGAAAAATTAGGCTTTTGTTTGCCGGGTTTTACTGTACCGACGAACTGGTAGATGTTAGTATGGTAGGAACTGCTTTTTCTGTGTTCTATCCCACTTGCAGTTGCTTTATTGATTTCAATCAAGTTTCATTGGACAATAATAGAAGACTCGAAATCTAACAACCCCCCCCCCAGTAACGACCCTGCTGAAACGCTGTCCCGCCAAGGTAAAAGGATGACCCGCCAGGAAAATGCGTTTCCCCGCCAAGTTGGAGTTTAAACCACTCTCCCCGCCTTGTTTCTGTTGCTTCGCCGTTGAAAATTTTTCTTCCCCGTCAAAAAATTTTCATGTTCCATTACAGATAATAGCCAAAAGGTTTTCTTCCCCTCACGATATTTTCAATGCCCGCTGAAAATGTATAGTTTCGTAATTTCCCCGTTGTACTTTTAATGTCCGGTGGGGTCGTTACTTGGGGACGTAAATCTAGGAAAATCATTTGTGATCGATTTGTCAAGTAATGAGTGACATTCGTACAAGGACGTCGCCAAGGTGTGGACTGGGGTGATGTATTTCGTGGTACTAGCGTTTCGTAAACTAGTTTTTTATAAACCTGTTTCGTGAAAAAGACGAGTCATTCATAGCCAAAATCGGTATCCCACCCCAATTTTTGAGAGTTGGCGACGCCCATACAACACAAGCATTTTGTGTAGATATTTTTAACTATCTCAGTTTTAATTTTTGCTTGACTTAACTTCTTAGCCGACGAAAGACGAGAAAAATATCGAACTGATTAATTTTTGTTTTGC
Organism: Aurelia sp. 4 Dawson et al 2005; assembly: GCA_964019985.1. Lineage (NCBI taxonomy): Eukaryota > Metazoa > Cnidaria > Scyphozoa > Semaeostomeae > Ulmaridae > Aurelia > Aurelia sp. 4 Dawson et al 2005. The sequence goes on from OZ026509.1 coordinate 14,418,998, forward strand.
TTTCTTGAACTTGTTTCGTTTTTGTTTTCCTCTCTCGATAGAAGTAGGCCTCGGACAGACTTTTGGACTGAACGGGAAGGAGAGAGAAAAATAGAGTCTACGCAACTGATCCACTTTTCTCGTTCTTTGTCTGACATCAGCATTTTATTCTGACTGCATGTTGGACTTGCTACAAGTCTCATCCTGAGATCAGAGGATGAGACTTGTAGCAAGTTCAACTAAAGGTTTAGGCCCCGTTCACACGGGAACGCAATCGTTCCGTTCCATCTTCGTTCCAGTTTCTGGAACGCAAAAATAGACTGTTCACACGGGAACGGAACGATTGCGTATCGGTTTTTGTTTCTGTTCACACGGGAACGCAATCGTTCCGTTTCAGAGTTTTTCTTCAGTCCTTGCCATTTTTCCCAGTAATAACTACATCCACGCATGCGCTTAGGGAAACAAATCTTATCGTTCCGTTTTTTGGACCAGTTTTGACCTCATTGCCTGTTCACACGGGAACGCAACGGAACGATTGCGTATCGTTCCACTTTTCGTATCATTTTTTTCATCGTTCCACTTTTTGGAACGGAACGATGTTATTTCAAGTGTTCCCGTGTGAACGCAACCCCTAAGCGTTCCACTTTTCGGAACGGAACGATATGGAACGGAACGATTGCGTTCCCGTGTGAACGGGGCCTTAATCTCGTCTGGGGATTGGAGGAAATTACCACTCTACGTAGCCTTCCGCCTTGGCTCTCCCTCGCAGTGGAAAGTAAAGTCTGCACGCAGGCTACACTTTACGCAGGAAAAGCGTACGAGATCTTTTCTGAACAAAAGAATTTTTGCGGATTTTGATGGATTCTTCTTGCAGGCAGAAGAATTTTTGCTGAAGGCGTACGAGATTTTTGGGAGTGACATTCTATCTTTCTAGGAAATCGAGGGTTGCCTCCCGAGCGTCTCCCGAAAACATTCAGTCTACTTTCTAAAAATGTGAGAGACAAGCTTTTGCCATTTGCAGCTTTGGAAAACCTCAGCTTAATTGCTTTATCAAGGTCATTTATAGTGAAATTTCAAACGTTTTTCCCTCCCGTGAAATTACAGTCCTGTCAGAGAGAAATGAACAAAATGCAAATAATTTGTGTATACTTTTTTAATCGACAGTCAATGTCAGTGTAATTTGTTATCAAATCGAGCCATTCTTATGAGAAACGTGTAATATCACTATAGTGATCAAGCTCGAAAAGGCGTTTTGGGCGTTGTAAATTTAGTCAAGAAGAAAAATACTTGAGAAGGTAGACAAATGAACAATAGAATACTAATTTACAAGATAATTGAACACCTAACACCTGCAACAAATGCTACAAATGTTATTCTCAAATCTGATTGGTCAATTTTCTCACTTTGTAGCCGTCCATTGGCTTCTTTCCAGTCTTACTAATCGTTGATTGGCTGATTGATTTTGCTTTTGTATTTACTGATCGCTGATTGGATAAGTATGCAGCAGACGAAACCCTTGGGAAGTGTGCAGAACTGAGGGCAGGTAAATTTGATCGAAGCGTAGAGGAGAGAAATGAATTGTGATCAAATGTACGAAATAACATGAAAACATATGATCAATAAACAATCGAAGATATATAAACATATAATGAATGCTTAAAGTCAAAGTTTACCATGGCTGAAGACAAAATTCCGCTCGGGCAAGCTGAAGCTGTGGTGAGAAACCATTTTATTTGTAATTTTCTGATTTGTTTTGCTTTTCTATCATCCCAAACCAAACTGATCATATTCAGCAGGCATTCTCAAGTGTTGCTATCAAAGATTAGATGGGAACTGTCTGAGGATCAGCAAATATGTATTGATCGCTCTAAGTTCAGGTTCTGTGCTACCTGCTCGTGTTTTGCGATATTTGGAAGCGAAGCATGCGGAAAGTGAGTTTGGTTAGGCCCACATCTGCATATTATGTTCAACTTGATCTCATCATGACATGATTTCATGGTCACAGTATTCTACTGGCAAAGGTGAGAAATCACACTCCTTCGGGTATAAGGATGCCAGCAGCTACTGGCAGTGCTTATGTTGATATTCATACCAAGTCCGTGACTTAGATTCTTTCATCAAGAATTTGGGCATTCTCGAAGTTCACACAAAGTGTAGAGAAAGGACAACAAGTATTGTTGGCAAAAGAGGACAAAACGATGTGTGCGTCTCAATCCTGCCACTGATGCCACTGATGCCACTGATTGAAGGTTGTGGTACAGCAAATCAAATTAAACATGTGGAATAGATAATAAATAAATAAACAGATAAATTGTATTGCTTTTGACGAAAGCAAACATATAGATAGCACAAACTCCAGTTTATGTACATTAATTTGAAAAGAAACATAGGGATGGCCCAGTGCAATTCAGTTTCTTGTTTTGCATGAAAGGGACTGGAACTTTCAGGTTTTTCCAAACGCCCATAATGTATGGCAGTATCTGACCTTGGCTTACAGAGGTCAGATATTGGCAAAGTCAGGAAAACTGACATACCAGTAAATACCAGTAATGTTGCTTTCAATTCTCCTACCCTGACCATTCCCCCAGGACCAGGACACTCCCAGGTATTGCATATAAAATATTTCTGGCCCCCAGCCATTTGCCTACCAGTTTTTCCCAGGCCTCTGGGGCGTTTGCAAATACTAAGAACTATTTCTTATTAAGTCACTGGTAATGTGAACCTTGCAGTGCCTGGTTTCCATGCCTTTGCCAAAAAATTTTGCCTAGACTCAGGCATTTTTGCAACAAAACTTTTGTTGACCTGAAAATCCCGTAAAACATCACAAATATTCAATATCTTCATGAAATTTGACAATGATTAGATGATATGGCTCCCTACACATTACTAGACATATTCAAGTTTGTATTTTATTTTGCACTCTCATATAAATTTGAGTTATAAAGCAGAAATTCTCCAATGTTGCCCTACATAAATAAGTCATTAGATCACATAAAATGCTGATGCAACACAATCATTTCAATGATCAACCTTGAGTTGGAATTTTCAAATTTTCATATTGATATTGTTTGTTGCAAACATTTGGCCCATGAGTTTAAAACCCAAAATTTGGTTTACACCAAGCAAAATCATAAGATACAATATATGTAATCAGCTGAGGTTTGTTTTACCCATTTCAAGTCATGTGACCATACTTTTAGGAATTTTTACTATTATTCTACTTTTTGTATTCAGGTACAACTCTACATGATGTGATCGACTTGAAATGGATGTAAACAAACTTTAGGCAATTTTGTGTGTAGGCTAATGTTAGAGTAGACTGGTCATATGTATGAGTCTCAGCTGGCCATGTTTAGCTGAATGATGGTTTGGCTTCAAACTTGGACTCATGACAATATAAAAGCACAGAATCACAGACCCAAACACACTAACAGGGGAAGTTAATGTGCCATTTTAGGTCCAGTTCAATGAGATTACAGGCTAGATCACAGTTGAAGTGATGGTCAACTCTTGGTTCAACATTCCATAGCCTGCATGCAGCTTTGACTCCTAGGAGTTGAGGCTGTGCGCAGAACATTCCAAGGATTGATCTTGAAGATAATCCATTGGCAGAATTTCAGTCTGTGTTTAGAATCTTTGTGGCTATGAGTATAAGTGAGAATAAGAAATTAGATTAATAAAATGGAACGGATACAAGGAATCACATCAGTCTGCTGCTCTGTGGTTTTGTCTCTGTCAGCTAATAGACCTTTTAGCTATTCTGAAAAAGAATCTCAATCAAACGATACTTTGCTACATTTTGTAGAATTTTCGAATGTGCACAATTGTGATAGAAACTCTAACGCCACTTGATCGAATCTCGTGTATAAAAATGTATATGAATAATGCTCGATCCAGGCTCTTTTGCTGAATAGCTAAAAGGTCTATGTTGAAATAGAAGGCCCTTCCTTGAAACCAATGGAAATTGTTTAGGATACTATGAGTGAAGGTTTTTTGGAGTTGCTCAGAAAGAGCTTAGACCCCTGTGTAAGATTTGTGGATTATGTGAAGTATTATTTTCATTCAAGGTCATCCTCCTACTGTATTTTTTCCTTTTGTATTTTCATGTATGCCCCAGAACCACCCATTGATCTACATGCCAGTCAGAGTTGAGCTTCTTTTCCTTTGTGATTTGCAAAAGGTGGAAGTTTGCAGTATCCCAAACAAGAAAACTGCATTGCTTCTGTTGCCTTTTTTATTCTTAACAAATTAACATTAAAAGAAACTGAAATACATTAATACTGTACCGCTCTTGGTGTAAGAAGACACAAGGTCATCTGGCCTACGCCAAGAACGGCACTTACAATTTTCAAATACAACTTCAAAACTAAAGAAAACTACTGGGAACAGGAAAAGAAAACAGGAATACGAAGCAAAAATTAAAGGAGATAAAGGGACTGGCAGTTCCACACCAAACTCAAACCATGCTATGTGTCTAACTCTTGTGTCGTAGGTCTAACATCACTTTTGTTCTGTTGCTTCAGCTTGTTTCATGTGTTTGCTCATTAATGTACTGGTGGCTTATTGTAAAATAGGAAATTCAAGATTTATGCTGGAAAAATAACAGCTAACAACTGTGTTTAAATCTGATGATATTAAATATTACTGAGTACAAATCCTTTATAAACCATTTTTAGATGAAACAAGAGTGTAATTTCACAATCATCCTTTTCCATAATTGCTTGTGGATTTTGAGTCAATGCTTGCTCTCACAGTTTTGAATTTATAGACCTGTAACTTTGAGAGGGTGCACATATGCTGCAGATTGTAAAGTTAGTTTATTTTGGCCAGATCATATGCAGGATTAAAGTGCAGATGCAGATTTCAAGAATATTTGCAAGTTTCCAGGCTTTTGTTTCTTGATCTATGTTCTAATTCTTCATATCTTTTTACTTGAGCGAAACTTTTTTTCAAGTCATGGAGCCCTCCATAAAAACATTGACAATTTATACAATCTGAAATAGAGATAGTCCAGACGTTAGAATCTCCATTTTCAAAAGAACTGAAAATGATAAAAAAACATTGATCAAATCTCTAAAGACTCAAAATGAAAAGACAAAGGGATACTTCAGATGGTTCTTTGGAAACATAGCTGTAGGTACCAGGGGGAGGTGCACTTGGTAGGGGCATGTGCCCCCAAAGATTTTGCAATGAACAAAGAAATGCCCTATCTAATTTCAGGAAATGCCCCTTTATCTTGAGGAAAAAGTGCCCTTAAAGTGCCATGCCATCCCAATTTTTAGGTGCTTCCTACAGCCCTGTTTAAAGATCCAAAAATCTTAGTAGTCTGCTGTATGTACTATTGTTTTGAAGACGTATACAGAATTTTAAGAAAGTTGCTGGAAGCGCTGTGAATAGCAAGTAATTTTAAAGTATCCTACAATCTAATTTTGTATTTCCCATGTATCAAAATTTTCTCTGTATTCATAAAAGAGTTGACATTGTTGTCTTATTGATAAACAGCAACAACAACCAACACTTTTAGAACTGCAGAGATGCTAGAGCCTCCTTTCAAAACTCATTTGATTTTGACGTTGCTGGAGAACAATAGAGGTGCTGTTTTCTCTCTACCACAAATCAGCAGCCACTTATCAGATTGACTCAAATGAGGTCTCAAACTCTGATTTGAAGCCTGACCTAAGCAAGTGTGCCAAAATCGAAACAATCGAAGGTACAACTCCTGCAAAGCAGCTGCACAAACAGGAGCAATTTTTTGGGACACCCTTTTGGGACACCTATGATTCCAAGTAGAAAATCAAATGGATTTCGACACAGCGTAAGAGAATTTTTCAAGGTTGGGAACCAAGAATGGACCGAGCCTCCCGGGCAAAGTTTTTGGTTCCATCTTCTTTTTGGGTTACAGTATGTTTGATCATTTGACCAAATTATCCAGAATCAAGAAAAAATCACGGACTTACGGCTGTGAGCCAGAGGAAAGCTTTGCTTGTTAATGTCGTATTTGAAGAAGATTTTGCTGATTTGTTTGTATGTCTTCTTGTTTTACATATACATATTACATTACTATACCTTACGATATAGGTAGGGTTTTAAACAACATGATGATTTCGAAAAATACGGTTATTTTAATTTATGAAGCGAGGAACGTTCAGCTAGGTAAAGATGAAATTGCGGCGATTTTTACGCTCCAAGCGCTAACATTGCAGTAGTACAGAAGACACAATCGAGTCCGCGACCCCTTGTTATGATGTTCAAGTTGTAGGGCTTCGGCATTGAACCCTGTCTGCCTGACTGTTCCGCCTGTAAGTCAGAGGATCACACCACTGCGCCAAATACCACAAAAACTAACGAAAATTGGCAACCGGAGTTTGCCGGGTGTGAAGAGGATCCGTTGCGGTGGGGGGGGGGCACCTCGTTGTGTCCATGATTCGGCGTGTATCTGGACTTTGATAGAAGGACCCATTTGTATGACAGTATATTCAAGAACTCAGAACCCTTTTGCATGAATATCAAGAAGTTTCTATACCATCTGTATGAATTTTGTCGATTTTTAGATGCAAGGTCTATCCAGATTTCTTCAGTTATAATAAAATTCTGAAAATGCTACCCATCTACGAGAATTAACGTTGAAAATTGACCCATATGTAAGGAATTTCAGGTGAAAAAACCCACCAATATGAGCGGCACGTTTAGTATCACTTGACCAGGGAGCGCACTTGACAGTCAAGTAACCCTCCCCCCAGCCCCCACGTGAGAATGACCTGACCCTTTCCTGGAGTCTGCCTGTAAAATCGCTTCGCCAAACTATCGGCATCAGTTTCTTTGCCAAACTTCGATTTATCCGCAGACCTTTCGATTGTTCTCGTGCAACGTGTTCAATCAAGAAGTTAATTTCTTACACGCTTCAGTGATTTCACATTAGACTACTAGAAACCAGTGCGGTATTCCACAACATTGATACCGATAAGCGAATTTTTACCTACCCAAATCTTAGATTGTAGTTTATAGTTTACATATATACATGTTTAAATCAAATTTTACAGTCATGGGAGGCTCTGCAGGTGAGTTTTGTATTCATTTGTCGATGCGAGTTAGTTAACAAGGCCTATTGTTTCTCGCTTCGGTAGAGCGAACGATTTTATCCGGTTTTGTTTAACGAGTTCTATTTCTGTTTTGAACTTTGAATTTTTGAATTAGAGTTGTCGATTGCAACTTATTTATTTGCTCAGTCGGAAGTCCAGGATTATATTGAAAACAGCTGTTATAAGGAAGAAGTTATTACGTAGAATCAATAAGAAATATGAACGATATATCAAATATGTGCAGCTCTGCAAATCGATAATGCTACAGCTCTCATAGCGCCAGCTGTTAGCGTTTTCTGCAGTCGAGAATTAAATGTTCACACTGGCTGAGCAACGAGGAAATTAAACTGTTTTAAAGTCTGCAGTTTGTTACCAATTGATCAGATACCTTAAAGTTCATAGTCATTGTGTTGTCTGCATATCAGTTTAGATAACAAAAATCTGGTTGGTTTAAATCGGTTTCGTAAGTTACGAGCAGTTTTATAGCATTTTGTGTTTCAGATTCCTTCAAACCAGCCTAAATTGCTAAAGTTCGCTGACGAGCCAGCATGATTATACTGAACAATATCTGTAAACAGCTGAAAGGTATCCCCATATACAAAGAAGGGCTCGCTCTGTATTTACACAAGTGGTTGCCTAGGCAATGATTTCCGATTCCGATTTCCTTTCATTTTCATGGGTATTCGGAAACTGATTCAGAATTGATTCAGAAGCCGGGCAGAGAACATTACAAATCCTGCATGCATAGTTATTGCTCAATTGTAAACAGTTACTGTTCAGCTCCTAGATCAATTAAGCAAAATCTGCGATACAGAACTTTAGATTTGCCCTTCTTTTGTTACAAGCACCTAACTTCTCTTAAAAACCTCCCTTCGGCCGCACCAAGCGAGAGTTTTCCATACTGGTTTCAGGGCAACTTTTCGGCTTTGTTTGTTTTGAATCACTGGTTGAGAGAATTTCTTTTTTCTGCATTCGCTAATCGCTTTGAATTGAGGTGTGAGTCAAAGCAACTGATGCTATTGTATTACAAAATCTGCCCTTGTTGATTCCAGAGCCTAAAGAATAGATTTCTCACCTACAGGGTAGCCAACGGTTCTGTTTTGATCCCTCTGTTTATTTTGTTTTGATCGAGTGCACCAAAAGTGTGAGCTTTATTCTTCAGAGCCGTAAATTGCGTTGTATTCTCGAAGGACTAAATCCTAAAATCCTTTGTTTTACGATATATCATTTCTTACTGTCTAGACCGGTCTAGACAAGAGTTGCTATCGCCTTCCAGAAACTGCTCAATAGTGTTCATTCAGAGCTTGGCCTAACTCCCTACACGTTTTTTTATAAGAAACTTGGATCAGGCCATAGAACTAAAAGTTTCTTAATTTCACATGAAATTTTGCCCGTTTTAGTACTAAAAGTTTCTTAATTGGTTCCTTATTTTTCTGAAGGCAGAATTAGCAATGTGGTCGCTAACACTGCGGCAGAGATGTTTCTTGATATTTAATGCATCATAAAGGAATAAACAGTGTTCTGTTATGTTGAAAACACAAATGGTTAGATAATATTGCTAAAGAGTAAAGGTTCAACGATCTATCTGCGATAATATCCATGCTTTAACTTTGAAAAGTTTCTTAGTACTTCTCAGACATAGAGTTTCTTACTAGAGTTTCTTAAAATTTTGGCCATCTTAGTACTAGTTTCTCATAAACCAGTTTATTAAAAAACGTGTATTTGAAAAAATAAATGCTTTGTCACTGGCTCTTTTGAAAGAATGTTTTGCATGGCAAAACTGTAGATTTAGAAGTTTACATTTACACTTTTTGTGTGGTTGGTCAGTCGTTTGTTCTTTAAGAAAGCAATTTCGTATTTTCAGTCCTTATTCAAAGAAACTGTAGAAGAGAACGCTGCGACATTCGAAGTTATTGATTCAATCTGCCGTGTTTATATTTTATCGATGATTGGCCTCCTTTCTTATCAGAATAAAACTTCACAATAATTTTTGGTTTCAGAACACGTCAAAGCTGTTTTGTCTCTTCCCGAAAATAGATTATTCACTGTCAAGTAGAAAGCAGACCTTTTAGCTGACTTTAAAAACTGTTTGCTGGTCGTAGAATCAGTTTTCAAAACTGGACCTTCTTTACTATTGTTTGCGCCTGCTTTCTCCTTATTTTCGTTTCTCGAAAATTTTACATTTTGTTTTGATGCATTTGCTATTAAAGCGGGTGATAAAGCTCATGAAGTCCTTTCGCGGAACGACACGGAACACTATTCATGGATGCTGCAGCTGTCCTTCATTGTCACATCTTTTTGTTCTTTATGGAGAATGGATAATTACCACTACTTAGGAGCTACCATATGATACCTCCTCCGCAGAAGAATATACATTTTCCTCCACAGAGGTATATGTACTGAAACATAACTATGGTGTCTAATTTCCCATGCACTATTATAAACAACTCATATTTCTCATTTTAGGAATTGACCAATCGAGGGTACAATACTTTTGGTGATGGTGTGCCCAATGGGAATTATAAGGTAAGCAGTATATAGACTTATGACGATGAGTCTCTTGTATCCCTACGGTAAACCTTGCTCAAGAGGGACTCATAGTGAAACAGTGAAAAACTTGGCCCTATTTTCTTCAATCATCAGTGAAAGTATGATGGAATCACAGCTTCAAATATCAATCCCGTGGGGGTGTTTTCAGTTCTTCAATAGAATCGAAAATTCTATCACATTTGCACCGTAAAAATAGTAATTCACGAATCTCGCAATCTGATTGGTACTGTAGGAATCGCGAAGTTTCGGCCTAAATAGGGCCAAGTTTTTTAGAGTAATACTATGAGTCTCTAATGCCCGAAGCGCCATCATCAAGTCAAAGAGCACAGGGCAACAAGAGCCTCATCGTCATCAGTCTAAGCAAATCACAAAAAAGTCACGAAAGTGGAAATTTGGTATCCATTGATGTAAATTGCAGCTTTCCGGAATTTTTCCGGCAAAATTCAGTTGTTGACGTTATAGGGCCTAAATAGGGCCAGGTTTTTAAGATTAATATTATAAGTCTCTGTTGACTGAAGCGCCATCATCAAGTTAAAGAGCACAGGGAAGCAAGATACTCATTGTCATAAGTCTAACCAGCAGCACCATTGCGAGAAATCGATTCAAATGGCTCCTGCGCGCCTCAGTCAACGGTTAGGTCCTGCACAGCGTCGTTAAGGAGTGAACTATTCATTGAAGCGCGCAGGAGTCATTTGGATTTCATTTCTTGCAATGGTGCTGCTGGTTAGGCTCAGGCCGATGAGAAGACGACGAAGGAAAGCAGCATTATCGAGGTAATAAACCTTAATTTCTAAGCTACAAACACGGTGCATCTTTGCTAAAGGGTTCTGAAAGTCATCGCTGTGAGGCTAACACATTAGGGATTCTTGCTTGTATTTTTAGCATGTTTTTTAAGGTTTTTCAAATGGATTCATTTTAGAAAATCGCTTACAGAATCTGAACGGAGTGAGCGATTTTAGTCAGAAAAATTTCTAGAAATAATTGATTTTGTTAGCTATTCAATCAAGTATTGCGAAACATCATTGCTCATAAACTCAGGGAGCAGTAGCCTTTCGAACGCCGGGCGTTTTTTGACTCGCCCGGTATACCAGAATAATCTGAGATGAGACCGTCTTTGTGGTCACAAAATTAACCTACATGGCATGATGGTTTTTTAACGATGTGATCATACGCAATTAAGCTACGTATTAGAGAGCAGCAGTTGAAATTTGACATTGTGATGTTGTAGGATCTTGGTGATGAGGATATGAGTGGCGAGAGGGGATGTTACTTCAGGGATGGCCTCCGAAAAATCGGTAAGTTTTTCAGTATCAAATCCAGATCTTTTCAATTTCGGTGCTTCAGTTATAGAGACTGTACCAAAATACCAAAGGCAATATGAAATGCATAGTTGGTCATAGGTCATAGTTGCTCGCAGTTTCTGTTCTGCTCCCCATTCCTGCTGCCCCTTCTGAACCACATCCAAGTTTGCAGTGGCAAGTGGACTTGCCCAAGTCATCTTGTAGGGCAAGCCGAAGTGGCAAGCGAACTGGAGCTGTCAGAAGAAGACTTGAAAAGGCTAAACTATGGGACAAGAAAATATAACAGTATAAAGGGTTAGTCAGGTTACATAGAGTTTTTGCAGATTTTGATTGCTGCATTTTTAGCTTTCATCTTGTTTCTTTAAAATTCTTTGCATAGAAGGAAGGCTACGATTGATATCCAAATTGCTTTTTGAAATCAGTTTTTCTGTTGCATAATTATGAGCCATATTGTGTTTGATAGAAGTTGCATTCATACTCATCGCGAGAACTGCAAACCCACGACGAAGTATCTGTCTTTCTGCTTACCAACAAATTTAAAGAAGGCATACCGTACATTGTTTTAGTAGAATTCGTTTTTTTACCTCAGGAGACTATTCGTTCTATTTTCATTGAAAGGAAGCAGAAATTTCTTATGCTAGCGTTACTTTCTCACCAAAATGCCTGAAGCTCACCCACCAATGAATCAGAGATTCGGGGGAAATCTAAGTTGGCAAAAGGCAGTAGCTGTGTAAAATATCTTCATCGAGCAATCTGACATAAGGAAATGTTTGGATATATAAACTTTTTGAGATGCTAAATCAAGGGTTTAAGGCCCAAAGAAGAAAGCATTTTTTTATCCTCGTAGAAAATTACAATACATGTTACATCTACAATCTACTATCCTTTTTAATGAATTACTTTTCATTTCATAACATTATTTGTCGTTGGTATTTACATAGTTACTAAAAACTAATTTAAACCAACTATTTACAGTACAGAAAATCATTGACAGGGGTGGCACCAGGAGAGGGCTAGGGGGCTACAGCCCCCCGTCGGAGGAATCTAGCCCCCCCATCGGAGGAAATTTTGGGTTCTCGTCGGAGAAATTTGGCAAAATATCGCACGACAACACCATTTTTCAGTCATTTTAGCCCCCTGTCGGAAGCTCCAGCCCCTCTGTCGGAAAATTTCTGGCGCCACCCTTGATTATTTACTATACAACTATACAACACTACATGGACGGAACCACAAGGAGCAAGAGACCATGACTACCCTGTGGCCATTAACATAAAGAAATTTTTTTTATGCAAATATAAAAAAGTTTACAATGTGTGCTACATCTAACTAAACGTTTCTAATTACTATACGACACTACAGGTACGATGCCATGGGGAGCGAAAGATAATGACTACCCCATGGCCAATATAAAAGGACATGCAACGTTGAACTGACTACGACTACATTACAAACGACTTGAAACTAATGGATAATGTACCAGATTCTGTTCCACATCAGATGTCAGGTCAGTGTTGAAATGACTGAAATGATGTTGCAAACATAACTCGTTCGATTTAGTGGATAAAGTGCCTGACATCTGATGTGAAAAAGAATTTACAATGAAAAAGAACATTTACATAAAGGGACGTGGTGGCTGCATAGTACTCAGGTTGCAAAGATCTCAATCAAACCGACCAGTTTCATGGATGAAATGTAAAGTTAATTCGAGTATACTTCTATTCACGTTATTTGAAAGGTCGTTATCGCCATATAACAAAAGCTGGGTCAAAGCATCATTTGAGAGATCGGGAATTTGTACGACTGGTCGTAGTAATTCAGCAATTCCAGCGAGAAGATCTTGCCGTTGAGCATCAAATGAAGGGCAGAGCAACAAAAAGTGCTCCGTATCCTCAATCCCATCGCTTGTTGGGCACATTGGGTTTGCGGTATCCCTAAAATTATGCTTGAATTTGTGGAAATTCAATTTGCTGAGACCAACCCTGAGTTGAGTAAGATAGGATAATCCTTCTCGATCGTGAATTCCATAAACAGATTTTGCAGGGGGGCGGATTATCGACAAGAGCTTTTTCTTGAAAACAGCAACAGAAGGTGCCTCTCTTAATTCAGGCTCAAGCTTGTTCCATTCAGATAGACAGTTGGGATAGAAGCTAGATTTGAAGAAATTCAAATCTTTTCAATTATAAAGAAAGAAATTATAAAGAAGGTTTATAAAGAAATTCATATAGATTTAAGAAAAAAAGGTAAATTAAGATTGAATACTGGGATCTTTTCCACATTGGATGTCAGGCCAGCAGCATAGGTGCCTGATGCCGAACGATAGGAACTCCGGACTGGAGAACAACAACGTTTGAAGAAAATAGCAACTGCTACCAAAAATTGGAATCTGTTTTTGGCAGACAACTGGTATTTCAAACTTACAATTATTCACACATATGTCCGCACAGTTTCTACTCTGTCAAGTTGACATGTTATTTACACAATGGTCAGCTTTAAGAAGTCTGGTAGATATCTCAGGCTTGCAACCGGTTCAATTTTCTGACTCGCCAGTGTTTTGAAAACATTGAATAGGTACTTGTAGAGGTGTTATCTTCTTTTAGATTTTATTCTTGCTTACACTGAAGACAACGAAAAACCAACAGATCCGAAACATCTTGAATATAGAGAAAAATTTCTCGCAAATTTACGCAAATCACATTTAGAAATGGAAGTGGTAAGATTGTTGATTTATTTGTTGTTAAAATTTGTTTATGTAATGTACAAATATTGGGATATTCCACTTTAAATCCATTCAGGCATATGGAAGACACTTGTTGCTGACCTTCTGCACCCCAGAAATCCAAGGGGATTGCATGAATTTTAGCCCTGGAAAGTTTGGTGATTGCTATGAGCACTCTGGAATCCAGGGTATGTTTTTGTAGGTCCTTGGATCCAGGGTGTTCTTCACAACAACCCTGGATTTCCAGGGGTCTCTGTACAACGTCCCTAGATTTCCAAGGTGGTTTGAGTGAAGATACCGTGGAAATATACCTTTAGCTATTCTGCAAAAGAGCCTGGATCGAGCGTTATTCTTATACATTTTTATACACGAGATTCCATCAAGTGGCGTTAGAGCTTCTATGCACATTCGAAAATTCCACAGAATGTAGCAAAGTATTGTTCGATTGAGATTCTTTTTCAGAATAGCTAAAAAGTCTATTATATGTAAAACTTACCCCTGGAATTTGCCTTCCATGCCCCCTGTACGGATTTTCCTTACCTGTAATCAGCGTAATCCTCCTATGGACGTCGATGTCGTCACAGAGTCGGACTAAACCGATGATGGACTACTTCGGTGAATTCTGCCCTTACCTGTGTTGCTCTCTTCGCTTGCTCTAGTGTCACGCCTAATAGCTCTCCTGTCTTCAGCCAAGCAGTTGTCTGTAATACCTGCGAGGTGACTATGCGAGCAACATGATAATTAGCTATTACCAAACTACAAGGAAGATGAATTAGACTGAAGCAAAAAGCTTTAAAATCCATTCCCTACCCAAATACAGAGGAGGTGAAGAAATTTCGATGTTCATGTTTCATTTTCTGCAGACGCAAATTTATTTGGAAGTAAGTTGTTTTCATGGTCTGAAATCTGTTCTGCTTTGTTACAGGAAGTCACTGAAGACAAGAACACGAAAGTGCATTTTATAAAATGTCATTGCCCATTCGATGTTATTAAATTCTATGCTGAAGAAATGAGTTTTAGAGCTCCTCTGGAGGTAATTTGCTCTTTGCAACAATCGACTTTTTTAGATGAAGCCTGCCTCCCACGTAGAGGATTGTCGAAGGTTTGAATTAAATTACACAGTCGAAATATAACGATAAATCTATCGAAGACTGATTACCCAGTTTTTAATGAAAATAGTAAACTGTGCTTTCCTACTTTGTCGATATTTTTGGCCGCCTACGTGGCGAGTTATATATAAATAATTTCAGGAAAATTCTTTGTCAGGACACAACCATCCAATAGATCGAATGGTATCGATCAAATATTTGAAAACACGCCCAAAATTTCTGTCTCGCAGCGCAGCATTCGTCATTTGAGATTAACTTCTGTCTCAAACATGATATCACGTGAGACTTACGATAGCGCAAAATGAAATGCAAAACATTTTAATTGTTTTATTCGTGGACATTTTCACGTGACTAATTTGAGGTTTTTGGACTCTTGCAGTCATTCATGTCGAGTTTTCTCTAATCTTTTCAGCTGCGTAGTACAGTAAAGACTAATTGGACAGAAAGAATGCTGGCTAAATTTCATCTGCCAAATCCCTTTAAACAAGAAGTTCCTGGACAACCCCCTGATTATTTCACGACAACTTTTCAGGAAGATAAAATGCACAAGTAAGAGCAGTTTCTATGTTTGTGTCCCAGGGGGACCACTCAGCACATGCACATACGGGGAGGTAAGTCCGATATTTTTGGGTCAGAATATTGCCAAAAGTAATATTTTTGGGTCCAAATAAAAATGAAACCATGTTCATTATATTTTTTAATACCAAACATCGTTTAAATGATATTTCTGGGTTCGCTTTAGACAATTCAGACTTCTTTTTCGATTGTTTCGGCATATTTGATGTTCATGTACAGGATTCTAAGTGTAAAATGAGCAGATATTTTTGGGTTGCAGTGAAGCTGAACTGATATTTTTGGGTTGCCTGAAAATTTCTTGGACTGACGCCCCCGTATGTGTATGTGCTGAGTGTCCCCCCCTGGGGTTTGTGTGCCATACAGTATTGGCTGTAAATAGTTTTAGAGTTAATCGTCTAAAGCTTGGTTGACTATAGACCATTTTGACCAGGCAGCGCCAAAGTACGCGAGCGCGTGAGCGCCGCTCGGAGGCACATTTCTAAATCCAGCAAGTATCTGCAGACACATTTCCAAAATATTTTTTTAAAAGTTTTTTAACGATTGATTCGTATGAACTGTGAAATAGAACAACTCTATATCGTAAAGTTAGTTTTGTTAAATGCGGTTTGGTTTTTGCAATAAAACGATTCGAAAAGTAAACAATGATAACAACACAAGTGATCAGGAAATCGACCTAATCTTTCAACATCTCATATGGAGAACAGTTTCCTTATATCTCAGTTCTTTAAGAATATTTATTCATTGACAATTTTTATTAAAGATTGCGTTGAGCTTTTAGGACCAAAATATCCCTCACTTTATCCAATGTTTGCTTCATAGGATGCACATAAAGAATTTGAATCATGAGTGATATGCGTTGCAAAGTTTTGCAGGCATATTTTTGTGGAACTTTTTGCTTGCATCCAGGCACAAAAAAATTTTGGTGAGGTCTGATTTTGGGTAGATTTATGCCTTTTCGTCCCTTGTTTCGCTGGGTTCTTTCATCCGTTGATATCACTTGGTCAAAAGGGACTAATAGCATTACACTACTCCCACAAAGTTGTCACACTTTAGGTCTTCTGAGAAGCCAATCAGCAATCAGTTCTAACTGCACACTCCAATTCAGCCGCTGTTTTCTTGGGAAGCTGTTTACGCTAAATTTGAGCCAGTTTTTCGTGATTTTGTTCCCACTTTATTTGTTTAGACTTTGAAAATATTTTGTTTTTCATACTTACATACTATCTTTCATACTTACTTTCATACTTTTTATCTTATAGATTCATTGGTAGCGATAACCCTGACACATATTTCTCAGATACTCAAAGAACAAGAGTAGCATATGAGATTTTAGAAACAGCACCTTATGGGAAAAGACAAAGGGGAGAAATAGGTATGGAACTCAGCTTTTTTCATCTTGTTGGCAGTGTTTCAGAGAAACTGCAACTCAACTTTATTCAAATTTCATCAGGAAATAAAGAGGCTTGAATCAATCTGACGTATAGCATCTGAAAGAACAAGGACAGGTTTTTTTAATACAGTAGCAACAGTTGCTCTAATTAACACCTCAGTCCAAAGCAATTAACGTCTAAGGAAATTCTATCAACCGGTAAATCAAAACAAACACGGCCGCAAAAGTTGCCCTAAAACTATTAGGGCAAACTCTCACTTTGTGGAAGCGAAAGCTGGTTTTTAAGAGAGCAGGGACGTAGAAAGCATCTCAAACTTGGAGGCGCACAACACTTCGAGGGCACTTTTTCTTAAGAAAGAGGGGGTACTTTCTAGAAATAAAAAGGGCACTTCTTTGTTGATTGCAAAATCTTGGGGGGACACGTGCCCCCAGTGCCCCCCCCCGGTTCCTACGTCTATGAAGAGAAGTTATGTGCTTATAACGGAAGAAGAAGGGTAAATCTAACGTCCTGTCTCGCGGGTGTTGTTAATTTGATTCTAGAGCTGTGTGATGATTGTTTGATTTAAGCCCTAAATACCTGAGTGTTAAATCGCCTTCTACTCGTCTTCTGAATGAAATAAACAATACCCGTGAGACAGAACGTTACATTCACCCCTCTTCTTTCGTCATAAGTACAGTGTTTCTCTTGAAAGTCGCCTTTTGCTCGCACAAAGCGAGAGTTTGTCCTGCTGGATTCGGGGCAACTCTTGTGGCCATGTTTGTTTGATTTACTGCTTGAGAGAATTCCTTTGCCTGCAGTCGTTAATCGCTTTGAATTGAGGTGTCAATTTAAGATACTGTTGCAACTGCGTCACAAAATATTTCCGCCTTCTTTTAGGAGCC
The DNA here is from genome assembly GCA_964019985.1 of Aurelia sp. 4 Dawson et al 2005. Classification (NCBI taxonomy): domain Eukaryota; kingdom Metazoa; phylum Cnidaria; class Scyphozoa; order Semaeostomeae; family Ulmaridae; genus Aurelia; species Aurelia sp. 4 Dawson et al 2005. Next base: position 14,436,577 of record OZ026509.1, read on the forward strand.
TGGTTTACATCGATATAGCTGTACCCATATTACCTTAATTGTGCAATCTTAAAAGTGTCGTGTTTCTGCTGCAGGAATTGAGCGTTTGGTTGCAGAAGGATGCTTTACTGCTGCTTATCCGCTTCATGTGGTAAGTCTGTCTCTTTTATAGCACAGGTCATTTGTTTAAAACACGCATAGTAAAGGATTTTGTGGCTCTATCGGTCGTCTGATTTCCAATGACGAAAGCTTTTCACTAGAATCCTTGTATTGTAATGACTATTTGGACATAGTAGGGGAGAGTGAGGAAAGGCAGGAAGAAACCACGATGAACACACATGTATGATTTGCGTGTACATTTTATTGCAATTATTTTGTTTCCTTTTACCCATGGAATATGGAGAAAAAATGTCAGATGGTTTTGCAGAACCACCCGATTTCGCTCAAAAGTTGTGCTCGACATTTCATCGCATGCTATCTCGTTTAATTCATGTGGGCTGCAAAAATAGGAAAAAATACAACAGATGCCAAAAATAGTTCAAGTTTGCACCTTATGTGAAGTTTTTGACCAAAATGTTATCTGTGCAGGGACCTCATAAACGCCCAAGAGAAGAAGGACCGGACAGTCCGGATGATGAACCACAAATGAGCAAAAGACAAGTAAGTGTCGCGAGATAAGTGCTTCTTTATGTTTTTCTGGTGAAAGAATTCCTTCACTTTACTAATGAAGAGCCTCGTTTTTATAACATCAAGATAACTTCTCAAAATTTTGTTTGGGATAGTTGTCTGAATTATTTACCACTGTAAGCGTCCAACAATTTGGCTAAATTTCTTCACACGATGCTTAAGTGAAGCATTGGAGAATAGACCTTTTAGCTATTCTAGGAAAGAACCTGAATCGAACGATGTTATGATGCAATTTGGAGAATTTTCGAATGTGCATAATAGTTATAGAGCCTCTAACGCCACTCGATCGAACCTCGCGTATAAAATTGTATAAAAATAACGCTCAATCCAGACTCTTTCGTAGAATAGCTAAAAGGTCTATTCATATGAAGAAATGCGGATCTGTTGGTACACAGACAAAGGCATAAGTCATATTGGATATATCATCACTAATGCTTCAACCATTCCTAACCCCATGCTCTTCAATGCAGATTTTATCTTCTTGATGTTCTTTTTAGATTTTGAAGCATTATTGGGGAAGGTGGAGTAAATGGGCGAAATATCAGCCTCTTGATCATGTCAGGTAATGTTGCATAACGCAGACTTGAAACCGAAGCATTCTTTTTATTTTGTGGTGAAAACAGTGCAGGAAAATTCAGCTAACGTTTATTCACATTTGCTTCAGATCACGTGATCGTCCTCTTGAGGGAACTTTTGTTTCATTCAAGTCAAGAACTTCGTATAATAAATAGCGATGTAGGCAGATGCATCTTACGGATTAATTTCCCAAGTGTGCGGTGGTGCATTAAACTTATGCCTTTTTGTCCCTTGTTTCCCTCTGTTCTTTGATTTGCTGATATCACTTTGTCAACAGGGACTCATAATATTACGCTTAAAAGGTAAAAGACTGACAGATCGAAGCTGGGTGAAGTTCTACATGAGATTCAACATGTTGGCTAACAAGACATTTACATCATAGTCTATATAACAATATAGCAAGACGTTTTTACATCGTTGCTTAAACGCCATGCGTTCTCTTTTGATTCACCCGGTATTTGAATATGATAATGAAATTCGATTTGTGGTTGGTTTTTCCTCATTAATGTTTAACTATTTTTAATAATCTTTCTATTGCAGAGATTATTACGGAGAAAAAATTGGATTATATTTTGCATGGCTTGGTAAGTAAACTCCGAAGCCTAGTTTTGTATTCACCCCAGGGAGGGGGCTTGACAGGTAGGGGGCCGATAACAGAGTTCAGTTCAAGGTTCATTATGAAATTCTCAAAACAAACAAGTTTCAATATAGAACATACAAACTACAGTAAAACAAACAAATAAATAACAAAGTGTATATACTAGTCACAATTTCCGGTTCAGCTTTCGAAGGGAAACCAAATCCGTTCCTTCGTTAATATAGCCTCTGCGAAGGAGAGTGATGCAAAGTCATGACAGCTAAGCTCATCGCAAAATTTTGTCGTAAATACAGTCTACAGTCTGAGGATGATTATGGAATTAAAATTTTAATCCTATCACCTGTTGCATCGTTTTGTCTTTTTAAAGGAAATTGAACGTCTTTCTCAATAGGTACCTTATCTTCTGTTGAAAAATCTTTTAGTTTAAAACGGACTCCAAACATTCCGTCATTGTAGAATTTGCTCGAAAATGTCCTAGTTTTGATTACAGCAATTGAAGATTTCCTTGGAAATCTAATGTTTTCATGCGCTGTAAGTAATCTCATGCGAGTTTGTTCGCTTGAAGTTTCAAGCACCTGTTAAATTTATAATGCTGGAAAATTCCGGATGAGCCAAGAAATGTATAGACGTTTTGAGAGCCTGCAGTTCGCTAACTGTTTGTTTGATTTCCTGAAAGATATTCTGAAGCTAAATTTTTTATTGGTGCAAATGAAAAGCATTATCTAAAGATAAGAAATCATTTTAAATTTTTTCGATATTTCATTTCATTCTCAAGTTATTTGCTGACTTTAGGGACGAGCTGATCGCGTCATCATGCTTGCAAATTACAAGGGTAATGTTTAGAAGGATTGCCGTATCTTATCTTGTCTGATGATGTTTAGAAAGGAATCTTGATAGAGAAGTATCTTAATTGAAAAGTTTCTTGATTAGAGTTCCCTTTGTAAACATAGGCAAACTTGTCAACTTTCTTAACTTTCTGCAAACAAAATGACGTTATCCGCCAATCATAAAAAAATAGTGGATGACTCGAAAATGAAACATGATATTGAATAATTAAAAGGTTTTTGCCATTCATTATTACTTGACTGAAGTTTCACGAGCGAGGCAATGCAGAATCCCGCCACTCCCAACGGTTAATCGCACATTTCCTTCAGATTTGGGTATAACGATACAAGGACGCGCTTTTGTCGCCACAGCAACTGCTTTAGGCCTGTGAGATTTGCAATAAACTCAAACAACATGACAGTAACAGAATGTGTTTGACTAAATGATACGAGTTAAATTAGATGCTGTCAGGTAATTAAACTCGTAATAACCGGTTTTGTCATTGAACGGAAAAATATAAAGGCCTCAGTCTTAATGCACAGACCTCGCAAGCTCAGTCTGTACTTTAAGACGTCGGGCTTTGTATATTTTCAAAATAACCAATAAAAGAAATGCTCATTTCTCGAAGATCTACAAGATGGTAGCAACGGGGTAGCAACCAAAAGTATATGGCTTTTAAGGTTCACTATTTAAGATATTTGATGGTATCATAATTTCAAAACTAGCAGTTCTTTTTTATCTATCTTTGCTCTATGGCAGGACAATACACCGCTTGGCTTATACTTCCTTCGTTCGTTGGTTTATTGGTCTTTTTGTATGGATGTTTAACAATAAATTCATCGGACAACACAGATGCGTAAGTTTTTATTTCCTTGTCGTACTTCTTCTAAGCACGCTTTTGTGCCGCAGACTTTTATTTTCAGAAACTCATTTACAACGAGCTAGTACCAGCATAGACTGATGACGATGAGTACTGGTGACGATGAGTCTCTTGTTGCCCTGTGCTCTTTGATTTGATGATGGCGCTTCGAGCAATAAAGACTCATAGTATTATTCTGAAAAACTTGGCCCTATTTAGGCCCAATCTTCGCAATTCCTCCAGTACCAATCAGATTGCAAGATTTGTGAATTACTATTGTTAAGGTGTAAATGTGATAACGTTTTCGATTTGATTTAAGAATGAAAACACTCCCACGGGATGGAGATTCGAGTCTGTGATTCTTTCGTAATTCCATTGATGATTGAAGAAAATAGGGCTAAGTTTTTCACTGTTTCATTTTGAGTCCCTCTTGAGCAAGGTTTACCGCAGGGATACAAGGGACTCATCGTCATCAGTCTAGTACCAGCATTTGGATAGTTGAAGAAACTTCAGCAAAGACTCTTGTCGTTATGCGAGTTTTTACTGTAGCTAGTTAAATACCGTAATACAAGAAACTGAGGTAATTATTCTACACAAGCCTTTTCCCGGTAATATCCAGAAATCGTTAGATTTTGTTGTTATGATTTCAGGATAGACATTTGTAAAGCAAAGAACTGGACTTATCGAATGTGTCCTCGTTGTGATGAAAACCTTGGTTGTAAATATTGGGATTTGAAGAAGAGTTGCACCTTGGCAAAGGTAAATGTGTATTTAGTTTTTTAGTATAAACGTTAAATCGCTTGACGAAGACTGCACAGATGGCAAGCGATTGCAACTTCAAAACTGGCTGAAACATAAGAGAACTTTGGGGCTCTCTCGTTCATATCTATAATTATATCTATTTCGTTTTCATTTTTCATTTTACAATTTTTATACAGGGTAAGTTTCAACGTATAAATATAATTGATTTACAGACTTCCCTGTTTACAAAAGAAGAATTGAAAATTTACAGTGATTTTGAAAGAATCTATGTATATGATTAAAAACATCAAAAAAGAAGGGAAAGTCTGGTAATGCTCAAATCGGCCATTTTTCAATGACTTCTGGAATACTGTAGGTGACTGTCATCTGACTTATGCCTATTGCCTTTCAGGTGTCATACCTATTTGACAATGCATCGACGGTATTCTTCGCAGTGTTTGTGTCTTTTTGGGGTAAGTCCTCACATTTATTTTGAGGGCAGGAAGTTCCATGGGATGAAACTTTTGCGTTTGTCGCATTTTTGGCCGAGATCCGCGCAAGTATATTTGGAAAAATTTCCTGAAATGTAAAGATTGCAAAAGTGTGTTTCCGTGAAATCTCCTGAACTTTTAGATAAGATATTTATATCATCAAGTAGCCCTCCTCTCTTGTAAGCTCCTTCATTCTGAACAAAATTTTGGGTAAGCCCCACTCTCAATCTAGATGCAAGCTACTTTTCAAGATACTTTCCAAGATACTTGCCTTCAGTATTAGATGCAAGATACTTTTCAAGATACTTTCCAAGATACTTGCTTTCAGTATTAAATGCAAGATACTTTCCAAGATACTTTCCAAGATACTTGCCTTCAGTATTAGATGCAAGATACTTTCCAAGATACTTTCCAAGATACTTGCCTTCAGTATTAGATGCAAGATACTTTTCAAGATACTTTCCAAGATACTTGCTTTCAGTATTAGATGCAAGATACTTTCCAAGATACTTGCTTTCAGTATTAAATGCAAGATACTTTTCAAGGTACTTTCCAAGATACTTGCCTTCAGTATTAGACGCAAGATACTTTTCAAGATACTTTCCAAGATACTTACTTTCAGTATTACATGCAAGATACGTTCCAAGATACTTTCCAAGATACTTGCCTTCAGTATTAGATGCAAGATACTTTCCAAGATACTTTCCAAGATACTTGCCTTCAGTATTAGATGCAAGATACTTTTCAAGATACTTTCCAAGATACTTGCTTTCAGTATTAGATGCAAGATACTTTCCAAGATACTTGCTTTCAGTATTAAATGCAAGATACTTTCCAAGATACTTGCTTTCAGTATTAGATGCAAGATACTTTTCAAGATACTTTCCAAGATACTTGCTTTCAGTATTAAATGCAAGATACTTTTCAAGATACTTGCTTTCAGTATTAGATGCAAGATACTTTTCAAGATACTTTCCAAGATACTTGCTTTCAGTATTAGATGCAAGATACTTTTCGAGATACTTTCCAAGATACTTGCCTTCAGTATTAGATGCAGGATACTTTTCAAGATACTTTCCAAGATACTTGCTTTCAGTATTAAATGCAAGATGCTTTCCAAGATACTTTCCAAGATACTTGCTTTCAGTATTAGATGCAAGATACTTTCCAAGATACTTGCTTTCAGTATTAGATGCAAGATACTTTTCAAGATACTTTCCAAGATACTTGCTTTCAGTATTAGATGCAAGATACTTTCCAAGATACTTGCTTTCAGTATTAGATGCGAGATACTTTTCAAGATACTTTCCAAGATACTTGCTTTCAGTATTAGATGCAAGATACTTTTTACTCACCCGGTATTTCCTGCATTCCATAGCTGTGTTTTTCTTGGAATTCTGGAAGCGAAAAGAAATCACACTTGCATATCAATGGGATTGTTTGGGATATGAATCCGAGGAAGAAAGACCCAGACCGACATTTGCTGCTCTTGCACCGACTGTGGAGCGGAATCCGGTCACTGGCATCCTTGAACCGCATTTTCCAGATGACAAAAGGAAACCCCGATTATTCTCAGGAATCCTTATCATTGTTACTATGGTGAGTCAGACTTATTATGTTAAGCCCCAGTTTTTGGCACCACCCACCAACGCTGCTTACTACTTGGATGGTAGCAATTACTACGATTACACGTAATAAGTCTAGTGGCGAGTCAACAGAAACTAAGCTCTTATCGTTTGGTAAATGGTTTGCCAGAAGAATTTTTTGTGGCAATCACTTGAAAGAAGGGCCTAATTCCACAATATTTTGACACAAGCTAGACTTGTGCCTTTTCGCACCGTGTTTCCCTGCGTTCTTCGATTTGCCAATATCACTTGGTCAAAGGGGACTCATAGTCACAGTGGCCTAAACTGACAGGAGTTTTTTTTACATTCCAATAAAAATTTCCAATACGAATTTACTACTTACATTACTTACACAATACTTAACGACACTACGAGGGCGATGCCACTGGGTGCAAAGTGCTATGACTATTCCGTTGCATCACAAAAAAACTAAGACGACTTACATATGAATTATATACAAAAGGAAAATAAATACAAGACGTGAAAAAGAAACAAAGAACACTACACTCTGTCTCAAACTAGATATCAGGTGAAAAATGTTCACGAATAATAGCAAACAAGATGTTGCTGCTTTTTTGGGTAATTTTGCGTTTCCACAGATCTCACAAGTTTCCACAGATGGCAGGAGTTCTCATACACTCCACAAAATCACCTTGAAGTCTGGCTTAAAGAACCTGAAAATTGAATTACGTCAATTTTTTAAAATTTTGCAAGAATTCGAATCCTATTACTTCATTGATATAGTTGATTTTTTTCTGTTTTAGGTATCTTTGGTATTAATCTTCATGATCGGTGTGATTGTATACAAACTATTGGTTTACCGTCCATTAGCAAGAAATTCTCTCACATCATCACATGCACTTCAGATTGCAAATATGTCTGGAGCTGTTTGTAACTTGATTTGTATCATGATCCTGTCTCGGGTATGTATTGACTTTCAACACAGTTGACAATCTGTACTTTTACCCACCGATTACTTTGAATGGCTTAACTGACCGTGCTGATTTCTTTATTATCGCGTATTACCGGACTTTCTCTAGTTTCAAATGGGATCTTTGTAATTTGATATGTCTTATGACCCTGTTTTGGGTATGTTTTGGTTATTTACACTCCTTGTAAACGCCAGTCACCTTGAAGGTACGAAACCGGGGCTGAAAGGGCCTGAAAGTGCTGATTTTTGTGTCGAGTAAGACCGGACTGATTCTAGTTTGAAATAGGCATTTTCTAGATTGATGTGTTTTATGATCCTTTCTCGGGTTTTTCTCAATTCTTAACACAATGGGTAGTCGGTACTTTCACGCACCGATGTCCTTGCATGCACAAAACTGACCGGGCTCATTCCATTGTTGAGTAAGACCGAGCTGGTACTTTTGCAAACTGATTGCCTTGCTTGTACGAAACCGACCAGGGTCATTCTAGTATCAAGTAAAACTGCATTGATTCTAGTTTCGAGTAGGCAGTTTGTAGCTTGATATTTGTTATAACCGCTTTCTGATTACTGCCCGGATGCCGTTACCCGCATTGACGAAAGCGACAAGACTTAGAGCTGTGTGCCTCTACGCACAATGAGGCGTATTCTTTATACTTCTTCTGAAAACTACCGAGATCCAAGAGATCCCAAAGAGCTTCATCAAACACAACAGGCTGATTTTATACCCCATTCACACTGGCAAGCTAAACCAGCTTAGTCTAAGCGAGGTTAGATTTTAACCAATCAAATGCATTATATTTGCTGGACCAACCAATAACAAGGCCATTCGACTTCCTGGTTTATTTAAGTGGTTTGACTTGGCCAGTGTGAATGGGATATCAAGCATACACATGTAGGTCTTCATCCAGCTATTTATCGCTATCAACAGATTTTGATACTGGTATTTTTCTTCCTCGTAGGTTTATGAAAAAGTAGCGCTGGCATTAACTCACTGGGGTATGATCAATATTTTATTTTCTTGATGTGATTCGTATCAGGACATCGTAGATTTCGCCTAACCTCGTACGGAATAAGATCGCTTAGAAAAGAGGCTATGTACTGATTTGTCAATTCTTATAAGAAAGAAATGCATCTGATATCAAACATGTTGAACAGCATAAATCCTTAAATGAGCTCACGGGGGCCTATTTTTAAGAAGAAAGTTTGGATGGAGCCTTATTCGATGGGAGAGGGGCTTATCCAAGAGGTTTTGAATGATAAGGCATTTTTGATGGCATACTGCGATGTCTGATAAAGGTATGGAGAAAACTGAAAAACGCATCCATTTTGAGCTAGAATTAACAGGAAATGATAACACAAGAAGTGAACTGTAGCGACAATGAACATGATACCAAAGACATATAACGTATGAATTTATGTAAGTTTCATCCTCTTATGGAATTACAAATACCCTCGATGGGTCCCATCAAAAGGGGACTTATTTGAGTTTTAAAGTGGGTGCTAATTCGATGATTTGTGGTACTTTTCAACTTCAGTAATAGTTGAACATTTTGTTACACTGCTTGCAATTATGAGCTCTCTTTTTTACCACTAATACGTTTAGATTTAAGTGAATGTTGAATAACATATCTTATGAAACAATGTTCCAATCGGTCAGAAATTATTTTGATTCCTTGATGTAATTATTTTTGTCTTCAGAAATGCACAGAACGCAAACAGAGTATGAAGATAATCTGACGTTCAAAGTCTTCGTCTTCCAGTTCGTGAATTTCTACGCGTCCATCTTCTACATTGCTTTCTTCAAGGGAAAGTATGTTGAAAAACCTATACCTTTTCCATTTTGCATTCATGACCTGATCTAGGAGTCGGAGCATTCTGGAGCATTGGAAAGTTGCAAGCGTTCCATGATTTCAGGACTATAGAAGATTCTCACATCAAGCTACCGACTTGCATAAGTTACTATTGCCCACGGTTGTAAACATTTTCACAGCATTTGATGTGGGGAAACCCATTGCGAGGCACTTGCTGACTACTGTCATTGCTATTTCTAAGCTTATAAAGTGGTCTATGAATTGCTGATAATATATTTATTCTTGTTTCAGAATGATAGGGTATCCTGGCCATTATAACAAATTAATGGGTCTTCGACAAGAAGAGGTAAACCATGTCTTTTTTAGTGCTCTTTGATTTCTACGCCTTTGAGCATGGGCAGTTCGGACACTTTTGTTGTGATTCCCGAACTGCTCATGATATGGCAAAGTAAGATGATTTACTTACCAGTTGTCAAGCCAAATTTAGTCAAATATTTCTTTTTTTGGTAAAACATGGGCTTAGCCCTAAAAGAGCGGATGCAGCAACAACACTCCTCCTCTAAAACTAACCTTTACGAACTGCCCCTGCGATGACGAATCTCTTCATCACTAGGCTCGTCACTGCCGGGCAGTTCGTATGGGTTAGTTTGGGAGGCGGAAAGCTGTTGCTATTCCGCCATTCAGAATCTGATCTTTGGGCCTAAGCTCATGTTTCTACAACGACAGGGTACAGGAACAAATAAACAAACAGCATATCGCTTGATTTGGCTTGGTAACTGGTAAGTGAATCATCTCATTACATTGCTATATCATGGGTAGTGCTGGAATCACAACAGCAGTGTCCAAACTACCCATGGTTTGAGTTGCTACATTCTATTGCGTTAGAGGCATTTCAAGATAACTATTATCGACTTTTTTTGCTTAATACGTCGCCACACGTTTCTCCGTTATTTGAACGTATTTCGTCATCTTTTATCGCGTTGTAGTGTGGACCTGGTGGCTGCCTTATCGAGCTTGCTCAACAACTTGTTATTATCATGGTTGGAAAGCAAGTCATTGGAAATGTTCAAGAAGTGGCCATTCCGTACGTTGTTTCATTTCGATTTGAACTGAATTTTTTTGTGGTAATCCACTCAATATTTACAGTACAAGTAGGTGTCTCAAATGATGTTTGCCAAAGTACTCTCGAGTGCCGAATAATCGTCCCCCGTCTTGCTTATTAATTTTGAAAAATTTTCTTACCCGGCCACTTTTATTCCAACCCCCTCCTTTTATTAAATTTTGGAAAACTGAAATGGCAGTAAGCATGATTTCTGAATAAACGCAAGAAAAAGTATAAAGAAGTGCATTCAACTTAACCAGAGTTCAAAAGTAAATGTATCAGTAACATCACTGTTCACATAAATATATAAAAGAGACGTGTTTAGCTAAGAAAACGACTATTTTCTGTTTCTCCAAAAACACCGATTGTTCTTACCCCCTGATTATTCTCACCCTCCTTCGTTTATCCGGTACTCAAGAGAATACTTTCTTAAGTTAAGGAGCAATTTGAATCAAACACCAATCAATGACTTATCAAAATTTGCTTCAAAGTAAATTGTCTAGAACTCCAGAAACGTGTCACCGATCTTTATGAAATAAATTTGTGAACTTAAGTTTGCTCTTGAGCTTCAGGATAAGACATGACTCATTAAAATCGGAGCTACATTCATGATTTTATGGCTCTGCAAACGATGATACGTCATTTTCGGACCAACGGTACTTCACAAGGGACAATGTAAGATTTGATAATAATTAGGAATACTATAAAGGCTCTGTTTCAACCAGCATGCTCTGCGCGTGCCGTTCTTAGTTGGCCTTTGTAGGCGCCATTTTCATGGGCATAACAATGCCGATTGCAAATGCCAACCTAGAGATGTTGATATTGGCTTAAAGGATTTGTATTCTCAGAGTTCTAACGCAGATTTTGCTTCAATATTTTCGGAGTGCTTTTTTAAGAATAGAATGGTCCTTTTATTTTGGACAGGCTGATAAAGCAAAAATTGGCAAAAAGAAAAAGAGGCAAAAAGAACGTTGTATTGAAACCAAGATGGGAGGATGACTATGAACTTGTTGAAAATGAAGGTTTATTCGCTGAATATTTGGAAATGGGTGAGAAATTTTGATTCGTTTGTACTAGATAATTTGATTCTTAGCTGAGCGTATTTAGAATTCGTTATCTTACAGTGTGAGGCAGAAAATGTCGGCCTTTTGAAACTCCATAGAATCAAGATTACTTGATTGAATGAAATGAATCGACTAGACGATTACGCAAAAGATGGTGACAAGGAACTTTTTACTGAGATACATTGCGTTCTTCAATCCAGTCCTCATAGAATAGTGAAAGATTTGCATTTAGAACGCAAATGTATCTTGTTAAAAGTTCCTCGCCCCCATCCTTAATGTAATGGTCTATTCTGCTTCATAACAGAAAGAACAGAACATTTTTGTCCTTTTCCCACGTTTTCATGAGCACTGGAAGTGGCTGGTATGCTGGACTTTACGAAAATTGCAAGGTTGCGAAGTAATACAAAAGGCTTTAAAACGTGATCAAATCATAAAAGAACACTTAACAATCGATGAGATACAATTTGCCACTTGTGAGAGATGTCCTTTCCGTATCTATTGCCATGGGATTGAAAATCTTCATTATTTGCTTTAAAATATATCTTGTATAACTCCTGGGAGAGGTTAAATAATAAAGTTTTGTGCGAGGAGCTTTGAGCTTCCTAACAATTTGATCGTTTTTTCAGTGTTCTTGTAACGTCTTGCTGTTTTTGACGAATGCTCCCCCATAACATCCCCTTTCTTATTATTTTACAGTGATCCAGTTTGGTTTCATTACAATCTTCGTTGCTGCATTCCCATTGGCTCCATTCTTTGCTTTGGCCAACAACATTTTCGAGATCCGTATCGACAGTAACAAGCTCGTATGTGAAACGAGGCGACCAATAGCTGAGAGAGCCCAAGATCTTGGTGTTTGGTTCAATATCTTAGAAGCCGTCGCAAAGATTGCTGTTATTAGTAATGTAAGTCGCAAATTTTCAAAGTTGATTGCGATCGTGCAAATTTTATTGGCCTATTCTTTTGAATAAATCTCTTAAAGGGAGTAAAAAGACCAGCATGCTTTGCGAGAAGTCAACAACTTTCTCTCCACAGCTTCCAGAATATCTGACTGTATGAAATTCACGAAAACAAAAACAAACGATTGCAAAGGTTGCTGGTCTTTGTACTCCCTTTAAACGGCACTTCAGACAACTTTCCATAGTTCCAGCGAAACTATTCTTGAAATCTTTTGAAGTTGCCCGCCAGTCCCTATGAATTTATCTTTGTTTGTTAAGGAATTTGTCTAGCTTTTTCAATAACTGTGTCCCCATGTGAGTTCAAACGACTTTTTCTGCACGCTCCACTTAGAAATGCCAGTACTTTAGGATATATTGAGAGAATGAATGCAGACAACTCTTCATCTTGGCCTAACTTCATACACAGTGAGGTAACTTTCCAGTTTTAATATTTCGAAACTTTGTTATTGATATCAGAGTTAGTCAAGGCTATAGTGTTCAAAATGAACCTATTGCAGTTTTTCATTACTTGGTTATTCGTTGTGCTTAGTGTCAATTAGATTAAGATTTTCGATGTGTATGATGTTTCACTGTGTATGTACGGCACTACTCCAGGTACGTGACTTTTCTTGTTCCAGTTCTCAAGCAGGGCTCAATAAACTTTTTCCTTCCTGGTAGCAAGTTAAGTACTTTCGTTTCTTCTTACACAATTTCTTCTTCTTTCCCTATATACCGCCCCCTTTCTATCCCGAATCCTTTCTCTACTTCTTTCTTTTCCCTCTTTTCCCTTTCCTTCCATCTCTTTTTCCCTTGCTCCTATTTTCCTTCCTGGGAAATTTGAGGATTTCAGCTATCTTCCTGGTAGCGCCGCTACCACGCTACTTCGTTTTTTGAGCCCTGTCTCAAGATGTTGAGAGTTGAATACTTTATTTCGGTTGCGTCACGAAGGGATCAATTAATCAATAATCTCATTTCCCATCAATGGACCACAATTTCCCCATCAGTAAAGTGCCGTTTTCAGAGAGAATACTGAGTCTATATGGAAAATATATCCAATCATGGACCACTTAAAATTGATCTTGAATTATATGCCAATTGAAGATATTTTGAGCGCCATTTGGATCGATTTTTCACCAGTCAAACATCCTTGAAATATGCCCCGTCGTGTCCTGAAAAGGGGGGATGTGTCTGAAGAAGGTAATCAATGCGGCTGTATGTGGAAACTGCCTAAAACATTGCATTTAAAACGAGTTTAGTTTTGTAAGTGAACACTCGAAAGCAAAAGGCTGGTTTCCATATGATCATAACAGTCGGCGACCTACTGCAACACATCGGTGACATATGGAAACGATCAATGTTACGATCATATGGAAACCAGGCTTAACTTCGTATTTTTCAAAGCATCTCTTACGATTTTGACCTTGTCTTTTCTCACAGGCATTCTTGATTGCATTCACTTCAAACTTTCTGCCAAGACTTCTTTATCGCTATAATATCTCGGAAGATGGATCACTAAAGGGTTATCTGAACTATAGTCTTGCTTGGGCACCTCCAAATACCACAAAACTACCCTGCAGGTTTGTGTGCTCTTATGCTTTTACCTGTTATTCTTAAGGACCCATAGGTAACCATGATCCTTCGTGGCGCCAAAGTCGACTTTCGTATTATCTGAAAGTCGTTTTTGGCCTAAACTCCCTTTGTCTTTCGTTTCATTCGGTGAACAAAGGGTCATGGTTAGCAATGGGTCTTTGAAGGACAAGTCCAGAGTTGGTATGATTGTTGATTATTCACGAGATTACACTGATGTGAATGTTGTGTAGTGCTTTTTTTCAATTTATTTCTCTTTTTTAATTTGCGAAACTACATATTTCAATCTGCTAAGAAGTGCAAAATGACGTTATTTATATGACGTCACTTCACGTTGACCTGAACGAGGCTGCCAAATGTGTTGATATCATACCACTCACATTGCTAGCCTCCTTATCGCGCCTTCGCACACTCGTGCGAATTACAAAATGGCGACGATATTTGGCCTAACTTACGAAGATTAATCATCCAATTTAGGAAAGTTTGAAACATGAAAACTTGGAAAGAACTCACAACTGGTGTTCAGCAGTTCGCAAATTTGCTTTTTAACAATAATTTTATCAACCCCAGACTTGTCCTTTAAAGCTTGACTATCGCTATAATTACATTCCTAGCCCCACTTCATCCGTTGTCTTCTAACGTTATGAGTGACAGTCGTCAGATCCCTTTGTTTTTCCTTGCTATGGTCAGTTACACCTTGTCCTAGACTGATGGCGATCAGTCCCTTGTATCCCTGCGATAAACCTTGCTCAAGAGGGACTCATAATGAAACAGTGAAAAACTTGGCCCTATTTTCTTTAATTATCAATAGAATTATGAAAGAATCACGGCTTCGAATCTCCATCCCCTGGGAGTGTTTTCAATAGACGATTACGCTAAAGATGGCGGCGGAGAACTTTTTACCAAGATGCATTGCGTTCTAATTACGAATCCTTAACGATTCTGTAGGAATTCGATTAAGGCACGCAATGCATCTTGGTGAAAAGTTCCCTGCCGCCGTCTTTAGCGTAATCGTCTATTCTTCAATCGAATCGAAAATTCTATCACATGTACACCATAACAATAGTTATTCACAAATCTCACAATCTGATTGGTACTGGAGGAATTGCGAAAAGTCTTTCAGAGTAATACAACGAGTCTCTGTTGCCCGAAGCACCATCATCAAGTCAAAGAGCACAGGGCAACAAGAGACTAATCGTCTTCAGTCTACCCTTGTCCGCCTTGAAAGACTTTCAAAGGGAAACCGCGCTAATCCTCATAAGTGAACGATACATGCGAGGCTGTCAACTGAATTATTGGCTGCCAATAATTTAGGCACACTTTATAAAGCTATAATGATGGTTCAGTCTGAGTTTACTGAATAACATAGAATCATAACTACCGTTATTTCATTTTCTTTTTTCTGGAATTGAAGATAGAAGAAAATATGCCGGTTGTCTCAAAAATATTGTGTCCTGTTTGTGTGGCTACTGTGGAGGAGTTGTAGATCCAATTATCTTGGTTTTTACAAAGTTGCGTATCTCAGGCTACAACTTAAAATTTGAGACCTTGTTTGAGTCAGTCTCACAAGTGGTTGCTGATTTATGACAAAGAAAAGGCAAACATCAATATGTGCAAAGATTCTTCAGAATTTCCAAGAATTCTTCACTCAAGTAGATGAGGAGAGTTTGTGAAGGATAATTTTGAATTTCCAGTTTAGTTGGAATATTAGACCTTTTCAGCACATCATGACCAGCAGTAGACTTGCCCCAAGTCTATTTCGTCATCTGTAATAAGTCTGCCTGATAGAGTGAACAACGAAACACTTCTTCCCTTTTCCCCTTCCCTTTCCCTTTCCCCTTCCCATTTTTTTCTTGACGAAATAGACTTGGGGCAAGTCTAGACCAGCAGAGATATTTGCATAACATAATGTGACTTAACAGCATATTTTCCCCATTTGCCATGTTCCCAGAAAGGAAAGTATTTTTTGTACCTATGGTTAGGATTCAACGGTTTTCCTCCAAGTACAGGTGTATTTTTGTTGTTGTTCTTTACAGGAATTCACGCATTCTCTCCTGAGATAACGATGATTTTGTTCCGTTAATGGATTTAGTACGATAAGTCGGTCGTTCAAAGCTATTTTTTTCAAGAGAAATTTCTACCTGTTGTTTTAGGTACAGGGAATTCAGAGCAAGAGATGGCAGTTTGACGATATTCTATTGGCATCTCCTCGCTTTAAAGCTTGGCTTTGTCATACTATTTGAGGTTCGTATCAAAGCATCTGTTCTTTATACCTTATGTAAGTCTGCAGTGCTGGAAACATGACGCCTTGGTGCTTTACATTAGATTTGGAGGAACATTCTGCAGGTTTGTTTAGCAAGTCTGCACATTTTTGCATGAAAACGCTCTGATATTCTCCTTCGTGGCAGTGAGGAGAAGAAATTAGTTAATCAGTTACTTAGAAGTCGTTAGTTAGGCCTAAACTTTGCAGTAACTGCACGAATAAGGTATTTTTTTAAAGCAGAACAGAAATTCCTTGAAATCTGTGAGAAACTGGCCTTCGTGACGATATCATGAACAGTTCAGCAAATTCAACCAGTTTGCTTGACAATATTCTTGCAACTTCTCTATTGTCTTGCAGCACTTTGTATTCGCAACTCATATGTTGATCGACTTCCTCGTACCAGACATCCCGGAGAGCCTCGATATCGCAATCAAGAGAGAGGCTTACATCGCCAAGCGTGCAATGTCTGAAGGTCATGCTCTTGCAGAAACTGACACCGGAGATGAACTTGACGATCGAAATATTGATGTAAAGGTACAGTAGTTTGAGTCCAAATATCGTCGCAATGGTGCTGAAAGGTTGTATTTTGACATTGGGCAGAAAAGAGGCTAGTGAAAATCGATTGAAAATGAGGCGAAAATATCAGGCACCTAGTTTTGATAAAATGTTGCCTTTTGAAAAGAGGCTGGTGAAAAGTCGTATGAGAAGGAGGCAAAAAGATTAAGCGCCTCGTTTTGATAATGTGTAATGTGCCCCTTCGAAAAGAGGCTGGTGTAAAATCGTTTGAAAACTGGGCGAAAAATCAAACACCTGCTTTTGACAAGGTGTTCTCCATTTTAAAAAATTTGATTCTCGCACGCAGGAGGCCTCATTAAAGGGGCTCCTCGCCACATTGTAGATAAAGCTGTAAACACTATTGTTTTAGGCACGTGTTCATTGTTATCCGTAGTCTCTCGACCTTGAAAATCTACTTACATCCGAGTTATCGTGATAACTGGTACTGTGAAGAAGAAAGCTTTATCTTCAAACTACTGCTCAGGCTGAATTCCAGTGTTGCGGCCTCATAAACGCAGATGTGTTTACTGTATCTAGGGAATTATAGGGTTGCCTTGCATGCACTAAAGGGGCTGGGTCATGTATTCGTAAACAAACTTTTTATCTCTATAATCTATATACTTTGGTGGATGGGGTGAATCCACAATAAAATTACCTCTAAAAATTCATCAATATCTCTGCAATCGTACAGCATACGAGTGTTTCGTTTGTTTCTCTACGAAATTGAAGACTCCATCTTCAAAATAACACTTTCATTTTGAAAATAGTAATGGAATATCTCTGTGATATGGGCTATCAGAAATACTGCAGTGTGGTCGTTTTGAGAGAACTTTGTTTAATTTACATGACCGAGATCCTTTAAAGGTTAAGTGTGGCCCAGGTGAATGGAAGATTAGAATAAAGTTCTTGTGAATGCTAGTGATTTCTTTCATCTCTGTTGAGTCTTGTTCACTGCCTTCCATCACAGCTTTGTTTCGGTTCCTGGACGCAATCAAATTGAATTTCCACGCCCCATGTAAATTCGGATTCTGCATACGACGTTCGTGTGGGCCTTTTACATCTAATTCTTGACTCTCATGTACCATCTATTGATCCTTTTTATTTCTCTTAGTACCTATTTATTTATCAATATTTCGTCAAAGTTATTTACGCCTATGCACCAGAATGTTTGGTCTTGATTAGTTTCATTTCGGGGGGTAATCGTTGCATTTATGTAAACGTTCGAATATACTGAAATAACTTTTTTGCTTTTCACACCCCCCCGCATAGGGGTAAATTGTACTGGATTTAACTTGCAAGGAATGGTTACGCCTGGTTTAAAACAGTAACGTTGCTCGTTGTTTTTGTAAACGGCAAAAACAACGAGCAACGTTACTGTTTCAAACCAGGCGTAACTATTGTGTGGCCTCGGTGGCACAGTGGTAAGGCGTCGGGCTCACGATCCAAGGGTCGTGTGCTCAAAACCGACACTGGCCATATTTGAGGATAGCATCCTTGGGCAAGGTGTTAACACAAATTGTGCCTCTCTCCACCCAGGAGTATAAATGGGTTTCTGGTCCGTAGTTATGAGCGCCGTCTGTGGCTGCACCCTGCTATATGCTACTAAGCATAGTGACCAGGGGGTAAGGTATAAAGTCGTTTTAGTAGCCTTTGGCTAGATAAAAGACTATAAAACTACTACTTACTTACTTACTTACTTACTTACTTACTTACTTACTTACTTACTTACTTACTTACTTACTTACTAAACAAACCGGCATCCATTGCAGCCTTATTTGTAAACGTGGCGTGATTTCATGCTGCCTGTAAAAATGATTTTTAGATGTCACTCAAATAAGCAGCACATCACTGCAGTTCCAAATGCGGTCATATTTCCCCTTTTGTGTGTTAAGAATTGGGCATACGTTGAATGAAATGCGCGCCAGCCTTGAAGAATACTGAGTCGTAACGTTTACTGCTTTGCTCGAATCATGCTAAACACTGGAAGACTGGGGGGTGTGGTTGAGTTACAAATGTAGCTCCTTCCAGTTCCCAATTTATCTTTGTGTGCTCCTCGGCTTGCCCTGCAGCTAAACCCCCCTAAAAGAAACATCCTTCTTATCATGTACCCGCAAGGCTTTTTATTTATATCTTATGGTTTTTATGTAGTAAAATGTATCTTCGAGTTGGGTTAGATTAATGTTGAAATAAAAGACTAGTTAGGGAGAATAACTAGATTATTTTGATGACTATCGTAAAGGGTATAATGCAGTTTAGATGACATTGTATCGTAGGTATTTCATGCAGGGATCGATCCCCGTCAAGCGGCCGAAAACAAGAAAGGTTCAGGGAGTAAATGATAACATTTTCATTGTCTGGTCATAGACCTTTTAGCTATACTGAACGTGGGTAGTTAGACACCGCACGCAGTTGGGTTTCATTTTCGCTTTGTTATTTTGCGCAGGATCAAACTTTTTGCTGATTGATTTTTTTTTTATTTTCTATCTTATTATGAAGGAGCTAGCGTAAGAGATGGAGGAAGAAAGAAAGGAAACAATCTTCAGAGCTCCTCCGCAGAAACATTTAAGTTTTCCTCAGCAGGAGCACATACGCAGGAAAATAGCTACGGTGTCTAACTATCCATGCTCTGAAAAGAATTAGAATCGAAAGATGTTTTAATACATTTTGTAGAATCTCGCTTGATGGAAATAACGCTCGATCCAGGCCCTTTTTTAGAATAGCTAGAGGGTTAGAGAGTCCATTCAACCAGGTGAGTCAAAAAAAGTGTTTGCCTTTGGTGGGCATTCAAAATTGAAATGTTAAAGGTCGTGTCACTGAACCTTAGTTTATCAAGGATCTCCCATTTTTGTTCAGCAATGCGAGAAAACGCAGAAATTAAGGCAAAAATGTCCCAGGTAAAGAACCTGCTTTGACAGTATAAGTTTTTGCGCCTACCAACGCTTAATTTTCCTAAGATTTTACCAGAATTTCTTGTCAACATGGACACTATTGGGAGTGTCTTGCTACCGACAACCCCTTGTAGCTATGGTTTCCGATTGGTAGCCTTCAGAAACTACCGTGTTCGAGCATGGGTGGTGGATGCCGCAGTTCTGCTTCTTTGCCGCATCTGTTCTTTTGCAGAAGAAAAAATTATTATCTGCTAAGGAGGAGCCTGCGTAATCACGGAGCCAGATCGGAGGAACCTTAAAATTTTTCGACTACCACATCAACTTCTTTTCCATTCAACAACTTCGACCGCTCCTCCGCAAAAATATGTAAATTGTGCTTATATGGTGCACCAGTGTCCAAGCACCCATGATTTGAGAATTTGTTTCGATTCCTGCATACACAAAGTTGTTAATGGAATTCTTGTTAAGAATTATCGCAAACGTGTAGTATCCTAAGTTTAGTAGAATTATGATAATAAAGGTGACGATGATGATGATAATTATGATGATTATGTTTATCTCTTGAATCTCACTGAAAACTGATAGCTTTTTGGTCCATTAAGGGCTTTACCTCAGAGCTCTTTAAAAACAGCAAATTTTGGTGAAAGGTGAGCCTTTTGCTTTACTCTCTGGTCAGAAATAAACAACTTAAGAAAATAGCTGATTTGCACGAAATAAAGGTCAGCTTATTTTTTTAATTTTTGTTAGGCTCTGGTACCCAGGGTAAGGCAATAGAATGCCTTTTTGCCAAAAAAGGCACTTCCCGAAAGAATCGATTTTTTAGAAAAAAATAAGGTTATAGCCATGCTTTTTCGCGAAAATAGGCCCATTTCCAAAATATCAATTTTTGGACAAAAAGCAAGGCTATAGCCCATGCTTTTTCGCGAAAATAGGCCAATTTTAAAAATATCAATTTTTGGACAAAAAGTAAGGCTATAGCCCATGCTTTTTCGCGAAAATAGGCCCATTTCGAAAATATCAATTTTTGGGCAAAAAGTAAGGCTATAGCCCATGCTTTTTCGCGAAAATAGGCCCATTTCCAAAATCTCAATTTTTAGACAAAAAGTGAGGCTATAGCCCATGCATTTTCGCGAATATAGGCCCATTTCGAAAATATCAATTTTTGGACAAAAAGTAAGGCTATAGCCCATGCTTTTTCGTGAAAATAGGCCCATTTCGAAAATATCAATTTTTGGGCAAAAAGTAAGGCTATAGCCCATGCTTTTTCGCAAAAATAGGCCCATTTCGAAAATATCAATTTTTGGGCAAAAACTAGGGCTATAGCCCATACTTTTTCGCGAAAATAGGCCCATTTCAAATATATCAATTTTTGGGCAAAAAGTAAGGCTATAGCCCATGCTTTTTCGCGAAAATAGGCCCTTTTCCAAAATATCAATTTTTGGGCAAAAGTAAGGCTATAGCCCATGCTTTTCGCGAAACTAGGCCAATTTCTGAAAAAACAATTTTTGGGCAAAAACTAGGGCTATAGCCCATACTTTTTCGCGAAAAAAGGCCGTTTTCGAAAATATCAATTTTTTGGGCAAAAAGTAAGGCTATAGCACATGCTTTTTAGCGAAAATAGGCCCATTTCGAAAATATTAATTTTTGGGGCAAAAAGTAAGGCTATAGCCCATGCTTTTTCGCGAAAATAGGCTCATTTCGAAAATATCAATTTTTGGGCAAAAAGTAAGGCTATAGCCCATGCTTTTAGCGAAAATAGGCCCATTTCGAAAATATTAATTTTTGGGCAAAAAGTAAGGCTAAAGCCCATGCTTTTTCGCGAAAATAGGCCCATTTCGAAAATATCAATTTTTGGGCAAAAAGTAAGGCTATAGGCCATGCTTTTTCGCGAAAATAGGCCAATTTCCAAAATATCAATTTTTGGGCAAAAAGTAAGGCTATAGCCCATGCTTTTTAGCGAAAATAGGCCCATTTCGAAAATATTAATTTTTGGGCAAAAAGTAAGGCTATAGCCCATGCTTTTTAGCGAAAATAGGCCCATTTCGAAAATATTAATTTTTGGGCAAAAAGTAAGGCTATAGCCCATGCTTTTTCGCAAAAATAGGCCCATTTCAAAAATATCAATTTTTGGGCAAAAAGTAAGGCTATAGCCCATGCTTTTTCGCGAAAATAGGCCCTTTTCCAAAATATCAATTTTTGGGCAAAAGTAAGGCTATAGCCCATGCTTTTAGCGAAAATAGGCCCATTTCGAAAATATTAACTTTTGGGCAAAAAGTAAGGCTATAGCCCATGCTTTTTCGCAAAAATAGGCCCATTTCAAAAATATCAATTTTTGGGCAAAAAGTAAGGCTATAGCCAATGCTTTTTCGCGAAAATAGGCTCATTTCGAAAATATCAATTTTTGGGCAAAAAGTAAGGCTATAGCCCATGCTTTTTCGCGAAAGTAGGCCCATTTCGAAAATATCAATTTTTGGGCAAAAAGTAAGGCTATAGCCCATGCTTTTTCGCGAAAATAGGCCAATTTCCGAAAAAACAATTTTTGGGCAAAAACTAGGGCTATAGCCCATACTTTTTCGCGAAAATAGGCCCATTTCGAAAATATCAATTTTTTGGGCAAAAAGTAAGGCTATAGCCCATGCTTTTTCGCCAAAATAGGCCCTTTTCCAAAATATCAATTTTTGGGCAAAAAGTAAGGCTATAGCCCATGCTTTTTAGCGAAAATAGGCCCATTTCGAAAATATTAATTTTTGGGCAAAAAGTAAGGCTATAGCCCATGCTTTTTCGCAAAAATAGGCCCATTTCAAAAATATCAATTTTTGGGCAAAAAGTAAGGCTATAGCCCATGCTTTTTCGCGAAAATAGGCCCTTTTCCAAAATATCAATTTTTGGGCAAAAGTAAGCCTATAGCCCATGCTTTTTCGCGAAACTAGGCCAATTTCTGAAAAAACAATTTTTGGGCAAAAACTAGGGCTATAGCCCATACTTTTTCGCGAAAAAAGGCCTTTTTCGAAAATATCAATTTTTTGGGCAAAAAGTAAGGCTATAGCACATGCTTTTTAGCGAAAATAGGCCCATTTCGAAAATATTAATTTTTGGGGCAAAAAGTAAGGCTATAGCCCATGCTTTTTCGCAAATATAGGCCCATTTCAAAAATATCAATTTTTGGGCAAAAAGTAAGGCTATAGCCCATGCTTTTTCGCGAAAATAGGCTCATTTCGAAAATATCAATTTTTGGGCAAAAAGTAAGGCTATAGCCCATGCTTTTTAGCGAAAATAGGCCCATTTCGAAAATATTAATTTTTGGGCAACAAGTAAGGCTATAGCCCATGCTTTTTCGCAAAAATAGGCCCATTTCAAAAATATCAATTTTTGGGCAAAAAGTAAGGCTATAGCCAATGCTTTTTCGCGAAAATAGGCTCATTTCGAAAATATCAATTTTTGGGCAAAAAGTAAGGCTATAGCCAATGCTTTTTAGCGAAAATAGGCCCATTTCGAAAATATTAATTTTTGGGCAAAAAGTAAGGCTATCGCCCATGCTTTTTCGCAAAAATAGGCCCATTTCAAAAATATCAATTTTTGGGCAAAAAGTAAGGCTATAGCCCATACTTTTTCGCTAAAATAGGCCCATTTCAAAAATATCAATTTTTGGGCAAAAAGTAAGGCTATAGCCCATGCTTTCTCGCGGAAATAGGCCCATTTCGAAAATATCAATTTTTGGGCAAAAAGTAAGGCTATAGGCCATGCTTTTTCGCGAAAATAGGCCAATTTCCAAAATATCAATTTTTGGGCAAAAAGTAAGGCTATAGCACATGCTTTTTCGCGGAAATAGGCCCATTTCCAAGATATCAATTTTTGGCCAAAAAGTAAGGCTATAGCCCATGCTTTTTCGCGAAAATAGGCCCATTTCCATAATATCAATTTTTGGGCAAAAAGTAAGGCTATAGCCAATGCTTTTTCGCGAAAATAGGCCAATTTCCAAAATATCAATTTTTGGGCAAAAAGTAAGGCTATAGCCAATGCTTTTTCGCGAAAATAGTCCCATTTCCATAATATCAATTTTTGGACAAAAAGTAAGGCTATAGCCCATGCTTTTCCGCCAAAATAGGCCAATTTCCAAAATATCAATTTTTGGGCAAAAAGTAAGGCTATAGCCAATGCTTTTTCGCGAAAATAGGCCCATTTCCATAATATCAATTTTTGGACAAAAAGCAAGGCTATAGCCCATGCTTTTCCGCCAAAATAGGCCCATTTCGAAAACATCATTTTTTGGGCAAAAAGTAAGGCTATAGCACATGCTTTTTAGCGAAAATAGGCCCATTTCGAAAATATTAATTTTTGGGCAAAAGGTAAGGCTATAGCCCATGCTTTTTCGCAAAAATAGGCCCATTTCAAAAATATTAATTTTTGGGCAAAAATTAAGGCTATAGCCCATGCTTTTTCGCAAAAATAGGCCCATTTCAGAAATATCAATTTTTGGGCAAAAAGTAAGGCTATAGCCCATGCTTTTTAGCGAAAATAGGCCCATTTCGAAAATATCAAGTTTTGGGCAAAAACTAAGGCTATAGGCCATGCTTTTTCAAGGAAAAAAGGCCAATTTCCAAAATATCAATTTTTGGGCAAAAAGTAAGGCTACAGCCCATGCTTTTTCGCGAAAATAGGCCCATTTCCATAATATCAATTTTTGGACAAAAAGTAAGGCTATAGCCCATGCTTTTTCGCAAAAATAGGCCCATTTCGAAAATATCAATTTTTCGGCAAAAAGTAAGGCTATAGCACATGCTTTTTAGCGAAAATAGGCCAATTTCGAAAATATCAATTTTTAAGAAAAGGTAAGGCTATAGCCCATGCTTTTTCGCAAAAATAGGCCCATTTCAAAAATATCAATTTTTGAGCAAAAAGTAAGGCTATAGCCCATGCTTTTTCGCCAAAAAAGGCCCATTTCGAAAATATCAATTCTTGGGCAAAAGGTAAGGCTATAGCACATGCTTTTTAGCGAAAATAGGCCCATTTCGAAAAAATTAATTTTTGGGCAAAAGGTAAGGCTATAGCCCATGCTTTTTCGCAAAAATAAACCCATTTCAAAAATATCAATTTTTGAGCAAAAAGTAAGGCTATAGCCCATGCTTTTTCGCAAAAATAGGCCAATTTCCAAAATATCAATTTTTGGGCAAAAAGTGGGGCTATAGCCCATACTTTTTGCAAAATAGGCCTATTTCGAAAATATCAATTTTTGGGCAAAACGTAAGGCTATAGCCCATGCTTTTTAGCGAAAATAGGCCAATTTCCAAAATATCAATTTTTGGGCAAAAAGTAAGGCTATAGCCCATGCTTTTTCACGAAAATAGGCCCATTTTCAAAGTATCAATTTTTGGGCAAAAAGTAAGGCTATAGCCCATGCTTTTTCGCGAAAATAGGCCCACTTCCAAGATATCAATTTTTGGCCAAAAAGTAAGGCTATAGCCCATGCTTTTTCGCGAAAATAGGCCCATTTCAAAAATATCAATTTTTGGACAAAAAGTGAGGCTATATTCCATGCTTGTTTGCGAAAATAGGCCCATTTCCAAACTGTCAATTTTTGGACAAAAAGTATGGCTGTAGCCCATGCTTTTTCGCGAAAATAGGCCCATTTCCAAAATCTCAATTTTTTGGGCAAAAAGTAAGGCTATAGCTTATGCTTTTTTGTGAAAATAGGCCCATTTCCAAAATCTCAATTTTTTGGCAAAAAGTAAGGCTATAGCTTATGCTTTTTTGTGAAAATAGGCCCATTTCCAAAATCTCAATTTTTTGGCAAAAAGTAAGGCTATAGCCCATGCTTTTTCGCGAAAATAGGCCCATTTCGAAAATATCAATTTTTGGGCAAAAAGTAAGGCTATAAGCCATGCTTTTTCGCGAAAATAGGCCAATTTCCAAAATATCAATTTTTGGGCAAAAAGTAAGGCTATAGCCCATGCTTTTTAGCGAAAATAGGCCCATTTCGAAAATATTAATTTTTGGGCAAAAAGTAAGGCTATAGCCCATGCTTTTTCGCAAAAATAGGCCCATTTCAAAAAGATCAATTTTTGGGCAAAAAGTAAGGCTATAGCCCATGCTTTTTCGCGAAAATAGGCTCATTTCGAAAATATCAATTTTTGGGCAAAAAGTAAGGCTATAGCTTATGCTTTTTCGTGAAAATAGGCCCATTTCCAAAATCTCAATTTTTTGGCAAAAAGTAAGGCTATAGCCCATGCTTTTTCGCGAAAATAGGCCCATTTCGAAAATATCAATTTTTGGGCAAAAAGTAAGGCTATAGGCCATGCTTTTTCGCGAAAATAGGCCAATTTCCAAAATATCAATTTTTGGGCAAAAAGTAAGGCTATAGCCCATGCTTTTTAGCGAAAATAGGCCCATTTCGAAAATATTAATTTTTGGGCAAAAAGTAAGGCTATAGCCCATGCTTTTTCGCAAAAATAGGCCCATTTCCAAAATATCAATTTTTGGACAAAAAGCAAGGCTATAGCCCATGCTTTTTCGCGAAAATAGGCCAATTTTAAAAATATCAATTTTTGGACAAAAAGTGAGGCTATAGCCCATGCTTTTTCGCGAAAATAGGCCCATTTCGAAAATATCAATTTTTGGGCAAAAAGTAAGGCTATAGCCCATGCTTTTTCGCAAAAATAGGCCCATTTCAAAAATATCAATTTTTGGGCAAAAAGTAAGGCTATAGCCAATGCTTTTTTGCGAAAATAGGCTCATTTCGAAAATATCAATTTTTGGGCAAAAAGTAAGGCTATAGCCCATGCTTTTTAGCGAAAATAGGCCCATTTCGAAAAAATTAATTTTTGGGCAAAAAGTAAGGCTATAGCCCATGCTTTTTCGCAAAAATAGGCCCATTTCAAAAAGATCAATTTTTGGGCAAAAAGTAAGGCTATAGCCAATGCTTTTTCGCGAAAATAGGCTCATTTCGAAAATATCAATTTTTGGGCAAAAAGTAAGGCTATAGCTTATGCTTTTTCGTGAAAATAGGCCCATTTCCAAAATCTCAATTTTTTGGCAAAAAGTAAGGCTATAGCCCATGCTTTTACGCGAAAATAGGCCCATTTCGAAAATATCAATTTTTTTGCAAAAAGTAAGGCTATAGGCCATGCTTTTTCGCGAAAATAGGCCAATTTCCAAAATATCAATTTTTGGGCAAAAAGTAAGGCTATAGCCCATGCTTTTTCACGAAAATAGGCCCATTTTCAAAGTATCAATTTTTGGGCAAAAAGTAAGGCTATAGCCCATGCTTTTTCGCGAAAATAGGCCCACTTCCAAGATATCAATTTTTGGCCAAAAAGTAAGGCTATAGCCCATGCTTTTTCGCAAAAATAGGCCCAATTCAAAAATATCAATTTTTGGACAAAAAGTGAGGCTATAGTCCATGCTTGTTTGCGAAAATAGGCCCATTTCCAAACTGTCAATTTTTGGACAAAAAGTAAGGCTGTAGCCCATGCTTTTTCGCGAAAATAGGCCCATTTCCAAAATCTCAATTTTTTGGGCAAAAAGTAAGGCTATAGCTTATGCTTTTTTGTGAAAATAGGCCCATTTCCAAAATCTCAATTTTTTGGCAAAAAGTAAGGCTATAGCCCATGCTTTTTCGCGAAAATAGGCCCATTTCGAAAATATCAATTTTTGGGCAAAAAGTAAGGCTATAAGCCATGCTTTTTCGCGAAAATAGGCCAATTTCCAAAATATCAATTTTTGGGCAAAAAGTAAGGCTATAGCCCATGCTTTTTAGCGAAAATAGGCCCATTTCGAAAATATTAATTTTTGGGCAAAAAGTAAGGCTATAGCCCATGCTTTTTCGCAAAAATAGGCCCATTTCAAAAATATCAATTTTTGGGCAAAAAGTAAGGCTATAGCCAATGCTTTTTTGCGAAAATAGGCTCATTTCGAAAATATCAATTTTTGGGCAAAAAGTAAGGCTATAGCCCATGCTTTTTAGCGAAAATAGGCCCATTTCGAAAAAATTAATTTTTGGGCAAAAAGTAAGGCTATAGCCCATGCTTTTTCGCAAAAATAGGCCCATTTCAAAAAGATCAATTTTTGGGCAAAAAGTAAGGCTATAGCCAATGCTTTTTCGCGAAAATAGGCTCATTTCGAAAATATCAATTTTTGGGCAAAAAGTAAGGCTATAGCTTATGCTTTTTCGTGAAAATAGGCCCATTTCCAAAATCTCAATTTTTTGGCAAAAAGTAAGGCTATAGCCCATGCTTTTACGCGAAAATAGGCCCATTTCGAAAATATCAATTTTTTTGCAAAAAGTAAGGCTATAGGCCATGCTTTTTCGCGAAAATAGGCCAATTTCCAAAATATCAATTTTTGGGCAAAAAGTAAGGCTATAGCCCATGCTTTTTCACGAAAATAGGCCCATTTTCAAAGTATCAATTTTTGGGCAAAAAGTAAGGCTATAGCCCATGCTTTTTCGCGAAAATAGGCCCACTTCCAAGATATCAATTTTTGGCCAAAAAGTAAGGCTATAGCCCATGCTTTTTCGCAAAAATAGGCCCATTTCAAAAATATCAATTTTTGGACAAAAAGTGAGGCTATAGTCCATGCTTGTTTGCGAAAATAGGCCCATTTCCAAACTGTCAATTTTTGGACAAAAAGTAAGGCTGTAGCCCATGCTTTTTCGCGAAAATAGGCCCATTTCCAAAATCTCAATTTTTTGGGCAAAAAGTAAGGCTATAGCTTATGCTTTTTTGTGAAAATAGGCCCATTTCCAAAATCTCAATTTTTTGGCAAAAAGTAAGGCTATAGCCCATGCCTTTTCGCGAAAATAGGCCCATTTCGAAAATATCAATTTTTGGGCAAAAAGTAAGGCTATAAGCCATGCTTTTTCGCGAAAATAGGCCAATTTCCAAAATATCAATTTTTGGGCAAAAAGTAAGGCTATAGCCCATGCTTTTTAGCGAAAATAGGCCCATTTCGAAAATATTAATTTTTGGGCAAAAAGTAAGGCTATAGCCCATGCTTTTTCGCAAAAATAGGCCCATTTCAAAAAGATCAATTTTTGGGCAAAAAGTAAGGCTATAGCCCATGCTTTTTAGCGAAAATAGGCCCATTTCGAAAATATTAATTTTTGGGCAAAAAGTAAGGCTATAGCCCATGCTTTTTCGCAAAAATAGGCCCATTTCAAAAAGATCATTTTTTGGGCAAAAAGTAAGGCTATAGCCCATGCTTTTTCGCGAAAATAGGCTCATTTCGAAAATATCAATTTTTGGGCAAAAAGTAAGGCTATAGCTTATGCTTTTTCGTGAAAATAGGCCCATTTCCAAAATCTCAATTTTTTGGCAAAAAGTAAGGCTATAGCCCATGCTTTTTCGCGAAAATAGGCCCATTTCGAAAATATCAATTTTTGGGCAAAAAGTAAGGCTATAGGCCATGCTTTTTCGCGAAAATAGGCCAATTTCCAAAATATCAATTTTTGGGCAAAAAGTAAGGCTATAGCCAATGCTTTTTCGCGAAAATAGGCCCATTTCCATAATATCAATTTTTGGACAAAAAGTAAGGCTATAGCCCATGCTTTTTCGCAAAAATAGGCCCATTTCGAAAATATCAATTTTTGGGCAAAAAGTAAGGCTATAGCACATGCTTTTTAGCGAAAATAGGCCAATTTCGAAAATATCAATTTTTAAGAAAAGGTAAGGCTATAGCCCATGCTTTTTCGCAAAAATAGGCCCATTTCAAAAATATCAATTTTTGAGCAAAAAGTAAGGCTATAGCACATGCTTTTTCGCGAAAATAGGCCCATTTCGAAAATATCAATTTTTGGGCGAAAAGTAAGGCTATAGCCCATGCTTTTTAGAGAAAATAGGCTCATTTCGAAAATATCAATTTTTGGGCAAAAAGTAAGGCTATAGCTTATGCTTTTTCGTGAAAATAGGCCCATTTCCAAAATCTCAATTTTTTGGCAAAAAGTAAGGCTATAGCCCATGCTTTTTCGCGAAAATAGGCCCATTTCGAAAATATCAATTTTTGGGCAAAAAGTAAGGCTATAGGCCATGCTTTTTCGCGAAAATAGGCCAATTTCCAAAATATCAATTTTTGGGCAAAAAGTAAGGCTATAGCCAATGCTTTTTCGCGAAAATAGGCCCATTTCCATAATATCAATTTTTGGACAAAAAGTAAGGCTATAGCCCATGCTTTTTCGCAAAAATAGGCCCATTTCGAAAATATCAATTTTTGGGCAAAAAGTAAGGCTATAGCACATGCTTTTTAGCGAAAATAGGCCAATTTCGAAAATATCAATTTTTAAGAAAAGGTAAGGCTATAGCCCATGCTTTTTCGCAAAAATAGGCCCATTTCAAAAATATCAATTTTTGAGCAAAAAGTAAGGCTATAGCACATGCTTTTTCGCGAAAATAGGCCCATTTCGAAAATATCAATTTTTGGGCGAAAAGTAAGGCTATAGCCCATGCTTTTTAGAGAAAATAGGCCCATTTCCAAAATATTAATTTTTGGGCAAAAAGTAAGGCTATAGCCCATGCTTTTTCGCAAAAATAGGCCCATTTCAAAAATATCAACTTTTGGGCAAAAAGTAAAGCTATAGCCCATGCTTTTTCGCTAAAATAGGCCCATTTCAAAAATATTAATTTTTGGGCAAAAAGTAAGGCTATAGCCCATGCTTTTTCGCAAAAATAGGCCCATTTCAAAAATATCAATTTTTGGGCAAAAAGTAAGGCTATAGCCCATGCTTTTTAGCGAAAATAGGCCCATTTCGAAAATATTAATTTTTGGGCAAAAAGTAAGGCTATAGCCCATGCTTTTTCGCAAAAATAGGCCCATTTCAAAAATATCAATTTTTGGGCAAAAAGTAAGGCTATAGCCCATGCTTTTTCGCGAAAATAGGCCCATTTCGAAAATATCAATTTTTGGGCAAAAAGTAAGGCTATAGGTCATGCTTTTTCGCGAAAATAGGCCAATTTCCAAAATATCAATTTTTGGGCAAAAAGTAAGGCTATAGCCCATGCTTTTTCGCGAAAATAGGCCCATTTCCATAGTATCAATTTTTGGACAAAAAGTAAGGCTATAGCCCATGCTTTTTCGCCAAAATAGGCCCATTTCCATAGTATCAATTCTTGGGCAAAAAGTAAGGCTATAGCACATGCTTTTTAGCGAAAATAGGCCCATTTCGAAAATATTAATTTTTGGGCAAAAGGTAAGGCTATAGCCCATGCTTTTTCGCAAAAATAGGCCCATTTCAAAAATATCAATTTTTGAGCAAAAAGTAAGGCTATAGCCCATGCTTTTTCGCAAAAATAGGCCAATTTCCAAAATATCAATTTTTGGGCAAAAAGTAGGGCTATAGCCCATACTTTTTCGCGAAAATAGGCCTATTTCGAAAATATCAATTTTTGGGCAAAACGTAAGGCTATAGCCCATGCTTTTTAGCGAAAATAGGCCAATTTGCAAAATATCAATTTTTGGGCAAAAAGTAAGGCTATAGCCCATGCTTTTTAACGAAAATAGGCCCATTTTCAAAGTATCAATTTTTGGGCAAAAAGTAAGGCTATAGCCCATGCTTTTTCGCGAAAATAGGCCCACTTCCAAGATATCAATTTTTGGCCAAAAAGTAAGGCTATAGCCCATGCTTTTTCGCGAAAATAGGCCCATTTCAAAAATATCAATTTTTGGACAAAAAGTGAGGCTATAGTCCATGCTTGTTTGCGAAAATAGGCCCATTTCCAAATTGTCAATTTTTGGACAAAAAGTAAGGCTGTAGCCCATGCTTTTTCGCGAAAATAGGCCCATTTCCAAAATCTCAATTTTTTGGGCAAAAAGTAAGGCTATAGCTTATGCTTTTTCGTGAAAATAGGCCCATTTCCAAAATCTCAATTTTTTGGCAAAAAGTAAGGCTATTGCCCATACTTTTTCGCGAAAATAGGCCTATTTCCAAAGTATCAATTTTTGGACAAAAAGTAAGGCTATAGCCCATGCTTTTTCGCGAAAATAGGCCCAATTCCAAAATATCAATTTTGGGGCAAAAAGTAAGGCTATAGCCCATGCTTTTTCGCGAAAACAGGCCAATTTCCAAAATATCAATTTTGGGGCAAAACGTAAGGCTATAGCCCATGCTTTTTCGCGAAAATAGGCCAATTTCCAAAATATCAATTTCTGGACAGAAAGTAAGGCTATAGCCCATGCTTTTTCGCGAAAATAGGCCAATTTTTGAAATATCAATTTTTTGACAAAAAGTAAGGCTATAGCCCATGCTTTTTCGCGAAAATAGGCCCATTTCCAAAATATCAATTTTTTGGCAAAAAGTAAGGCTATAGCCCATGCTTTTTCGCGAAAATAGGCCCATTTCAAAAATATCAATTTTTGAGCAAAAAGTAAGGCTATAGCCCATGCTTTTTCGCGAAAATAGGCCCATTTCCAAAATATCAATTTTTTGGCAAAAAGTAAGGCTATAGCCCATGCTTTTTCGCCTTAGTTTACATCCAAAAAGCTGTGCTTTGAGCAAGAACTTGTTTTCACGAAAATCGAAAGTCCATAAACTTATTTTTTGGCCAAAATTCGTGTCTTTGACAAGGGCTTTTTGTTGATAAAGAGCATATTTTTTAAAACCAAAGGAAAGTCTGTCTTGTATTTTGACGAGATATTAGCACTTTTAAATACTGCCAATGTTGATTAAAGAGTGAGCTGTAGCTTTATATTTTGGCCAGGTATCAGCACTCTCAAAAACAACCAGTATTGATAATATACGCAATCATATAGCCTCCTTTATGGCACAATATAATCACTGCCAAAAATTCCCAATTTGATGAAAAAGAAAAACAATAGTACCGAAATCACTTGATATAAAAATTCTGCAATTTGAACCAAAACCAACTATAAAGCTTACATTATCAGAGTTCCTCGACTTCAGCCGTTACTCATTCAATGTTGAATCAAAGCAGCAATTGTACTGTGAATGAAAACACGAAATCTGTATCGAAATTAAACATTTCTATTTCTGCAAAACAGTCCTAGATCATTTAAGTATAACACGATGTCAAATACTTTATGAAATTTTCTACAATTTAGAATTGCTGACACAACAACACGTTCATGAAGATGAAGCATGCGGTTAAGGAGTGTGCTAAACAGATTAGGGCGGGGCGAAATTTATGGATTTGCCGGGAAACACAATAACTTTAGCTACAAATTGAGTCAATGTTGTCTCATTTATTTCCTACCCTGACCTCCGGGACAGCCTGGGGATCAACAAACATTTACGCACAAATTCCCGAGCAAATATTTTTGGCGAAGAACCAGAGGCTGGACACTGATTATGAATATGCTGTATTCACAGTGACTGTGTAACGCAAAACCTCCTGAATTCACAAACGCCCTGGGGCTTTAGGGAAAATCTATTGTCATATGGCCTGGGGC
Source organism: Aurelia sp. 4 Dawson et al 2005 (assembly GCA_964019985.1). NCBI lineage: Eukaryota > Metazoa > Cnidaria > Scyphozoa > Semaeostomeae > Ulmaridae > Aurelia > Aurelia sp. 4 Dawson et al 2005. The sequence goes on from OZ026509.1 coordinate 14,469,486, forward strand.
CAGGACTATTCTTTTAGAAATACTCGGGAATTTGCGTGTATGAATTCGAAGGATTAGGCTAAGAATTAAACAAGACATCATTGAAAAAGGAGAAACTTTCAACTAATGACTCTTTGCCTGGAATCACTAACCAAAACTCATACGACCCAATTGGTCCCCATTAGATAAGATACTTTTGTTCTACCATACTGAATTACTGGCATGTTCTATTCAAATTTGCAACTATGCCTTCTAGGTTAAAAAAGTGTAAACGCACAAAATGCAAGATGTTAAAATTATTTGCTACCGATCAATTATGCTGGCCGAACAATAAACAAAAATATCAGGTAAAATTGGGAAAAGAATAATTACCTCAGGAAGACAATAAATATCACTACAATTGTACGTATGGCTCTGATGAATTGGTACACAAGCGACTTGTAAGTTTTGTTAAATTCTTCATCTGATGGGCTAGATTCATTCGTAACGATTTCTGCATATGAAGCTCAGTTATACTTGTTGGGGATACGAGTCGTCAATGTTCAAAGTAACGGTCATCCCCCAGAAAGGAAACCTCTGATCATGCGCACAAAGCATGTTTGGTCTGTGGAAAGAATGTGGGTGGAGAATCCAACAACAGTCCAAACAAGGATTAGCAAAGAGACAATGAGATTCTCGCGCATGGTAATAGGTTTCCCGGCTGCTGATCTGCTTTGAACATTAGCAGCAAAACAAAAGACTAAGACAAAAGGGGCAGTCCTCGGTATCCTCAACAAATACATTAATTTACAACCAAATATTTTGTTGACCGTCGTTTACCTTCTGTCATAGCATAAAACGATCCCCCATTGGCTGTAGTTTATTAGGCATGAAAGCAATGATATTGGCAAATGACTTGTTTCATGGGGGTGGGGCATGTTCAATAAGATGTTTAAATTTACCTGACAGAAATTTGTCACTCCGTTCTGAAAGTATGAATGAATATCTCAAGAAGCCTTTCGAACTACCAAGAATGAATATTAAAATCCCCTGACATTTCTGCCTTCCAGTAATAATCTGGAAACGTTCGCAGCAACAGTTACCCTGTTCAGAGGCTGAAAAGATCACACCAAGAAGCACAAAGAAACAATTTAAAGGGATTTACCTCTTCCACCAAGGAAACATGTGCTAATACATGCAGAAGTCATACCTGAGTGGAAAAAACTGACCAAAGTCGACCATGGCTTTCGTCTGCTTTGGAGATATCTGAAGGGGCGTTTTCAGGAAATCACTCATAACTTCAGAACTAAATGGCTAGTTTAAGGCAGATAGCTTGGAAAATCAAATGGAACATGTAGCTATGAAATAGGGCATTTGTTCATATCATTGCCTTAACATTCAAAGAACTGGATCCTTTGAAAGAGGATCTATCTGCCTCTCACTCGGCACAATAAATCCTCGCTCTCCACTAAGGTACTGTTCAACCCTTGCTTCACATGCAAGTAAAATCATCTACTAGTTATTAGGCGTGAATATTATCCCAAACCATACGTATCACATTCAATTGCCATAAACAGTTTTCTTTTCAGTTCCTTTTTCGATTCGTAAAGTGGCAAGCTCAGTCTTTGTCCACATGTGCTAACGACAGGTAATGATGTACTGGATTGCCCAACAATGTCCACTGTAACAGCTAGTTCCTCTGCAGAGAGAAAATAAACTTAGTAAAAGGTGATCTGAACATGGACGATATGAATGCTCAGTTTCATTGAAATCAAATCTACGAAGAATAAGGATAGATGCGAGAGAGAATCCGCTGTCGAGCAAAGCGAAGGCGTTCATTTTAAGAAAATGCTTTGAAAGAAACAGTCTCCACAGGTAAACTCTTGGCCATTAAAAGGGGAGGAAGAGATTCAACGGTGTTAGCCTTTGCCATCAATAACAATTTTCTCTTCAAATCATGCTCTAAATGAAGACAGTAAATAATGCACAGGCACAGGCTCCCTAAAACAGCCCATCACTGGAGAAAGACAAAAGACATGACCTACGTCTCGACGACTCTCAAATTATGTAAATAAATGCTACATAATTTAATCACTGAATTGCTGCTGTATTTTTTTGAATCAAAGTCACATAATTAGCATTGCCTTGCCAACTGTCAATCCTTGCCAACCGTCAATCCTTTCCAACCGTCAATCCTTTCCAACCGTCAATCCATAATGACTGCTAACTCATCCTTACTTTTTGGGCGAAGTTTCTTTGTGTAGCATGGTGTTCTATTGAGCCGCCTTCATGATTAGCGTATGATGAACGAACACCCTGGGAACGAAGCTGCATGTTCGCTGCACAGTTGAGAAACGTTGTTGATCACCACAATCTCTGGATACCAATTTTTGCTTTGTTCCTCAAAGCACTCCAATGTACAAAGGAGGTTCGAATAGCCTCTCTGAGTCGGTCATTGTAAAAATAAAGATAGAGTAAGACGGAAATTAAAAACATCTCACCATTGTTGCCAACTTTGTTGTCGAATGCAGGAAGGACAGCTGATCCGGTCAAGAAATATAATAGCTTCATTCGTTGTGTTGGCGACATCTCATGAACAATACTCCAAAACCATCTGCAGATGAACAAAAAGTGTACAACCAGTCGAAGTTACTTACGGTGCTCTCAAGCCATGTTGGAATGCACAGAAACATATTCACGATGCTCCAAAAACAAATCAAATATTCTAAACTGCTCCAGAGCCAATGAGAAATGGAAAGAAACCCATCTACAATGCTCTGAAACTGGCTACAAACACATAAGGTGTTGCAAAGTCAACTAAGAATGCAAAGAAATCTTTTTACAATGCTCCAAAACCAGTCAGAATAATCTAAGGCGTTTCCAAGCAACCTAAGAATACACAGAAATGTCTCTACAACCTTTAAAAAGCCGTCAAATTCATTAAGCCGCCTTCAGGCCAACCAGACATTCACATTTAAAAGTGCCAGAAATTGAGAACGACGAAAGCATAAGCAATTTTTCTTTCTGTTAACTTTCCATGAACTCACTTAACAGTTCAAATAGAACCGAGGGAGTAAAAAACCTGCCAATAGTTTGAATTTTCCAATTTCGGAAATTTAGTGATCTGACAGAGTTTGAAGCATGCCAAGAAACTGCATAGAAAATCATAAACCGGCAAAACTATCGAATCAAAGTCATATTTGTTGGCTATAAAATGATTAGTTTTTCAAACCATCTGGAATGGGAACTAAGTACATGCGCATACTAACCGGTTTTGTGTTGTGCAGGAAAATATAAAGCCCGAGGTCTTAAAAGTACAGACCGAGCTTGCGCGGTCTGTGCATAAAGACAGAGGGCTTTATATTTTCCTGTACAACAACGAAACCGGTTAGTATGAGTTTTATTACCTGACATCTTCTAATCTTGACTTGCATTTAATCAAACACATTTTGTTAGCTTTGAGTTTACTGTACATCTCAAAGGCCTAGCTCTAAAGCAGTTGTTGTGGCGACAAAAACGCGTCCTTGTATCGTATTATACAAGGCTACAGGAAACCCGCGGGAAAGGTTCGATTGGCCAATAGGAATGGCGGGATTCTGTATTGCCTCGTTTTTGAAACTTCAGTCAGGTAATAATAATAGTTACAAACCCTTTTATTCTTTCCAAGGAGTCTTTGGAGCAACTCCTGCTATTGTTGAAACGTATCAAAGATTTCATCCTAGAAAAATTCACATCGGCAACACCACCAGATAACAGTGACTGAAAATCCTGAAAAGAGAAAAATGACACTGGACAAAAATATTTCTCAAGATTTAATCGCATATTTATTTGGTTAACTATACACAGTTGGCTCAAATTAGCTGTTTTAAAAAACAATTGTGTATCTATACATAACCCATTTTCAAGAATCGAGCATTGATAAAAAGTATTTCAGAAGTTCAGTGGCGGATTCTTGAGATGGCCGGGGAGTGGAAGGACTCCCTCAAAAACAACGATCTTTTGTTTGAAAATAAGAGAAACAAACCATATTTTCAACCTGAAACAATAGCTTAATCCACAATCTTGGGCACAGCGTCCACCATTGCTTACAAAAAGGTGCTGCTAAAAATGGAAACTCAAAACTGCAATGCACCGCTGATTTAGTCTTCTTTTTCAAATTGCTACACAGAAGCAAAAACATATGTTTGTAGATCTTTACAGGAAACAGGAAATACTTCAAAAGTCACAGCTCTCGTCGTCAGTTTATGATTTCATCTAATACTCTGCAAGAAATGCCCTCCTCAAATGTTCCTTTTGACTCAATATTCAGGCAAAGATGAACCAGATACTTAAAAATCCAGCAAATATTTACTGTGTCCTTACAATAACATCTGCATACAATTCATGGAATTTGATGAAAAGATTTATCTTCTGCATTGAAAATGAGGTGAATAAAACGACAACAAAATACAGCCATACCTCAGCATTAAGCGGATCAAGAAGCTCCTTAGGGACAATCTGCTGTAGGCCATTTCGCATCTCTTCTAGCAGCGGTCGTACTACGTCTATCATTATATGCATGGCAGATAACCTGGAAACAAAATAAAAGAGCATCAGAAGAGAAGCCTCGAACAAGGCTCTACAAAATGAATTCTAAGATCATTGCAAGCAAGAATGTAACTATGGTGAACAACAGTAGGCCACATTTGCAGGCAACGCACAGTTCCAATATTTGATCATTGTGTTTAATACACACCAGCATACAAACTGGAATAGTGAACAGTAAACCTTATTTCATATTTTCATATTTCAATTTATAAAGGAGGGAGACCCTTCAGCCTAATGGTCGCTTTTGAAGGGATCTCTAAATGTAACTTCACACAATACACAAGTTACACTAAACGGCAACGAACATATCCGCACGCTATAAAAATTTGCAATGCTCAGCATACATTTTGACGATAAAGCTTGACCCGTATGTGATGTGATGGAATTGACAGATTGATGCAGAAATTCGCTGTCGCTCTATTGAAGGGCATCTTCAGTTAACACAGGCTCACTTGAAGGAATAAGTTGAGCACAAGCAGATAATGATAAAATTACCTGACTAATTCTGGCGTATTCTTCTTTGTGACTTTAATCTTTGATCCTCCAGGGACCAGCTCGCGCGTGGTACCATTTGTTGTAAACTGAAAGGAAGGAACAAAGTTGGTAACACAATACGGAAGAAATAAAAATTTCCATAAAATCTGCACTTAGGAATAACCAGTCCATACTGGAATAGACATGTAAACAATTTGAAATAAACAATAAGATTCAATTCTAAAATGACGACCCCATGTCTTTGTGTGGCTGTGGTGGAGGAGTCGAAATTTGAATTGTCCCAGATTTATATAGCTGCATAGGTCAGGCTTCAACTGAGAGTTTGAGGCTTTATTTGCGTCAATCTGACACATGGTTGCTGATTTATGGCAGAGCAAAGGAAAAATAAGTGGTTCTTTCAAAGCTGCACTTCCTTTTTACTCCAGTAAATGCAGAATCAAGTAAATTTTCAAGGAAGGGGTTACAGCATTGTATCTGATCCTTTTTGCATCCATTTTTAGAAGGGTTAAAAGTGTTGTTAATCTAGATTGATGATGATTAGTGTCGTGTTGTCCTGTGCTCTTTGACTTGATGATGGCGCTTCAGGCAATAGAGACTCATGATATTACTTTGCAAAACTTGGCCCCATTTAGGCCCAAACTTCGCAATTCCTGCAGTACCAATCAGATTCCGAGCTTTGTGAATTACTATTGTTAAGGTGTAAATGTGATAGAATTTTCGATTCGATTGAAGAATTAAAAGCACTCCCACGGGACTGAGATTCGATGCCATGATTCGATTATAATTCCATTGATGATTGAAGAAAATAGGGCCAAGTTTTTCACTGTTTCATTATGAGTCCCTCTTGAGCAAGGTTTACCGCAGGGATACAAGGGACTCACCGTCGTCGTCTATTATCAATCTTTCAAAAATGAAGAGAAAATTTGAATATGACGCTAGAACCCGCTCTTTCAAACATCACCTGATTCGAAATTGTTAGAGAACAACAGAAGTGCTGTTTTTAGGCAACCATATATTTTGCCTTTCCTCTGCCGTAAATCAGTAACCACTTGTCAGATTGACTCATAAAAGGTCTCCAACTCTAAGTTGAAGCCTGACCTATGTAGCTGTGTAAAAACCTAGTGATTGAATCTAAAGCTCCGTCACAGCAGCCGTAAAAACAGGGCTCTATTTTTAGGACACCCTGTATTTTGCAGAAATATGAGTTTACATACCTCGAAATTGCAACAATAGATATCCTCAAATTCTTCATCGCTGAGGTCAGGTGAGTAGGAGTCGATCAGCATCTGACCAAAAGTTGAGTATAGAGTTGAGTTATGGAATGCAAGGTCGTTGAAGGTTATTTCATGCTCCCTGAAAAAGAAATTTTTGCTATCTTTTAAAAAAGGATTCAATTTACAGCTACTTAGACCAATTATATGGTCGTAGTCATTGCGATTGAAAGGCTGCCGGACTCCTGCCAGATGCTCCTCCCACTAGGAGCAGTCTCGGTTTGATGTAGTAATCTTGTTTTGAATAGCGATCACTGAGACTCATCGTAGTCAGTCTAACAGCCACTACAATGGTCTGAAGAATTTAAAAATTGCTTTGAATAACTCAATCTGAGAGACAAATCATACAAATGCAGCATTAGAAAAAGCTGTTAACTTGCTGGGATTGCAAAAGTAGCAAAGCGCTAATCGAGTCTGTGACCCCTTGTCGCGATGCTCAACTGGTGAGCTGTACCAGGTATCAAACTGTGACCACCTGACTGTTCTGGCTGCAAAGTCAGAAGATTAGACAACTGCGCAACAACACCTTGAAAAATCAAAGGACAACGACCAGAGCAACATGTACCTAGAGACAAAACTGTAAAATCCTGCAAGAGAGAAGATGGATTGATCTAAAATAGCTTTGATACCACAGGTTAAAGTCGAGTGTTGCATTTGTGGGTCCGTTGCGATGAGTCGATTATCTGAGACGATTTTCAAATTCTGTACCGCAAGTCATCAATGTTAAATCATCAATGCTTCAACAATGAAAATGGATTATGTGCTTGTGCCTCTATGGTCGCTACAATAAATCATCTCGCAAAAACAAGGACATATTTTGTAAGACAATAGCATCAGTTACTTCCGTTGACGCCTAAATTCAAAGCGATTTGCGACTGCGACTGCAGGCAAAAGAGATTCTCTCAACCAGTAATTCAAAACAAACAAAACCACAATATTTCTCTGAAACCACGGTAGCTAGCGCGCTTGTTGTGCATTCCAGAAAGGTTTTTAAGCGCAAAGATGAGCCTATGTCGAAAGAAAAACGATATATCTACTACCGCAGGCATATCATTTTTGCTATTCAGAAGCTAAGCAGTTAGTTTCGTTACTGTCTGCTATATAGAGGTTTAATCTTTTTCATACTGTATTTGGGACGAAAATATTTTTCCGTTGTTCGGAGGTGTTCGTTGTATAGAGGTGTCCGTTAATGGAGGTTCCACCGTACAGCAGAGAATGCAAAGGATAACTGAGAACTTACTTATCTAGTAAGAATTTCAATACTGGCTTCGTGAAAATCAGTGGGATTGCTTGATTAAACCAAAGTGACAGACCAAGGAATCTTCCAATACTTTCAAATCCTTTCAGTCTGTAGTCTTCCTGTATATAGAGAGAAGGATCAACTGAAAACATTAAGAGGGCATAACAGCTTTCTTTTACGTTTAGTTTCATAATTACTAGTGATAGCTACCGCTAATCAATTCCTGCGATTGGAAAATAAATTATGAAACTGTATCCAACTGAAAACCAGAAAGAAATAAGTCACTCGATAGATAAATACTTGACAATGGGATCCCCGGCCCCAAGGACCTAGAAACAACTTAGGGTTCACACAGGCCTTGTTTCCTCTTTAGGAAAGATTGCGACATTTGGCCCAATGAAGTCTATCTAACATTAGGGTCATTCTGTATGCAAAGGAAGCAATTGTATTCGATTTTACCTCGGTCCGTTACTGGCAATTCAGACCAAAGCTTAGTACCTCTTACGTTTCTCAGACTTCGCGGATACTGAGGATCAGTATACAAGAAACTGATTTGCAGTAAACTCCGTCCAACTCTTCATTCTTTTAGCTCTCTTAATTCTTCTCTTAAAGGTAATGTGTTCATATGGGTAAGGCGGCTTCACGGGAGGCATGCCACTTTCACGCGAACTTTCATGTGATCAATTTGACAATAGACCCATTTCACAATAACACCCAATTCGAGGCAAACGATGTGACTCCCTGTGCAGCGAGAAATCTGCATCGTATCATTATGTTGCATATACACGTACAAAACAATTTCATGCGTTGCTGAGAGCAATGCACGCTTTTGAGATTTCGAACCACATTAAATCGAGGCAAGTGATGTTCCTGGCAGAATTTCAAAAGAACTGACGTCATTGTGAAAGGGGTCTATTGCAAACTTGCGATAGCTAGTTTAAATATAAGTACACAGGTAATTTACTTGCGGTTGCACTTTTAGAGCTGAGCCACAGCAAAACCCTCGCTATGAAATTCAGCCCTTAGTTTGTATGTGATCGGTTAAAATTTACCCATCACAGTTGCGTTGTTTGACGCTCTTCGTCAGCATCTTGTCAGCATATTTTGACAGAGTATTTACGCAGCTGAGCTGTACTTACATCGTAACATTAACTTTAATTAAAAAAAATACACATTTGGCTTGCCTTTCCCGTCAGCGCAGAAACTGCGCAAAATGACATCATCGACCAATCTGAGATGATGAAGTGTTTGAATAAATAAGAAAACTATTATTGAAAAATTCTCTGGTAAAGTTGAAAATTTTCTGGAAACCAAGTTCCCAGGTTCCGATACTCTTTGCAGCTCTGCAATAAATAAAAGATTATGGAAGTTTCATACTGAGTCTGAATCATCACTCCTTTCACATGGTGCGAAGACATGTGCCTGCTCTGGTAACTGGCCTGGCTGATGCAGGAAAGTTGTGGATTGGCTGAAGCACTACAACAAAAGAAACATATTCAATTACAAATAAGACTGATGATTTTGCAAGCAAAAATCGCACAAACATCGCTAAAATGTCGTTACAAAGAAGCAGAGTGACACAAACAGAGGTCTTTTCTACTTCTGCGACCCCAGCGCTTAACGCTAAGAAATACAACTTTACTTCAACCTTGATCTGTCCGCAAGAATGGTAAGCTACGAGAAGGCCCATTATTCAAAAGAAGAAAGGTCTGCAAAAAAGCATAAACATGCTAAGGCCGCCTAAAAAATCATTTCTAATTATTGCACTCCTCGATTCAAATAATGTGCGAGACGCACCTCAACAATGGCACCATTAATTAAGTTCCAGAAATCTGGAACCCAGAGTAACAAGCTTTTACTCGTTGACTCTTTCTTTCTTTGAAACATGGGTCTGCTCATAGCGATACATAGCATAGGCTACAGAAATAACAAATAGTTGGATTTGAAGCTAAACTTTGGACAACTTTACAACCTGAAATATAAAATTTTATGGCTTTTATCATTGAATAAATTGGTCCCAATAGACTTTAAGCTCTCTGAAGAGACAGCAAGGAGAGTTACATTGATATTTGCAAATAAAAAGTTTGAAAATTTACCTTCTCACTGGTTAACGCATTTGCAAAGCCTGTGAAAAATCCTCGATTAACACCAGGTCCCGTTCCTTCTTCACCTTCAAATCTTACGTTCACGCTGCTGTATGGATGAATGTCCAATGCCTACAAATACAGAAAAACATTCTTCAGGGGGCTGTATACAGTAAACTTTAAAAAACATGACTTTCTCTCCCTACTGCAGGCCCGAGGAGGGGGGTACTTGACTAGGGAAGTGATGGGGTGTGTGGCAAATCTCTCCACATCCTGTAACATGTCGCATAAAAATTACCCAAAAGTATACCCAGTCGCATAAAAATTTTGCCAAAATCCATTGTTTCAAGAGAACTCTAAAAGGCATCTTTCCACATGATACCCTGTGCGAGACGCGCCTCAACAATGGGTCTGTTGCATAATTTTTACCGTAAAAGACACCATAAGGAGCGGCACATCCCTTCTAGTCAAGTAGGGGAGTGCCAAACCCCCCCCCCCCCCCGGGGACTGCAGGCAAGATAAACGTTGCAAATGAAGACATATACTAAGTATAAGGCTTTAAAAGTGTGGGTGTATAATTCTGTTATATTTGTCTTTGAATGAAAGTGCTTGAAAGCCAGTCTGCATTCCGTGAATTTTGTCCGCCACATATTTCCGCCAGTAGGTAGCATAACAAATTACGCCGCCAAAATTTCTAATTCAACGAACTATGTTCCCAGCAGCTGAAACAGTATAAATTTCACGCCAAAAACCAATAGCTGGGTAATTTTCCGTCATGCCGCTCCGCCACATTCATGTGGCGAGAGGGCGTTGGAATGCACACTGGCTTGAAAGGAACTTTGGGTAATTTACTGTAAATCTGCCGTGGCAATATTTTGATATCTTGATTATTTTCACAATGGTGGAATTTAATAGCTATTAGGATGCGATGCGACGTCATCAAATCCCCAACCAGAAGAGCTACCGATTTTTGCTAGCCACCATATGGCAGACCTTCATCAGTTGTGGTCTCCTTTAACGGTGCCTATTTTCCTCACGTAATTTAAGATTTACGGTGATGTAATTTTTTCAAAATTTTCGATAAAATTCACAAAAATAATCAGAATGCCGCTATTTTGAAAATAATCAAGACGTAAAAAGTTGCTGCGGAAGATTTACAGCAGCTCTGCACCCAGCTGTTAAGATTTGAAAGATTTCGGCCCTATGCTTACATGCTTCAGGTTTGAGCTCTGCAGAATTAGCCGATGCAATCAGATTCGTCAAACCATCAACGATGTTGAGGTTGCAAAGAGCCCCTTTTAGATTTGAATTGGAGTGAGTCAGTCCAGATGCTTAGCTATTTGACTGCACATTAAAGGCAGTCTGTCACACATGTGATTGGATGATTTGGACCATAGAAAGAATAGGAAATTTGGATGGCTGCCAATCCTCTGACTTTCTATGGCCGTAGAAAGTCAAGACGATAAGCTCTCCTTTGCTTCAAATACACATATTCACTAAGAAATCTGTTGTTTTGAGCTCTGACTTTGTCGCGGCCAATCAGAGACATGACAGACTGCCTTTAAATGACAAACAGAGAAAATAAACTAGTGAAGGAAAATCAACTCACAGGGTTTAGTGCTCTCAAACCATCGAACAAAAATCTATCTCTACGTATGCTAATAGCAAATGGTCGACTTTCCTCTGTAATGCTCTTTGGTAAACATTCTTCTTTCAGTGAGGCCAAAATGCGCTGGAATCTGCAGGAAACAAGAGGAATACAATTATCAATACTATACCGAGAGAGTGAAGAAACAATCCCAGTTTGAAATGTCAATGCTATATGGACAGCGAAGCAACTTGCCATATTACTCCATAATGAACACGTTCAAATATACTTTAAAATTTACCAACTCAAATCGGCTATGCCATTCTGAAGTTATAGGGGATCTTTTTAAGAAAGCCACTTCAAGAAATCTTTAAGACGGTCTTAAAATCAAGATTTCTGACTTACATCAAGGAAGAGAGGAAACAAGATGTTTTTCCTTAATAGAATATATGAACAAATCATACTGTATCTTTATCGTTCTTATTGTCTCCCTTTCCTTCTTGCAGTCTCAGTTCGATCAAATCATGGCAAAACATGGCCTACTTATTGTCTTCTGTAAAGGCGAGGCTGTCCTTGTTTGCAGTTTTGTGAAATAACGGCAATAGAAAACAAAAATTAAGTCATGTTTTGCTATGATCTGAATCGAACTGCGACTGCACGAAGCATAGTCAGACAGAAACACGATAAAGAAAAAGGGAAGATTTGGTTATAAATTCAATTAAAGAACAAAAATTTTGTTGCAATCTTTTATCGTCCTAATACTTTAGTTCCCTAAGTGTAAGGCGGAAATATTGGGAAGATGCATTCTTGACTTTGCAAGTTTATGAAAGGGTTTGAGAACGGTGAGGCCAATTTCCGTCAGGTAGACTTCCAAATGGACGTAAACGTGTCCATCATTAGAGGATAGAAGAGCTTTTGAGAATGTTTTCTTGACTGAATATCGTTCTACCAGGAGTTAATAAGACAATATGAAACACTACTGTTTTCAAGATATGAATACCGAGTGAGGAGAAGCAACCCCGTCTGAAACGCTACTGCTTCCTGGTATCCAGGAAGGTATCCAGGAAGCAGTAGCGTTTCAGACGGGGGTTGCTTCTCCTCACTCGGTATTCATATCTTGAAAACAGTAGTGTTTGATACTGTCTTTTAACTCCTGGTAGAACGATCTTTAGTCAAGAATTCATTCTAAAAAGCTCGACTTATCAAAGGCAACTTTCAAGAATCCTTTTACTGTTAAACATCAGAATTTACCTTGCTACACGACCAGCCGACCCAGCGTATTCTGCCAAGAAACATTCCCTTTCCAGGCCAGGTGTTTCTGCTAGGAATAGCTTTGCAAAGGCAGATATGGTCAACTTCCATTTGGATTTTCTTTCTTCACGTGGCCTACAGAGTAGGAAAAACAAAATTTCATTTAAATTTTAGCATCTCATCCCACGTCACTAATGGGATGCATCTAAAGCACAGCAATTGCCCACCATCCAATGTGAACCCGACTCAATTATTTATCTGTCGAAATTGCGTAGCCTTTAGTGCTTTATTTGTATTTGATTGTATATTAGATTACATGTATCTATGTTATGGCCATGGGGTAGTCATGGTCTTATGCTCCTCATGGCATCGTTCTTGTAGTGTAGCAAAGTAGTCCATAAGTGCTGTTCTAGGTAATCTCGTTATTGTAAATTTTTATATTGGATAAAATCACCATAAGTCTGCGTCTGCCCAAAGTTGTTTAAGAATTTGCTCCATGAAACCAGATCTTTCCACACAGTCTTCGTTTTTTAGGAAAAATTTCCTTGCAAACTGTACTTTAGAAAATTAACTCATTACGTATGAAAACGAGATTTTACCCATCATTCTTTGCTTGTGTATTTCCATTTTCAGCGTCTAAGGGGATCAACCAGAACTGAGGTGATCGCGCCTTCCTAAGCACTTCCTGTTGCCTCTCTTTGAAAATATCAGATTCAAATGCTTTATAATCAAATCCAAAGAAAGCATTCAATTCATCACAAGGAGTGGAATTCACCTCAGAATGAATGTTTTCGTTTGCTGTTTGATTGTCTGGTTGAAGTGCTTCATTTGTGTCTTGATTTGGATTTGTTGTGACTCCACCAGGCCATTTCTTTAGCAAGTAGAAGTACGCATCAAGAACAAAGGATACATGGCTATAGCTAAAACAAAGTGTAAAAAAGTAAGTAGAATTGTGGTAAAGATGATTCCGTCACCTGGTGGAATTCATTCCTATTCCAAATAATTACATGAGTTTAATTACTTGAGAGGCGTGATCTCCTTGGCACAGTTAACGAAGTATTCCAATTACACAACATCGTAAACCTGCCAAATCAAGCCCGTGTGCAAAAAACGCTGTATGGCGATAAAAGATTTACTCATAACCAGAAAAGAAAAATTTTGCAATCAACGCTAAAAGTCGTTCATTCATCAGAGCGTTTCTTGTAGCACCAGCAATAGAAACCAAGGTACATTAATCTTTTGTCTCGTCCTTCTCTATTAATCTTTAATCTCATATAACACCATAAATGGATAGTAAATATATCTGTGTTACTAAAGATGGGTGAGTGGCCGAGTGGCTTATACAGTCTTCGTCAGGTGACTGAAGTTAAGCTTGGTCGAGTGAGGTCAGATTTCGGATGGGTGACCACTGCGGCCTGACCTCGCAACTCACCTCGCCGACCTTCAGAAGGGACGTTAAACTAGGGGTCCCATGCCTGGATGCGGCATGCAAAGTGGAACTAAATTAGCTTTCAGTAGCTAGAAATCCTGACAAGCCCACTCAAAACAAATTGAAAACAACAAAAACAAAGACTATACCAAAACCTGTCAACTTTCATTTTCGATCTAGCAGAAGTGTTAGCTGATCTCTATGATAAGCTGCTTCTCCCTATGAAAGGAACCAGATCTTTAGTATAGCCTTTAGTATCTGTATCGTTTTTTGTTAAGATCATTTAGGGTAGCTATGCCTATCATGCTCCCAATGGTATCGTTCTTGTAAATATGACTCGTTAAATTGTGAATTTTTAGATTCTGTATATACATATATTTATAAAAATACTTGAGAATGCTATCCTGAATCTTTGCTGACAAACTGCTGGAGGCCCTTTGTTATCACACAATAGTGCAAAAATCATCAGCATTTTCAATATTGACAAGAATGAATTTACCTCATTAAATCAAGTATAGGAAAGGTCTCCTCCGCATCACCATTTCCTGCCCTTAGAAGATACATCAGATATTCTTCAGGACTTGAGACATAAGATTGCGACATGTATGGTGCTCTTCCAAGCGCTGCTCCATCTGATAAAGTTGTGTCCAGCTTTAACGATCTTCTTGCGAAACGCTGTGAATTTTGAAGATGAGCTTGCAATCAAACATGAACAAAATGCGAATGTAGTTAGCATTAGCAGTGACAAATACAGAGATGAACAGGATCAAAAACACAATAGAAAGTACAATAACGTAACAATAATTCTGAAACATACCTGCCATATGATAAAACCTCCTTTAAATCATTAGTTTAACAAATCCTTATCCCTTGTATCACACTACGAATGAGGAGGTGTTAAAACGTATACATGAAAAAGGTCTGTCACTAGAAAAGAACATAAAAATGGGAAAGACACAATATTTTGGACATTTAGTAAGGAAAGACATGATGCTAAAATCATTGTTGGAAGGAAAAATATGTGCGAAAAGACCAAGGGGACGTCCACGTAAATCATGGATGAAGAACATCATGGAATGGACAAAGTTAAACTTTGAGCAATGCATAAGAGGAGCTGAAGATCGTGACTACTGGAGAGGAATAACGACGAATCATCTAACTTGAAGCAGTCACCGAATGATGATGATCCCTTGTACGGACCTCATTGCGTCCGCTTCGTACGTCAAACTGCGGTCAAACTATCTTCCAGCATTGACCCCGCATCGCTCAATTACCGTATATCATCAAATGCTGCACACATCCTCACCTGGGTGTCAAAATCGTTCCCAACATTCAGTTGAATCTCAAGAGAATCCATGATCTGAAATAACCATTTCCATGTTTTGTACAGCATGATTCTAGCTTGTTCTTTAAGTTTGTCTTCCGTTGAGGCTGAAATTTCAAAACTAGGTATCTCTTCGTCTGGGCAATACTGCAAAAGAGATGAAGAATACATAAATAAAAACAAATTGAACGAATGTCTTAAAGGTTAGAGTAGAAAAGGAAGTCCCCTCGGCAACACTGCAAAAGACATGTGGAATGTGTAAATAAAAACAGATATGAAACAGATGTTAAAAATACTGAAATTTCAAAACTAGATATTTCTTCGTCTGGGCAGTACTGTAAAAGAGCTGGAAGATGCTTAAACAAAACCAGAATTGAACAAGGTTGAAAAATCTGCGTAGCAAAAAGGAGATATCCATTAGGAACTGCTAGGAATCCTTCAAAATACAACCGGTGGTGCGGTGACCATAAAATAATATACACAGAAAACCTGTCATGCCAGTTCAATTCTAAATAGACAGTTTAACTCTCATAATCTCGAGCAAACTTCAAACAAAGTTTGTTACTGAACAAGACTATTGATCGGAACAATTTGTCACCATGTTCTCAATATTTTTTAACGTGGATAACACACGGATTTTTTTGAAATGATTTTAGCAGAAGATTACTTAAAAGATTGCAGCGAGGAATTTTTTACCAAGATGCACTGCGCTCTACTTACCGATCCATTACGATTCTACAGGGATTCGATTAAAGAACGCGATGCATCTTCGCGAAAAATTCCTTGCCGCCATCTTTAATGCAATCGGGTATCAGTTACAAAGCTTTGCTACATTGTGAAAGTATTTTGAAATTCGGTAAATAAATGCTTAAGCTGTATGACGCATTGGCGTGAAACTGTTGAAAATAAATGTAAATGAACAAACGAAGTAACAAAACATTATTTACTGCAAATTGATATCATACTGACCTTGTTGGAATCTTCATTCATGAGGTCGGATGCCAAGTCTACAGCCTCTTTTAAAAGTCGGCAGAACATCTGAGCGAGGTAGCAATTACCAGCATGAATTGATGCTATCGAGTCAGGATCTGGACGATTATCGAGCTACGGAGTAAATGAAATGTGTTGTCATCGAGGTGCACTTTCCTTAGTCGCACGCTCCATATTTGTATGTCAAGTTGCTGGCTTTTGAAGCTCATCTTGATGCTCTTAACAGAGTCCGAAAATAGAAATTTGATACTTCCCGTTTACACATTTTCAAGAACCAATCCAACTGGTATACCTTGCACATGCCAACCACTTTTGTCAGACTTTGTTTTGCAACGAATGCACACAAAGGCTACCAGTTAGCGCAGAGTCTTAAAGTAATATATTTTAAACCTTGAAATATGCCTTTGATACTTACAAAGTCAGGAAGCGGTAGAGACCGTCCTCTCGGAGCTTCTGATACTCTGATATGTCCATCTAACGTCCATGCGAGGGGAGAAACTACTCCTAAATTGTTATCCAGTCCGGCAGCTATGTGACTAGTGTTTGAGTCCCTTGATGCGCCAGGAAGAGGTTCTCTGCTTGCAGCCGTTTGAATTTCATCACTAGAATCGCGCCTGATCATCCTTGTTGGTTGGAGTGCTTGAGGTATCGATTGTTGTAGCTTCCTAGTGGAAAATCAGAATCGACAGCTTAATCAGTAATCAGAAATTAGTAATCAGGAACCAGTAATAAACACACATTAAAGGAAGAGTTTTAAGAGTTGATTTGGCTATTAATAAATTGCTAAAGGAGGAGGAGAGAGACACCATCAGAAAGAGGCAATTGACCTATTATGGCCACATAAATAGAGCAGACAACAGTTTAGAAAAATTGATAATGCAAGGTAAAATTGAAGGGAAAAGAAGTAGAGGAAGACCTGCAACAAAGTGGTTTGACAACATTAAGACAATGACAACAAGAAGTGTTTATCAGCTCAACAAAGACACTAAAGATAGAGCTGGATGGAGACGGCAGGTTCATAACATCACCAGGGGTCGAACGACCTGAAGGACAACTACTACTACTAAAGGAGGAGGAATGATCATGAATTAACAGGAACAAAGAGGAATAAAACAATTCTAAATTTGCTTCCAATAAAACTTATGGTCTAGAGTCCGTTGTTTCCCTGTACTCCTTTCGATTGAAGCACTGATAACATTACCATGGGATTCAAGATTCGAAGCCGTGATTATGTCATGACTCGATGGACAACGCTGGTAAACTGCAACTTTGGGAACGATAATTCCACATTCCATTCTGGTCCATGATTTACTTTCTATTAAAATTGAAATTCTATATCTGAAACTGACAATGTAAACTTCAATGCTAATAAATCATGGACCAGAATGGAACAAGGAATTCGCGATACCATACAAACGCTTTACGGGCATTTTTCTAATTGCTGAGTCTCAAAGATTGTGATTTTACAGGAAAAAATTTTCTCACCTAAGTTAGCTTTTGACTAATAGATTAACATTTTAGTTTATGATATCGGCCTGATAGGTTATATTTCATAGCCCGCCAAACGCGTAAACTTTTGTTTTGAGTCACCCAGTACAACAGCCCGATTTGGTGCAGATACATGTACAAAACTATTTCATGCGTTGCTCAGAGCAATGCACGCTTTTGGAATTTAGCGAATGAGGCATTTTAAAAGAATTGACATCATTGTGAACAGGGTGTCTGGATCAATATTTTCCACTTTAACTATATTTGGCTTCCAGATATAGTCTGTAAATGCAGCGTGCCTGCAAAGGACCCTGGGTAACAATGGCACTTTAATTAAGTCTACCCTAAAAGTACACCCAATGTTCCAAAGAAGAGAGGTTCTTAAAAAACAAATGAGAAAAATTAAGATTTCATCAAGATTTCAGGAACTTGATTAAAACGATGGAAGTAGCAAATTTGGCAAACAGGTGTGAGGTGCTACTGTCCTGAAACATGAGACTGTTCCAGCAAAAGAACTTTTTGAAACTTGAAATCTACTACAATCAACAAGAATCACCATGATAAATGCAATACCTCGATGCAACTTTAATATGAGAAGAAGATCGGTATCCTTCTGCGAAGCGGCGATTTGCAGCTGCTTGCCGTGAACCTAGAAAGAAATTTTATCAGTGAAGATTGGAACGTTTCTCGGAAGATCGGAAGTAAGAAAATACTTTTACTTCTTACCAAACTTGGCTGAAAAGTATAAAAAAATAATAGCAATGGCATTTCAAATCTATTGCTGCTCCAAAATGGCCTTGCTTTTCTTGCCGGAAAGCATTCAATTTAAAAATTTATGTCAAGTAAAATTTTGCTTATCTCACCCTTGAAGTGAATGAGCGGAGCAAAGGCTACCTTCACACTCCTGGCTTTTCGCTTCTTTCCATTTTTGTTGATGAAAACGCCGCCCGTTCACAATAGGCGTTCAAACTCCTACAGCAAAATGGTATTGTTAACCCCTTTCTTCATAACAAAGCCCTTTATCGGTAGCTTTCAAAAAGGCAAACCAGCCGATAGTTTGAATGCCATTGTAATCAACAGCCTGTACACAAAGGAATGTGAAGTGTCTTCAAATGTCTCCATTTTTGGCGTTGTAAACTTATTTTATTTCGATTTTGCTCCTAGCTATACATACATATATATATATACATATATACATATACAACTAATCTAAATCGAAAATAATCTACTCTATTACAAATGAAAGGAAATAACTACGGAAATAAATACTTACAATGCTAAATTTTAAAAAATAACTGGGATGTGAATGGACAGAATTTACAGGGTGTGATTAAATTTGCAAACGTTGCATTTGCAGGAAGGACCATCCCATTGTTTTATCATACGTTTGAAGCTGTTCAGATTATCAGCTAATTTTAGTTTATTTGGCAAACAGTTCGGTGTTCACACCGAAAATGTTCAAACGGAACATTTTCAATAAGCACCATTTTCAAATTTATATGTTTTCATTAGCGTTTTCACACCGGACAAATGTGGCCGCAAGGCAAAAACGGATAAGCTTTGTTGCCTTTGATACGAAACGGATCAGTGTGAATGGTGTCTAAGTAGAAGCAAGCAACGGATAGGACAAAGACAACACCTACACACACTAATAATCCTCTAGCTAAATAATATCCATGCTCGTGTCGAAATCATCAAATGCAATAAGTTCATTTTGGACAAGCTCTTGAGTTAGCTACTCATCTTTGCCAGGTGTTAAGTAACTTTAAAGCAACAATGAATGATTTAGACTTACTTATTCCAAACAGCGCATGATTATTTTGCATCGTCGGATTCCTTTCTCCCATTCCACGTAGTCCGGACATTATACCTCTCGGTTGAGCTTTAGCGATTCCTAGCCTCACAGGTCTGATTGCCGTTTCAGCAGCCTTGAGAATTTCGATCACTGCAAGCCAAGAGAATGAGCGCAGGCACAGCCTATGAAAAGATAAAAGTCTTCCATCAAATTCCACCCCCTTCAATTTCACTCAATTTGATTTTCTTCATAGAACTAGATCCAAAATCGTTAGTGAACTATACGACCCGCGAGGAGCATAGCAAAGGAAACAGACTCAGATAATGATTTTCTACGGTATGTATTGCAAAAGCTTTCAGGTGCCCAAACAAAATTCCTTCCCTGCCTATTGAATGAACGATCAACAAGGAAGAGTGAAGAGTAGCAGACAAACGTTTAAACATTTCTTATAGTCACGGCACTGTTTTTTCGTTCTGGTTGATCATTCGTTCTCTTCTCGAAACCTCCACGAGGAGCTTGATCCCACAAGCAAAACATATTGTTTCTTCAAGAAACAAGGTATCATTAAATCCTGGTTCTCATTAAATCGTAATTCATCGCCGATCATTGTCGTAAAGCGTCGCCGATCATAGCCGATGCTGCAAGACAATGATCGGCGATGAATGACGAATAAATGAGAATCAGGATTAAAGGCAGTCTGTCACGCATCTGATTGGCTGCTACAATCAGAGATCAACACAACGGATTTCTTTGTGAATCTGTGTATTTGAAACAAAGGAGGGCTAATCTTCTTGACTTTTTATGGCCATAGAAAGTCAGAGGATCATCATCCATTCAAATTTCCTATTCTTCGTATTGTCATTATCACCCAATCAAATGCGTGACAGACTGCCTTTAAACACCTGATGCGCCAAAAAGAAGAGCACATGTCGGAAATCCTTGTGTACGTAGAAAACATGATGCAATGAATCATAGTTTGGTCGGTAAAGGAAAGGCGGACGTGTTTTTCGATTTTTCTTCTTTCTCCAACGTTTTGTAAGACACCACCGTTATTTTTCAGCGTACTTGCTTTTGCAGCGGAAAATGAGACGTTTGAAGCAAGAAACAAAGAAACGATTTCGTTTCTCTTATTTCTTCCTTGGCTTCTTACACTCGCTGCCTTTAACATGCAGGAACAACGATAATAGACCTTTTAGCTATTCAGCAAAAGAGCCTGGATCGAGCATTATTCATATACATTTTTATACACGAGATTCGATCGAGTGCCGTTAGAGCTTCTATCACTATTGTGCACATTCGAAAATTCTACAAAATGTAGCAAAGTATCGTTTGATTGAGATTCTTTTTCAGAATAGCTAAAAGGTCTATTGGCTATGATGCAAGAAATTCTAAAAACGGTTTTCCTTTTTAACGTCTCCACGCTGAAGGTGAGAGACCTTCTCAAACTTCTGAAGACGTTTAAAATCAAAAGTTGATAACGAAAATGAAGCATGTTTCTATAATTCTCTATGTGCAGTAATTTGGCTTACATGTAATGGCTATATAAATCCTATCTTTTCGGGAAAACATTGGAAACTTCAAACCTGCAAATAGAACTAAAGATAGCTATTGCGCTGACAAAGTTGCCAATAGCTGATCTGCAATGGATCTTTTAAAGACCCTGTGCTCCCCATGATCCTTTGCATGCGCACAAACCAGCAAAACATCACAGTTACTGTAAAAATACAACGCACTTCGACCACAGAATAAGGGGAAATAAATAGCTCTCAGAAGAAAAGCTTCCCTACTCCTTCAATTACTTTTGGGAATGTCTTTTGTCTGAGCTCAAAGCGATGACTTCATAACGCTCATTTGAAAGTTTAAACGACGACAATGCACAGCCACAGCCTTGCAATTACTAGGCCATAATCTTTTTCATACAGTATGAAATTCATTGTCAGATCGGAAAGGATCATGGGGAGCACAGGGTCTTTAACGCACTAACCACTCATAGTCTGTCGCAAATTAGATGTCACGTGAAAATGCCTGCGAATAATAGCAATTGAAGAGTTTTGCAGGACAAATTTCCTGTTATCGCAAATCTCTTTGTCTTCTTTATATGCAATGAACTTTTACTGTACGACAATACGTAGAAAATTACCAGGGGGGGGCAACGACAATGAAAACTCCCAGGCCATTCAATAATGGACACCATGATCGCAAATCTCGAGCGACATCAATGAGAAAAACTTTAGGTTTAGCTGTTTTTTAAACGATTTCAGGGGAAGCCAGTCTTAGTAATTAAAGGTGCAGGGTCACGCAATGTAAACATACATCTTTCGAAACGAAGACTTTGCAGAATTTTTTGATAGGGGATACCACTGTGATTTTCCACTACTATTCTCAAAATGAAAGAGTTATTTTGAAGATGGACTCTTGTACTTCTTAGAGAAACAAACGAAACACTCATATGTCGTACGATTGCAGAGATATTGGTGGATTTTTAGTGTAAAGTAACTTTAGTGTGGATTCACCCCTTCCACCAAGATCTGTGCAGAAAACAATGGTAACGTGGGGCAGTAATATAGATTCTAGAGATAACAGGTTTGTTTATGGTTACGTGACCCCGCCCCTTTAATGCTCATAGCAGAAATAAAAGTTAAATATTCATACCTGATTGATTTCAAAATTCTTTCACCTTGGCTCTGTTCTTTAGACTTAGCATTTTGACCAATACGATGACGTAATCCTGAATCGACACTATTGTCCTTGCTTAAACACAAACTGAGCTGCCTGACAACTGAGCTCAAGAACCGTTTATATGTGTCAAGGATAATTAAATCAAGATCTCGAGAAATCGGCCGCAAATCCGTGTCCACAAAGCAATAATTGGCTAAGATGCAATCTGGTGATTTGGACATCCTAAACATCTGCAAAAGGGTGTTGACAAATGTCGGGACAACCAATGGTATGGCATTTGACATCAAATTCGAGATGACAATGTCCAATTCTTCACCACTTAGATATGGGTCAGAATCATTTAACTTTGTTACACTTTTGCCAAATATTGTCCCAATAACTCCATCTTTAATACACCACAAGGACAACATGGAGATGAAATTCATTGCAGGCAATTCTTTAATTTTCATCAAATTCTCTCGACATGTGCAAACATGGGTCTTGGTTTCTCTGTTGTCATTCCCGGTGTCTGCGCCTAATAAGGATGTCTCTTGGCTGTTAGCCAAAGATCTGCTATCAAATGGTGCAATATCGTCTGGCCTTCCTGCACAAAAGGCTGCTAAGGATTCAGACTCATCAATAGGATTTGCTTGATATAAACTCCCTTGATTTGCTATTGTGGGTCTCAGTTTCACCTCTGGCAGACCACTGGGAAGATCCTCACCTAGAGGGGAACGGGATGGCATCATAGATCTGTCTTGCTGTCTTCTTTCAGATCTTCGGGACGGCGAATTTGACGCTGCTAGTAACTGGTACGAAGGTACGAGCTTTGCTGCTTTCTTTGGAAGTCTTCCTGTAAGGGCGTAAGGATCCCGCCGCAGTTTTGGTGAATCTACAGTGATGAGAATGAATTCAATAAAAATATGAGCAAAAGAAAGTTAAACAATAACAATGCCAGCCAAAAGTCTTGGAGAACTCTTGCTGACTATGCTTTGTTTTGCGATTTTCCCCTCTCCCCTAAGCAAAAGCTTGGCAATGTGACGAAAAATGGGGATTACAGAACGATTCAAGACTCTAACAAAATGCTGCGACAATAAACTTCATGTTCGTAACCCAGAGCCTCGTGAACATATCAAAACAAGGTTACTTAAGCCATTCCAATATTTGGACATTACTTAAAGAAGTTCGGAGTGGTATGATGCAGAAAACCAGTGAAAATCAAAGTAAAAATGTGATAAGGATTTCTTTCATCAAAATAAACAGTTTCTTATGAATGTTTCCCCACTACTGGAGTATCTTAAGTTTTTAGCGATCTGCGAGCTGAGTTTCTCATAAGGAGTTTCTTTTAAAAAATGTGTGTAGTATATACCATACCTTCACTGCTAATCTGCATACCCTCCATGGATTGGCTGTCCTTTGCTGCTGACCGTTGGCTGCTACATTGAGGAGATTCAATATCCATAGGTTTAGGACAAATAACAGGCTTGCCTTCAGCTGTACCTGCAGATAAACCTTTGCATTGATCGGAAGACGATTTCACGGTCATATTTTGCCGAATTCCAAGGTATTTCAGCCTGTTAAGAAGACATCTTTTTGATGCCTGGCAAGGTCTCCATTTCATAAACAATTTATGCAGATCACCAGGTGTTAATCGTTCGGCATTCTTCAGGTAATAAGCAATTGCTGTTTCCTGTTGATCGTTCACCAGTGATGAAACCTTGGAAGGAAGATAAATTTCTGTTACGGTAAAGCCTTTATTAATAGTTAGTACCAGGTGAGTCAGCAAAAAATTTTACGCGTTTGGTGGCCTGTGGAATAAAAAGTAAAGGTTTCTACATTCAAAACTAAATTTTAATCTTCCAGGCAAAGATTAACTTAGATTTTGTTTGAAAATTTTGTTTGACAAAATCACTCATCTATAAGGCCACCAAAATCAGAAAAATTCCTGTTTGGGGTTAGTATGGGAATTTAAATCCATTCTGTTCCAAGATTTGTTTCGCATTGAAATTCAAATACAGTACAAATTTTTAGTATCAGAAATGGAATTTCGATTTCAATAGCACGTAAGTCTAGAACTCAGAATGGACTGCAGGATTCTCGTTCCCATACATGCCCCTTAGAGGCATTTTTACAATTCACACAACTAATACTGATAAAGATAAAGAATGGATACCTCAGGATGAACATCTAACAGCTCTGTAATAATATCAAGCACATCTTCACTCTGAATTGAAAAGAAAGGACGCAGTCAGCTGGTCAGCTCCAATATTTGAGAAGAAAATAATTAATGGACGCATGTCATGGCCTGCAACACTTGTGTTGTACCATCCCCATTTCTAGCAACTCAAAATATGTTCAATTTTCTTGGTTATCACAATTTCAGTTCATAACTATTTGTTTCACCTACGAGCATCAAAAAACCGGGTCGGTGTGTTCTTCAATCAATTTCTTCGATGTTAGCACAGTGGAGAATAATAAATCCTCTGGCTTCGAGGCAACCAATGATTCTGACTTTCTTGCTTCATAAATCAGCAACCACTTGTCAGATTTGCTAAAACTCGGTGCCAAATCCTAACACGCGCCATAGGAAAAGCGGTAATTTTGATGGGTTGATTTGGATGTGTTAATTCTTAATGCTAATTCTTGATCATTAATGAAATTCAATAGTTACATTGGTCTTCATTTCTCTCGCCTTCTGCCGGTTACTTTGCTTGAAATAGTCTTCAATTATCCTCGTGTGCCCCTTGCCAGTTTGAATGTTATCAAACTCAATTTTTGCACTCTCACGCAGGAGTAATGTGAGGCCAGTTGCCCAGCGAGTTGTGTTGGTTTTAGTTGGTTGGAGTTATGGCTACTCCGCAGCGGCCACTCAAACAGCGTACGTGTTTTTGGGACACACTGTATTCTTATTTCAACTGTGTATTGTAATTAAGCTCTTTTGGAGGGCCCCTTGCAAAAGCAGCTTCTGATGAAGAATTACCCACCTTAAAAGAATCAAATATGAAAAATATATGAAAATATGTGAATAAAGTTAACTATGGTACTTCTGCGTAACAAAAATCAATAAAATATGCTTGGAGCTCTTGCTTGGAGTTGCCATTCGCCAACGGATCTCCAGTTCTTCTATTTGATGTTTGCGAGACATTATTAGCCTGATTTCCCTCTGTTTCTTCGCACACAATAAAATGTGATCCATGGGGCAATGTCTGAGGCAAAATATGTCTTACATGGGCAATATCACGTGATAGGGCTGCATCAGTGAACAAATGCCCTCTTGGGAATCTCATTGATCCTTGGAGAGATGGATGAACTGTATGTCTTGTTGGACGAGGGCCTAGGAGAGGATCATCTCTCACCATCGTAGCAGGACGATTATGATTTGGATCCTGGTAAGAGGTGAAGAGAGTAGCAAGCATAGGACTTGAATCTTTGAGGAACATTAAAATTAAATTTGTTATTGAAACTGTTAAGCCTGGTTTTCATTGAATCGTAATTCATCGCCGATGATGGGTAATCTCATCGGCGACCATCGCCGATGAATTAGGACTTATGAAAACCAACGTCTTTTGGAGCATCTGCGATCATCGGCAACCATCGCCGATCAACTTTCAGAATCAAATATTTTGTTTTCCACAGCACATCGGCGATCATCGCCGATGCTGCAAGTCAACAATTTCATATGAAAACAGAACATCGGCGATCATCGGCGATGGGATCGCCGATAATCGCCGATAATCGCCGATGAATTACGATTTAATGAAAACCAGGCTTTAAAGTTTTTGGCAACGTAAATTCCCGCATATAAAGCCTGGTTTTCATTAAATCGTAATTCATCACCGATAGTCGGCGATCCATCGCCGATGAATTATGATTCATGAAAACCTAGGTCTTGGGAGCATCGGCGACCATCGGCGACCATCACCGATAAGGTTTCAAAATCAAAAAATTTTGTTTTCCACAGCACATCGGCGATCATCGCCGATGTTGCAAGTCAAAAATTTCATATGAAAACAGAACATCGGCGATCATCGGCCATGGGATCGCCGATAATCGCCGATAATCGCCGATGAATTACGATTTAATGAAAACCAGGCTTAAGAAGCTACTTTTTAGCGAGCTAGGCTGAAAGGAGCTCTTATTTCAAAGGCACTAGGACTAATTTGAAAGTATAGAGGTTCTTATTAGAAGGGTGCCTTGTGTCGGCCTTTCAGAGTGTTACAAAAGATTTTTAGCGTATTAATTGTTTGGACGGGTTCTTGTGGACCTAATAGCTAATCGAGAAGGAAAATAAACTTTAACAGCCAACTGGGACCAAAATGAACTTCATAATACGAATCAAAAATGAACTTTGTTACCCCTACAAGAACATCTATGTTTCATCAAACCGAAACAGGTTCTTGACTAAAAAGTGGAAAACTTAGGAAAAACAGCCTTTGGGTTCTTATTTTAGTAGGTTCTTATATGCGGGGATTTACTGTGCAGCATTTCTAAGTTTTATGAAAGGATGTGCCAGAGAATGTATCGAAAGCTTCGAAAGATTAGGCAATAACGTTGCACACATGAGGGAGCTATACATTACCTCCCTGGTACACATTTAGTTTCAAAGTTTTGCAAAGATTCGAATGCTATGCTAGATTAGCAAAGAATGAAAATTTTGTAAAACCATGAAAATCAAATCAATTTATATAGCAAATAAGGAAATACTCTTCTGGTTTACTATTTAAAAGCTCCATGACTTCACATCGCAAAATGACTTATGAAATAGACTGTAATTTCGAAAACCACTGATGAATTCCGAAAAGTCTAACGGTAGAAGTGAGGTTCTACTCGAAACTCGAATTTTCTTTCGATTTCGAAGAATAGAAGACGTTCGATGTTTCTTCAGATTTTTTGTAATATTTTAGTCTCTGATTAGAATACATTTTTTGAGTCCTTGTATGGGTGAACACAAAAAATCTGATCAAAAAGATTAAACGAATACAAGAAGCCACGTAGTCAGCCTTCTATAGATGACTCAACTTCCCTTGCATTTCATAAATGAATAGCTGACTTACATCTGCACGGCGTACTTGAAGAAGATATCGAGCAACACTCATCAGACCAGGGGGAGAGCGTTCATCTTTGCAGATCAAGGGGTATTGATACATTTCTGCCAACGCTTGGTTCATTTCATTCATATCACTAAACATTATTATTCCTAAAAAAAATGCAACAAAGGAGTAACTGATCAGTAATGAACAACGGAATGGCTACAAACACTAATTTCTCTGGTTATAATCTTTGAAACGTATGGATAAAAAACGACGCCATCACACACTGAATGAGATCCAAGGAATTTCCAAAGATGAGGTTGTTGTTCAAAGCGAAAAAACTAGCCTATATTGCTACAACAATTTCAATACTTTAACATAAATTGCTACAACATTTTCAATATTTCAATATTTTAACAGATATAGCCGGTGACTCAAAATGAGGCCTTACGTTTTATAGGCTGCTGCTTCCTGAATATATCAGCGACGATACGTTGCAATATCTGATTGAAAAATCTCCGGGGTGAGTGGCCGAGTGGCTTGTACAGTCTTCATCAGGTGACTGAAGCTAAGCTCGGTCGAGTGAGGTCAAACACCGGATGGGTAACCTCGGAGGTCTGACCTCACAACTCACCTCGTCGTCCTTCGGAAGGGACGTTAAACTAGGGGTCCCCATGCCTGGGTCTAAATTAGCTAGAAATCCTGGCAAGCCATTTCAAAAACAAATCGAAAACAAACAAACAAACAAATAGCCAATTAAACTGTTTTTCATATATTTACAGCATATTTTCTTAAGAAAGTCCCTTCGAAAAACCATAAAGGCGGGCTAAAATTATGAGCTAAGTTTCCTAAACTTGTACTTACACTTTAACACGTTCTATTCTCAGGGGAAGGTTAACGTGTCTTTTCCCTTCTATGAATAACTTTTTCAGGGTGATTCCTTTCTCCTTAGAGGACACAATAGATGCTAATACAAGTAAGCATCATTACTGTTACGGAGGAACCCATACAAACTTTGCTCGTTGTTTTCATTCCTTGTATCCCTGCGGTAAACCTTGCTCAAGAGGGACTCATAATGAAAAAGTGAAAAAATTGGCCCTATTTTCTTCAATCACCAATGGAATTATGAAAGAATCACGGCTTCGAATCTCAATCCTGTAGGAGTTTTTCAATTCTTCCATCGAATTAAAAACTCTATCATATTTACACCGTAACTATAGTAATTCACAAATCTCGCAATCTGATTGGTACTGTAGGAATCGCTAAGTTTGGGTCTAAATAGGATCAGATTTTTAAGAGTAATATTATGAGTCTCTGTTGACTGAAGCGCCATTATCAAGTCAAAGAGCACAGGGAAACAAGAGACTTATCGTCATAAGTCTAGATTGAAACATGAACTAATACCAGTCTTATCAAAGCTCTGGCTTCCAGAATATGTATTTTGGTTGGGGGGGGTATGGTTGGGGGGGGTATGCTGGGGGGGTATGGTAACTTCCATAGATGGTGGTACGGGATATTCTATTTCTTAGCGTGCCTTTTTCGGGTAGAAAATAAATTTTTGGGCATCATTTTTGGTAAAATCACGAGTAGTCATAAAGTTTGGGGTGTAATGTCTAGAAAAATAGCTCTTTAGGGTATTGATCTTAATCAAATTTCACTTATTTGCTTAAATTTTGAATCGTTCTCACAATTTTAGGGTATATATTTTCAATGGCCTCTAAATTTTGGAGTATTGTTTTCGTCAAAATTTATAAATTTTAGGGTGTGATTTCAGACGTCAAATGCCACATCCCCGTCACCCGCCTATTGAAGCTACTTCCGCGGGGTATTTCGTTTGTCTTAATAGAAACTTCGAGATAAGCCACAGCTCTATCAAGATAAGATAAAGAAGCACGTTTAATTCATACGATACCTTTCTTCAAGGAAGCACGGAGAGCATCAGTCCTGTTGAGAATTGCGTAGCGTGCTCTAACAGACTGCTGTGAAGGATCGTCATTTCTCAATGACCGTTCATATCTTGGAACAAATGTATGACCCATTTTCTGTGGGACGGGTGGATCTACTGAATCATCTTTTGCATCGTCTTTTGTTTCTAAAGGAAATCAGTAACAAACATCAATCCAGTTCAGTCTCATTTGCAAAATGATATGAAAAATAAAAACATGGATAGAATCATAAAAAGCCTGTAAGATGCAGCGACTATGAAACCGAAGAGCCACAACAATAGATTATTATGCTAAACATGGTTTTGATGCTTTTTGGTAATATGGATTGCGTTCCATTTGAGAATCTTAAAGAATTCTATAGGGAATTCCATTAAAGAATGCAGTGTAAAATTTCCTCGCCATCATCTTTTGCGCAATTGTGTCTTAAAGGCAGTCTGTCATGCAATTGATTGGGTGATTTGGAGAATACAAAGAATAGGAAATTTCAATAGCTGCTAATCCTCTGACTTTCTACGGCCGTAGAAAGTCAAGACGGTTATCCCTCCTTTGTTTCAAATACACAGATTCACAAAGAAATCTGTGGTGTTGTGAGCTGTCTTTTTTGCGACAAATCCGAAACGTGACAGACTGCCTTTAATGAACTGCACGACTGATTAAAAAGCAATCAATATGATACTTCTCAATCCAAATGTAAACATTAAACACATTTGGTGTTCTGTCGCCTATGCTAAGTCTACCAAACTTCAAACACTACTTACAAAGTGAGAAAACTGTTAATGTACCCCTTCTAGCTTGGACTGAGTCACGACTATGAGGAAAAACAGGTCATTTAAAACAATGAAAACTAAACTTACGAATTAATTTCTCTTTAACCGTTTTGATCTGCCACTTGTCCGCAGGCACAGGGATACAAGCTCTATAAGCTGATGCATATCTCTCCTTGAATAACTGCAACAACATCTGAGGGCTGTAGTTAGCTGGAATGTTTGACACAATAAGTGAATTTTTCAGAATTGCATTCGGTGCAAGAGGCGATAAGTTGAAAACCAGATGATGTAACGGCGTCATGCCTGAGACAGATTTGCGACAAATTGCATCGTTGAATAGAGTTTCATCTAGAACAAATAGGAAAGAGACATTAAAGAAAATACCGTAAAATTGCTGTTTGGCTCTCTCTACATTAAGCCCCCACTGTAATGAGCTCTTCCCTAGCTAGTCGAAATTTCAATAAGCACCCAGCCCAGGTATCTTTGTCCCTGCAATCAACATCTACACAAAGAAACCATAGGTTCATATCTTTAAAAAGGTCGGTGTAAAACTCAATTTTTCATTTCTTTGAACTAAATGGTTTCAACGAAACTCCTTTCTGAAATCTTCAATATTTTCAGAATCAGAGTTCGTCTTTCTTGACAATTCAAGAGAAATTTTGAAAAAAATTTTAAACTATCGTAATTTCTAAACAGGTTGGCGCAACATGAAATAATGTCCAAGAAAACCATTGTTTCTGGAGGTCTACAATATGGTACCAAGCGTAAGTCTATCACTTTTATGGCTCATGATTTAGAAATTTGATGATGTCACGTCTCCAAATGAGCTAAAAAGAGTAGAATTACAGATAAAAAGCTAAAGTTTCAGGATATGTTTGGGAAAGAGAATTCCACGCTCCAGTCTGGTCAATAATTTACTTGCCATTAAAATTAAAATTATTTTTCTGAACTTGGCAATGTAAACTGCAATGCTACAAAATCCATGCAACAGAATGGAACGTGGAATTCTCGATTCCCATAAAACCTCTTACAGGCATCTTTCTGATTATTGGGTCTTAAAGATATGTGATTCCACCAAACAAGATTTTCTTATCCAAGTTAGCTTTTTTGACTGATAGATTAATATTTTCGTTTTGAATATCGGTCACATACTTTGTATGTATGTATGTATGTATGTATGTATGTATGTATGTATGTATGTATGTATGTATGTATGTATGTATGTATGTATGTATGTATGTATGTATGTATGTATGTATGTATGTATGTATGTATGTATGTATGTATGTATGTATGTATGTATGTATGTATGTATGTATGTATGTATGTATGTATGTATGTATGTATGTATGTATGTATGTATGTATGTATGTATGTATGTATGTATGTATGTATGTATGTATGTATGTATGTATGTATGTATGTATGTATGTATGTATGTATGTATGTATGTATGTATGTATGTATGTATGTATGTATGTATGTATGTATGTATGTATGTATGTATGTATGTATGTATGTATGTATGTATGTATGTATGTATGTATGTATGTATGTATGTATGTATGTATGTATGTATGTATGTATGTATGTATGTATGTATGTATGTATGTATGTATGTATGTATGTATGTATGTATGTATGTATGTATGTATGTATGTATGTATGTATGTATGTATGTATGTATGTATGTATGTATGTATGTATGTATGTATGTATGTATGTATGTATGTATGTATGTATGTATGTATGTATGTATGTATGTATGTATGTATGTATGTATGTATGTATGTATGTATGTATGTATGTATGTATGTATGTATGTATGTATGTATGTATGTATGTATGTATGTATGTATGTATGTATGTATGTATGTATGTATGTATGTATGTATGTATGTATGTATGTATGTATGTATGTATGTATGTATGTATGTATGTATGTATGTATGTATGTATGTATGTATGTATGTATGTATGTATGTATGTATGTATGTATGTATGTATGTATGTATGTATGTATGTATGTATGTATGTATGTATGTATGTATGTATGTATGTATGTATGTATGTATGTATGTATGTATGTATGTATGTATGTATGTATGTATGTATGTATGTATGTATGTATGTATGTATGTATGTATGTATGTATGTATGTATGTATGTATGTATGTATGTATGTATGTATGTATGTATGTATGTATGTATGTATGTATGTATGTATGTATGTATGTATGTATGTATGTATGTATGTATGTATGTATGTATGTATGTATGTATGTATGTATGTATGTATGTATGTATGTATGTATGTATGTATGTATGTATGTATGTATGTATGTATGTATGTATGTATGTATGTATGTATGTATGTATGTATGTATGTATGTATGTATGTATGTATGTATGTATGTATGTATGTATGTATGTATGTATGTATGTATGTATGTATGTATGTATGTATGTATGTATGTATGTATGTATGTATGTATGTATGTATGTATGTATGTATGTATGTATGTATGTATGTATGTATGTATGTATGTATGTATGTATGTATGTATGTATGTATGTATGTATGTATGTATGTATGTATGTATGTATGTATGTATGTATGTATGTATGTATGTATGTATGTATGTATGTATGTATGTATGTATGTATGTATGTATGTATGTATGTATGTATGTATGTATGTATGTATGTATGTATGTATGTATGTATGTATGTATGTATGTATGTATGTATGTATGTATGTATGTATGTATGTATGTATGTATGTATGTATGTATGTATGTATGTATGTATGTATGTATGTATGTATGTATGTATGTATGTATGTATGTATGTATGTATGTATGTATGTATGTATGTATGTATGTATGTATGTATGTATGTATGTATGTATGTATGTATGTATGTATGTATGTATGTATGTATGTATGTATGTATGTATGTATGTATGTATGTATGTATGTATGTATGTATGTATGTATGTATGTATGTATGTATGTATGTATGTATGTATGTATGTATGTATGTATGTATGTATGTATGTATGTATGTATGTATGTATGTATGTATGTATGTATGTATGTATGTATGTATGTATGTATGTATGTATGTATGTATGTATGTATGTATGTATGTATGTATGTATGTATGTATGTATGTATGTATGTATGTATGTATGTATGTATGTATGTATGTATGTATGTATGTATGTATGTATGTATGTATGTATGTATGTATGTATGTATGTATGTATGTATGTATGTATGTATGTATGTATGTATGTATGTATGTATGTATGTATGTATGTATGTATGTATGTATGTATGTATGTATGTATGTATGTATGTATGTATGTATGTATGTATGTATGTATGTATGTATGTATGTATGTATGTATGTATGTATGTATGTATGTATGTATGTATGTATGTATGTATGTATGTATGTATGTATGTATGTATGTATGTATGTATGTATGTATGTATGTATGTATGTATGTATGTATGTATGTATGTATGTATGTATGTATGTATGTATGTATGTATGTATGTATGTATGTATGTATGTATGTATGTATGTATGTATGTATGTATGTATGTATGTATGTATGTATGTATGTATGTATGTATGTATGTATGTATGTATGTATGTATGTATGTATGTATGTATGTATGTATGTATGTATGTATGTATGTATGTATGTATGTATGTATGTATGTATGTATGTATGTATGTATGTATGTATGTATGTATGTATGTATGTATGTATGTATGTATGTATGTATGTATGTATGTATGTATGTATGTATGTATGTATGTATGTATGTATGTATGTATGTATGTATGTATGTATGTATGTATGTATGTATGTATGTATGTATGTATGTATGTATGTATGTATGTATGTATGTATGTATGTATGTATGTATGTATGTATGTATGTATGTATGTATGTATGTATGTATGTATGTATGTATGTATGTATGTATGTATGTATGTATGTATGTATGTATGTATGTATGTATGTATGTATGTATGTATGTATGTATGTATGTATGTATGTATGTATGTATGTATGTATGTATGTATGTATGTATGTATGTATGTATGTATGTATGTATGTATGTATGTATGTATGTATGTATGTATGTATGTATGTATGTATGTATGTATGTATGTATGTATGTATGTATGTATGTATGTATGTATGTATGTATGTATGTATGTATGTATGTATGTATGTATGTATGTATGTATGTATGTATGTATGTATGTATGTATGTATGTATGTATGTATGTATGTATGTATGTATGTATGTATGTATGTATGTATGTATGTATGTATGTATGTATGTATGTATGTATGTATGTATGTATGTATGTATGTATGTATGTATGTATGTATGTATGTATGTATGTATGTATGTATGTATGTATGTATGTATGTATGTATGTATGTATGTATGTATGTATGTATGTATGTATGTATGTATGTATAATTTCGTCAAAATAACAAAAACTATCAAATATTAAAATACAATAAATCTATTTAAAAAGGAAAGAAAAATCTAATAACAGGCGTGTGATATTAAAATATATACAGCTATCTAAATTAAAAACACCCTTAGGTAAAATGGCAGGGATAGCATTAAAAGGTCAGTGCGACCTTGATTCCATAATGGTCCCTCCAAAGGTGTCAATGAAAGAAAAAATTTTAATGGAAGAAAAGAAAATTCTGCAGCAAATAGTACTGCATTGTCCGCCAAACGCGTAAACTGTTTGACTTACCCGGTATAATGAAACCAGGCTTTAGCTACTTTGTTTCAACTTTGTGAACTGTAAATAAATCAATAACTGACAATACTATTTGCTGCAATCTGTATATACCTGAATTACTCCAAGCAAGGACTGATCGAAGAATGCAAAGTGCAGCTTGAGGATTTCTGGTCCAAACAGCAGTCATGAAAGGAGTGCAACCAAGATTATCCTGCTCTTTCAGCTACAATAAAATACATACAAGCTGAACAAGGGCCAATGTTGTAAACAAATCATTCAAGTTCCCAAAAAGACTACTCTCGAGTACCGAATAATCGTCCCCCCCCCCGCTTATTAATTTTTGAAAATTTTTCCAACCCCCCTCCCGCTCTTATTCCCACCCCCCTTTTATCAATTTTTGGAAAAATGAAATGATATTAGACATAATTTCTGTCTAAACGCAAGAAAAAGTCTCAAGAAGTGCATTCCACAGAACCAGAGTTCTAAAGTATATGTATCAGTAACATCACTGTTAACATAGATATATAACAGATACGTGTTTACCTAAGAAATGGCTATTTTCTATTTCTCCAAGACCCCCCCCCCCCCCGATTATTCCAACCCCCCCCCCCCGATTATTGTTATATCGAGCCATTTCCAACCCCCCCCCGATTATTCTCACCCCCCGTTTATTCGGTACTCGAGAGTAAGCGGTTTACTTTTCAAAACAATAGATTTCACACCTCTGACTGCACTCAATCAAACAACAATAAGTGTAAGTTGTTAACTCCACTTAAGTTCAAGTCTAATTAAAAGCTAGCGTCCATATCCAACGTAACGCCAAACAAATAAACGCAAAACACAGCAATTTCCCGACATCAAATGTGGACCCGACTCGTATTTATCGACAGAAATTGCTTGGCCGCATATCTAGGCTTGATTTTAGTTGCCTGTCTTTATGTTATTGCCATGGGGTAGTCATGGTCTTCTACTCCTCGTGGCATAGTCCTAGTAGTGAAGTAAAGTAGTCCGTAAGCGTTGTTCTAGGTAATTTCGTTCTTGTAAATTTCTTTATTGGACATAAAGGAAAAGAGGCATGATGACTTCTGGCGCTTTTGTATCAAACAGCCACCCAGGGCTCCGCTTCTGTGTCAAATGAAATTTCCGGGATAATGCTAGCTACTGACACAACTGAAGTGTTTACATGAGCACTTTGCGTTTTTGCGAAGCTCAAGTGAACCCAATTTGATATAGACTTAAGATTACGCAGTCTTACTACGTACTATCTTTTCATGCCAACAAAATTCCCTATAAACTGCAGAAGCATGGCATTGAATATAAACAGCAAAGTTTCAACATTGACATAAATGTTTCAAAGCAAAGACAAGCATCAAAGCGCTTGGTTCCAATAAATAATAGAATGATTATCTCAAGTGCAAGTAGTATAATTACAGTGGCTGCACAAGATTTTGGTAAACAAAGGTAAAGATCAGAATCAGAAATTCCTCTCTAACTGGCGCGTGGCGCACAATTTCTTTAGGCTGTGAATTGCCTTTTGCATGTTTAGGCTAAACACATCACAAAACTTGTGGCTCAGATACAGATGTATCTTTATAAAAGTTGATGATATGAGACGCTGACTGCAACTGGTGAATTCTACAAAGTTCAAACATCTAGAAAACATCTTCATTTGAAATGTATCTGCTGCTCCTTGCCTGCAATTAGGGGGAGAAAGTCTAGGATTTTGGGACGTTTAGCTTTACTTCCCTCAAATCTCTTGCAAACTTACCAATGAAATCAACTGGCCTCTGACTTCTTCGCATGCTAGAAGGCTTTGGAGCATGAAGTGGCCTTCTGAGGGCTTGTCATGCTTCTTATCTGACATCATATCTAGGAACACAATAGAAAAAGTGCTTAAAGACCCTATGCTCTACATGATCCTTTCTGGTCTGACAATGAATTTCATACTGTATGAAAAAGATTATGGCCAAGCAATCACAAGGCTGTGCATTGTCGTTTCAACCTTCAATTGAACGTTATGAAATCATCGCTTTGAACTCAAACAGAGTACCTAGCCTCACTACCATAATGACCCTCAAGTTACGCTCATCTCATTGAGTTGAATTGTTGTTGTTGTTATCGCTCCACTGAGGGCCTTATGGACATAGAGCTGTAAAAATGGCAAAAAATTTCAATCGGCGACAGGATTCTGTCGCCCCGTCGTCTACCGATCAGCATGTGGCTTAGAGCAAGGCGGTTTTGCTTTTGTGGCAAGAATGATCCTTTACCGAAGTACTGATACCTAATTTGATGGTACAGCAGCTCTAGAAAACTGATTTTTAAGACATTTAGACCCAGTGGTTGTGAGGAAAAAGTAGTAGATGATTTAGGCACACAACTACATTCTAAAAAAGAATGCGAATCGAACGACAGATTGATACATTTTGTAGAATGTTCGAATGTACACAATAGTGATAGAGACTCCAACACTGCTCCATCGAACTTCTTTGTGGAGCAGCGGAAAGGTTTCAAATAGAATCAGTACGGAACTTTCCCTTTTCTGCAAGCGTATGGGAATAAGTCGTAGTTGTAGCGATAGTTCAGGCAAAAAGCGAAACTACGACATGTAATCGAGTCTACAGAAACCTTCCCAAAGTAATTGAAGGATTAGGGAAGCTATTCTCCTTAGAGCTATTCATTTCCCCATATTCTGTGGTAGAAGTGCGTTGTTTACAGTAACTGTGACGTTTTGCTGCTTTGTGCGCATACAAAGGATCATGGGGAGCACAAGGTCTTTAGGTTTGCGAATAAAACACTGAAGAGTGTCCGATCTGCCTCAGAGTTTGAACGATATAAAAAATGTCCTATGACATATGCCAAAAATTTTGGCTTCCTTGATTCACCATCTTGCTGTTGAAGAGAAAGGGAACCTTGTTTCGCGACAGTTCCAAACCTGCACAAAACGAACTATTACTCAAATGCAGATCAACAGAAAACTGGCAACTTCCACCCATCAACATCTGGAGACCGACTGTAATTTACAATGAAAACACACAGACTGTTGACTTTTCAAATAAATACAAATAATTTACCTTTATTGAGCCGATGATGATGATGATGATGATGATGATAATGATAATGATGATGATGATGATGATGATGATGATGATGATGATGATGATGATGATGATGATGATGATGATGGTGATGATGATGATGGTGATGGTGGTGATGATGACGACGAATAGACCTTTTAACTTTTCTGAAAAAGAATGTTGATCGAACGATATTTCATACCATTTTGTAGAATTTTTGAATCTGCACAATTGCAATCGAAGCTCTAGCACCATTCTATCGAGTCTTGCGTATGAAAATGTATAAAAATATCGCTCGATCTGGGCTCTTTTGTAGAATAGCTAAAAGGTCTATTTATGACGATGATTACCTATATGTCCAGCGCAAACGTGAAGGACATTTTGATTTCCACTGTACTTCTCATGAAGCCACTCTGAAGCTCCACCAACTTGAATCCTCTCCTTGCTGTGGGAGCTCTTCTCTCCAATACAGGGTAATTCGCAATCTGGAATTGCCGACTCCAATACCTCTGATCTGATTGCTTGCAAAATCTCCTCGAATTTTGATCTATCATTTTTCAGTATTTTCGGAATTAATTTCAGCTTCTTAGGAGCTGCAAGAAAAGCAAAACTAAGTTCAGTGCTAGCATATTCTACAAATAATTGTAGAAGGCAACAAAATTGAAATTGGTGCAATAATACCCTCTACTTCCCTACGTAGAGGGTTGGTGGAGAATTCCCAGTTAAACAACAGTAAACCTAAACAGGAGTACCCAATTATTGAGGCTTCAGGATCCTGCAAATTCTATTTCAAGGCAAAAATCGCGTACTGAATTTTTTTTGGAGAATATGCGACCCCAGCATAGGTTTCAAATCTTTAAAAAGCTGGGCGTAAAATTCAATAACCTATCTCTTTGAACTGAGCGGCTTCCAAGAAACTTGAGCTATTTCAATGGAATTTTCAATATTTTCAGAATTACAGCGTTTTTCTTCTTTTTCAAGAATTCAAGAAAATTTTCAAAAAAAACTTAAAACTATCGTAATTTCTAAACCTGTTGACGAAAGATCAAATAATTTCCAAGAAATCCATAGTTTATGGATGCCTACAACAGGGTATCAAGCAAAACTCTTTCACTCTTCTAGTTTGTAATTTAGAATTTTGATGATGTCACATCATAAAATGAGCTGAAATACAAAAAAGGCTGTAAGTTCGACAAATAATCAAGATTTCTGAAAAGTCCAACGGTAGAATCATAGAAAAGTGGCTAAAGCTTCTTTCAAGTCATTCAGTTTAAAGAAATACGTCATAGAATTTTACACCCGCCTTTTTTCGTAGATTTAAAGATTTGGAGCCTATGCTTGCGACCCCCCCCCCCCATTTGTTTTGGCATAAGATCCTTGATGAATGCGTTCATCTTTGAATTTTCCTACTGTTTGTTCGATTACATCAACTATTTCAGCCTCCTTTGACAGGCAGCAAGGATGATCCTGCATGCCATACTGCGCGACGCCAATGATCTAAACGAGGGACTCGCCTTTCTCATGGAGAAAGCCCGTCAGACTTGCGCTAGTAGTATTCAGAACAATATAGGAGACCTTGTGTAGCATGATCCATGCTTGTCTATATTTTGATCTAACACGAAGTAACCAATGATTCTGCTTTAAAATAATCTTTTTCAAATGTTTGCAAATATTATTGGAGTGGTGCTTCTTTGGGGAGCAAAGAATTGACATACCGTACAGAAATTCACTGACACTGTACTTGTGAGTGAAACAAAACATAAATGAATGCTAAAAACTTACCTCCTACAATGGTAATCGTAATTTCACCTCTTTCCTCATCTCCAAATTTTGTTTCAACGATTTTCAGTATTCGCATCGGCGGAACATCAAGTGTGCCTGATTGCAACAAACAGCTGTTGTATTTGATCGGGAACAAACACTGATTTCTGTCTAGTAATATCGTTGTGTCTGGGTTATCTAAGTTTATCAAGTTTGGTGCCGTGACCCCAGAATTCATCAAGTTTGGTGCCGTGACCCGAGGATGCGACTCCTTTTGTAGGTCAGCCTTTCCTTGGTTTTGCATCCTTAAAACGCAATCCTGCTCCACTGTTTCATTCCGAGAAAATGATCTACCCTCGAAAACACTTGCACAGTCATCTCTATTACCACCCTGCCTTGAGGGTATGGTACTACTGCCATGCTGCTGCGCATGAACTACGCTAAGACCAATATTCAGTTGACACTGCGTAGCAGAAACTGCTTCGAATTCTGACGTGACGTTACTATCGCTTCTAAGAAACTCTTTTTCGTGCCCTACTGATCTCTTAGTGCATGTAAACACTTTACTGTTATCTTCTTTCAAATTTTCAGGGTGCACTAAGAAGGCTTTCTGGTCTGATAGTCTGTTCAATAGCAAAGATATTCCGTGTTTTGATGCAGCCACTGCCACGGCCTTATAACCATTATACTGCTCCTCTGTTCCATTTGGGTCAACAACAAGGCATGGAGTGTCTCGTATGGCATTTTCATACCTATGAAGGAAAAAACTATTATATACCAGGTGAGTACATTCATGCCCTTTAGTCACTTGTTTCCTTTCGTTCTTTGATTTGCTGATATCGATTGGTCAATAGGGACTTATGATACTTCTCTTTAAAAATGTTTCAAAACATCATATCAAAATACCGTGGACCCTGGGTGACAAATACGCTCTTTAACCCTCCTCCCCGAAAGGGCCATATGGCCCAACAGTATTCATTGAGAGCTGCAAATTTTTCAGGGGGTAAAGCATTTGGAATTTTGATTGAATTGAGAGGTTATGCACATTGCTCACTGAATCACTGATTACTATTGCTGGCTTACTGGCTTACTATGCTGGCTACTGACTTACTATTGCTTACTGAATCACTGATTATGATAGCCCCTGTAAAACGATAATCTACATTAGGTTTTCCTGTTAAGCTTAATTTTAGCCGGGCGTGAAAGGGTTAAATCAATTGCTAGGCAAACAACACTGATATCTTTAAAACACTGCCTACCTGTCCTCGTTGATAGAAAACTCGTTAGATGATGCTGTTGGCTTCGTAGCGGAATTCGACACTCGTATAAGTGATGACCTAAAACAGACTTTGAATTGCTTGTCATCTGGCTTCTGCCTAGAAGTGTGCACGGTTGGGCTAATGACTGCATAATGTCCATCAAGGCCAACTACGGTGCCAACGGTGCACGCACGCTCCTCGAGAAATATGACTTCGTCTGAGGACCAGATCATCTCTCTGTGCTTTGATGGACTAGCTGCTAAAAAATATTGAGAAAATGTCAAATAACGCAGAAATATCATCAAAATATAATTTCCAAACTATATATTTTTTATATCAATCTAAAAAACGTTAAAAACTACAAAATATATACATTTCAATGTACCAGCCAGAGCAGAGAAGGACACTGGGTCATCTGGTCTCCACTGTGGCTGGCACTTACAATTCAACTATAACATATGATACAAAACAACCAAAGAATAAATAGGTAAAGGAGGGGGGATTGCTGCTTGGTGTTATGACAAAATATACTGGCTGAGTCGAAAATGCCCGCCGACGTGTGGTACATAAGAATTTTGAGTAATTAAGCCATTTCCACGCGCCACGCACCACCCCACAGCAAAACTATATATAATCGAGCGAATTCTGGTAAAATGAGAATAAAGCGTTTATTAACAAAACCATTTATCAGTTATCAGAGATAATCATCCATGAGCAATAGGGCACCAAGTGTGTATAAGTGTGAAATCTTTTATCAGTGGCAAACCAACTTACCCTATTGCTTGTGTTTTGAACCAATTCTACCTTTAAAGTGAGCCACCTTAGCATAGGTTCCAAATCTTTAAATCTACGAAAACAGGCGGATGTAAAATTCATTAACCTATTTCTTTGATCTGAATGACTTTAAGGAAACTTTAGCCACTTTTCTATGATTCTACCGTTGGACTTTTCAGAAATCTTCATTATTTGTCGAAATTACAGCTTATTTTATATTTCAGCTCATTTTATGATGTGACGTCATCAAATTTCTAAATCACAAACCAGAAGAGTGAGAGAGTTTTGCTTGATACCATATCGTCGGCATCAAAAAACTATGGTTTTCTTCAAAATTATTTGATTTTTCGTCAAGGGGTTTAGAAATTAGGAGAGTTTAAAGTTTTTTTTCGAAAATTTTCTTGAATTCTTAACAAAGAGGAAAAACACTGTAATTCTGAAAATATTGAAGATTTCAGAAAAGTCCAACGGCAGATTTACTGTGAAATAGTTCAAGTTTCTTCGAAGCCGTTCAGTTCAAAGAAATAGCTCATTGAATTTTACACCCATCATTTTAAAGATTTGAAACCTATGCTAGCCATCTCATAACTGTTTCATGATTTTGCAACTTTCAGTAGTCAGCCACCTTAACGTACCTTTTAAATGTTTTGAAGTTCCTTTTACCTTATCATTGGTTGGCGAATGTAAAATTTTCCAGTGATAAGTCGAATCTTAAACTGGCCTCATATTATCTGCATCGAAAAGCCCATGTACCAATGCACATTCCTTCAAGATTTTACGCCTTTGCTGGAACGATCTTTTAATGTATGATGATAAAGACTTCCCTGATGACATCCACAAAAATATCGTTGAGTTAACCCTACATCCTATCCATGAAACTAGTCCATTTGAGTGAATTCATTCAAATTTCTACCAACTGTCAATCAACCGCAATGTCCCCTTCTGGTGAATTTTCCTTTTCGGATAATAGTTATATGGAGCTTTCGAAGTTTTCCTTCATGAAAAGGGGAAGACATGACATTCAGTTCCTCGTGGTATTCGTAGTATGGTAGAGAGTTTTGTCGGTATAGTAATAAGCATAAGTCATATACTGCAAATTTCAAATTGATGAGATAAGAAACAAACTAAAATCTCGTGGCATTCGTAGTATTGTGGAGTGTTTTGTGCGTTTTTCAATAAGTGTGTGTCGTATATTGTAAATTCTAAATTGATGATATAAGACAAAAACTAAAATACTTATTCTTTACCTTGGTGACTGTTCGAAGTTGTTAATATCTTAATGGCGTAGTTCTTTCG
Source organism: Aurelia sp. 4 Dawson et al 2005 (assembly GCA_964019985.1). Lineage (NCBI taxonomy): Eukaryota > Metazoa > Cnidaria > Scyphozoa > Semaeostomeae > Ulmaridae > Aurelia > Aurelia sp. 4 Dawson et al 2005. The sequence continues at coordinate 14,512,345 of OZ026509.1, forward strand.
ATCACTGGCCTCATTGTTTCTATCAGTCTCGATGATCTTGATAATTTTTCCAATTTTCGGTCCATCCATGAAGCAATTGTTCATGACGATGGCGCCAATCTCTTCTTTCCGCTCTTTCAGAGCAACAGTATCTCCAACTTGTAAGAATGACTCATGAATGCTTCTTCGTTTAAACTTTTTCATTTTCTTTGCTGTTTTTGCTTGTTCTGGTGAAAGACCCCTGTTGGTAAAAACGGAGATTCCTTGTATTTTCACTATCAAGCTTATTCTTACTACTTTTATTCTTACAAATTTTAATATCTTTAATTCTAATAATGAGATTCCTTGTACCTTGGATCGTTCAATGAAGGATACTGTTGCCTCATAATCATCTTGTTTTCGCCTATGTGAAGTTCTGTGCAAGAGTAATTCGAATAGATCTTTTGAATCCATACTTGAGATGTCTAACCCTGGTGCATATCCGCTTGCTGTCTGAACAGATCTGTGCGCACGGTTCCTTAAAGGGTCCATTCATCCAGCATGCCTTGTACGTGCTGTCTCTTAGTTTTCCTTTGCTGTGGCCATTTCATGGGCCATGAAAATGGCGACAACAAAGGCAAACAAAGAGACGACATGCGCAAGGAATGCTGGATGAAACGGACCCTTTAAGTTTGGCGATTAAACAAAGAAGATTCCCACAAAAAAGGTTTTATGAACAAGCATTCATCCAAAAATAACTTAAAATCCCTACCACCAGAACACTTTTCCAGACTCGGTCAAAGCAACAGAAAACAAATGGCCACATTTAACATCGATGATATTCTCGCCATCAAAATCTTTGTAATAAGTAGCAGGTTGACTCAGTCTTTGAATTAAGGTAGGTAGGTGCCTCTGATAAAGACCTAGGAGGGAAAATACGGTACGTATGCTGTAACAATTTTGAACTCCCTATATCTACGAATGTGAGGTTATCGCAACGGGCTGTGAAAAATTTCAACGCTGAAACAAATTATTGATGAGGGCTGGAGGAGGCCGAGAAAAGAAGAGATAAGGCTAGCTTCAATTTAGCTCTTCGTGGAAATCATTCTATGTCATACAGTCACTTACCATCTTTCATAACAGACAGACCTTTATAGTTTCAGGCAGATTGAGTGGGTTTGTGACATCTTTGGGGATCATTTGGATTTTAGACAAAACTGAAACCTTTAAAATGCAATGCTATGTGATGGAAGTTTGCAACTTCCTTACAATTCCATTGGTTTTATCGGTGATCAAAGTTTGGGGATATCACAGAGCTCAGCTCTGTTTACAGAACCTTCACTGATTCACTTTTCACACCATGCTTATGAGTATTCATTTTGCAGTAAATAATTCTACTTTGACACCTTCACATTGAAAATTAAGACGAGACTTTCCTCCCTCAATTTCATGCCTGGATATGGAAACCATAGCAACACTGTACGAAAATTTGAGTATTACAGGCAATGGTGGATAGGCCAAAGTTGCTGGCCTAAACCTCTGATGCTAAAAAGCCTCAAAACTCACGTTTCCAATGATAAAATCCAAGAACAAAAGCCACAGGTATCCAGCTGAGCATTTGAATAATCCAAGAATTAACAAAGCTTCCAGGTTGAATTCCCATTTTCCTCACTTTTAAAGTCAATTAGTTTCCATAAGCTTCACCACAACAATGAGAATTTCCAACTGACAAGAGTTGCTAGTCTCGCATCTGAGACTACGCCCAAAACTGGTTCCTGATCGCACAAATAAGTCTGCATTTCCGTCTCAATTTTTCATATGAAAGTGCATAATTCACAGTTTGAGAAAAAATAAACAAGGTTGTTGCTGTTGTCATTGCTGTTGCGATAACGGGGACTTTGTAGTGAGTCTAAAGCTCAATGATGCTGAAGTTAAAAACTTACCTGAAAATATTGGATCAAAGAAAGAGGCAATTTTCCCAGAATCAGTTACCAATGACGTTTGAATAATATTGCTGTAGATAAGCCTAATTTTTTCATCATCAAGATTCAAATGTTTTGCCTTAGGGTGTGGAACAGCCTTTAAATTTGACTGAGTGCTGCCTGCTTTGGGAATTGGCCAAGACCATAGCTTTCCATCTGTCTTTGTGATCAAAACGAATTCTGAATATGTTGCAGAGATACTCGAAAACTGAATATCTTTGTGATCCTATAAAAAAGAATGATAATTTCTGCAGAATAAACACAAAAAAGACTGATATCAAATACCACTATATCCTTGAGAAATGTTGTATACTGGTATGAAGAATATTCTTATGTCCACCTCAAACGGCTATAATTCTTTAACTTAAGTGAGAATCCTTTCAAGAAATTTTCTGAAACTTTTAAGAAGCAAATTTGACAATAAAATTTCCAAAAGCTCTAGAAAAAGTAATGGATTGCTGGAAGTCAACTGCCTTCTTTGATATGTTAATTTCTCCTTAGATCAAAGGATTTGCTTGTTCTTTCAATGTGCATAAATTCAGTTAAACATCAGAATCAAATTGGGAATATCCCAAGCACCTCATTTATCATTTCTTGTAGTTCCATAATAATTAATTTTTGGGGTAAAAGTGGTTTCCAAAGTAAACAGAGCTCTTTACAATTACTAGGTGTCTCAAAAAGTATCCTCTTTTGACTAAAAAGGGAAACTAAATGATAAAATATTGGGACTTTTTGAGTTCATCGGCATATTTGTTGATCTTCAGCTGAAATGCACATTTGTTTTCAATTTGTTTTGTTTGGGCTTGTCAGGATTTCTAGCTACTGAAAGCTAATTTAGGCCCACTGTGCATGCCGCATCCAGGCACGGGACCCCTAGTTTAACGTCCCTTCCGAAGGACGGTGAGGTGAGTTGCGAGGTCAGGCCTCACTCAGTGGTCACCCATCCGAAATCTGACCTCACTCGACCAAGCTTAACTTAAGTCACCTGACGAAGACTGTATAAGCCACTTGGCCACTCACCCCGCTTACCTTGCACATACCTTGCATTTCAAAATCATCCCCAAAACACTGAAGATAAAATCTTGTTCTGCATACAAAGTTTAGTGCATGGACCAACTTTCAGATCATGCCTGTCTTCATTTGGAAATTATGGTGATATAAAGATTTGTAAATCATAAGGGCTTCAACTGTGAAATCAGATGTTTGGACAAAATTAGTCCAAACATCTGATTTCACAGTCAAATCTCTTATAATGTAAGTCCTGCATGGCAGGACATAATATTGGCAAAACATATATAATCAAGTAAATATGTGTTAAATTGACTCATTTTTTGCTGTTGCTCTTCGTTGTGTTGCGGTGTTACTACCTACAATTTAAATCTCTTATAGCTTTGAATTCTTAAAATCGCTGTAATTTCCAAACAAAGATAGATATGAAAGTAAAAATTCGCTTCCATACTAAACTTTGTACCCAGAACAAGATTTTAGCCTCAAAAACGCAACTTCTCAAACAACAAAAGACTTCTGTTTTTGCACCTCTTATCTCGAAAAGGTGGATTTCCCAGAGTGAAGCAATAACTAAACAAAGGTGTTAATTCACTTACACATTGTAACCACTCCAACTGGCTGATCTTTAATTCACTGTTGCTGCCAGTGCATTTGATATTTGGTTGAGGTATCTTAGCACCACTAGAAGATGGCACCTCTGCTTTCTTAGTCTTATCAATGAAGTTGAGCCTGTCTGATAATGACCTGAAACCATCTGGAAATGGGTAACTTCTTTTTCTTGATGGTGACCCACCAGATTCTTCCCCTGTGGACCTGGAATTTCTACCCGACAGCATCACTTTTGTATTATTGAGCATGGCTGGTGGGTCAATGGCAACAGATGGCATTACAACAGATGAAGTAGCAGGCAGCTCCTCTTCCTCCATGTTTTCCTCTGTCAAATTCACATCATTTTGCCGATTGGTAAGAACTGCACTCCCTTCGAGGAGACTATCTTCCGTTGAAATATCATTTTGAAATGATTCATACTCATTGACACTGGTAGCACTGAAATCTGCCACAGCAAATGGGCTGCTTTCCTCTAAGTTTGAAATTTGTTGCTCTCTTTCAAGAATCCTTCTCACATCAATGCTACCATTTTGGGACATTCCTAGCCCAATGAGTTCTGCAAAACGCCTTTCTTCAAAGCTCTGTTCTTCTATTATGCCAGCCGTTGGAAGCCCAACAATATATGAGCTTGAAATGTTCTCATCAGCTGATTCATCAAGTCTTGCCCTTTTGGGTGATTCTGAAATAGCAGGGAAGTCAAGATCAACAAGTAGATTTTTCTGTCTTTGATCAACAGCTTCCTTGTCATCATTTTTCCAATTACCACCAATGTTGGTATCTTCTTTTGGTCTTGCACTTGTTTTGTCACCTTCATCATTTCTGGTTTGTTTTAGATGGTATTCCGAAAGAGCTGATTCTTGAACCATATGCCTTGAAGTAGAATATGCTGAGCATCCTGCAAGAAAATGAAGACTCATTCAAAGCAGGAGTAGCAACTGATTAATGTTTGTGGGGTGGGATAAAAGGACTGGAAATATTCATAATTCTGTTTCATCAAATAAATATATCTCCAAAAAATTTGAATCGCTTGGTACACAAATTTGAGAAATCAAGAACACCAATGAAATAGACTTGTGATATGGAAAGCTACATCAATTTTCAAGGACACATTGGAGGAAGGGTTTGAGCATTGAAAAGCTTCTAAGATGACACTTTCTCTCAAAACACAAGGTTAAACAGCAGACAGAGCAGCCCTAATAGGTTAAATCAAATCTCTTACTGTTTATTTTTGTCAAAATTTTGGTCAGATTTCCAGGTTGGATAACATAAGTGGTCTGGCCTACGCATAGTAGCATGTGCAATAAATTTGAAGGTGCTAGCTGCAAAGAGACTTTAAAAGCTGTGAGATATGCTAACTTAAGCTGTGTAGCAAGTTTGGCCCAATGTAATAATTGTGCATAGTGAGTAAAGGTGACTTGAATGCAAATTTTCCAAACCTTGTCAGATGAGGCTGTGGATGTAAATCATTAATCCATGGTTTCCTTCGACATATCTGACATTTTGTTTATGCTTTGGTAAGAAATTTCTCTGAAAGGAAGATGCGGAATTTGCGGAATTTTTTGGTTGGAAAAAAGTGCCTTAATTCCAAATAATACTCACCGCTCTTCAGTTCAATTTCTTCGTTTTCCCCCAACTGTTTCAATCTACAGACTTTGCCATTTTTCATCAACACACCAACATATGGAGGACTGACGGCGATATCTTGTATTAGGTCAGTTGCTAACGGAATTCTCTTCGAGCAACATGGCGCCTTCTTGCCACTGACAGTTCGACTTTCCGACTCTTTTCGACCTCGATTCACGCGAATAATTTCTTCTAGGACAGCATCATGAACCTCATTTGAACTTGCCAATGAATTTATTTTCAAATTAAGGATGAAAGCATCGTGCTTGGACTCCATTTGATGTACTTTCCGGGTTTTGATCAGAAGCTGCGTCGGCCAAACTTGGACCTAGGCCTAACACTAAGTGCGGGGTTGACGTTGAGTTGAATTGCTTTGCCTCGTTTTGCGAGTTGAGGAAAGTTTCTTTTTTTTCTTTTATCGTCCACTGGCTATTGCCTTCCATGCTTTTAGCGAATTTTTTGAAAATACTTCTGCTCAGCCATAAAATAAAAAAATTGAATTGCCATCAAATGAGACAACGAATTTTTTTTCTCAAAAATTACCACTAATGTTCCTAAAAACTACAACAAATATGAAGTAAGGACCATCTTAATCTTTGCTTTTTGTAAATCCTGGCATGGAGTGGATAACACTGGTATAGGTAGAAAGAAGATATCCGAACCACAAATAACGGCTCATTTCAATCGCCATTTCGGATAAAACTTGCAGTGTAAATGTTTTACGTTTTGTTGGTCTTTTGCCTTCATCTGTTCGGTGCCAAACATATTCTGTAACATAAAACTGGCCAACTTAAACCTTGAGGTAGCTGGCTAGACTACAAGACGCAAACATCTGTGAAAAGTACGCTTTTTGCGTGCAATAAACTTTGCTCTCATCGAAAATCTTTCCATGCCATGAGATTTGTGTATGTAGCAATTGCATTGGTCTCAAAACTCGGAAACTGAATAAGAAATTTTAAGTAGCGGCATTATTCGTAAAATCAAGAAGCATTTAATCTCGACCACGCACAGGCCTAATGGCCATTACATATGGTTCGAAGAAATTCAAAAAACCGAATTTGTCAGAAAATCTTCTCCACTGTTCGAAGATATGTGGAGAAAAAACTATGCAAGCAATTGGCAAGGTTCTTCTTCTACAATCTAACTGAGGCTTTAAATTTTACATTTCTCTCATGGAATTTAGGTGCAATACTCCTTCTGAAATCAATATTTGCCAAGCATTCTATTTCTCAATTAAAAAAACAGTCAAAAATGGGCATCTCACAATCACGTCAATTTCAAATTTTTTTTACTTATCATTGATGAGAGAGAGAGCGTAACTACAGTTTAAAAGAAAAACGGATTAAAGTTAACCAAACACTTACTTTGTTAGCCAAAGCTCATGGAAGCTCGGACCTGAACCAGTTTCTTATAAACTGAGGCATTATTTTGAATATCAGGGTTTGCTTCTTTTATTTGCGTTTCCTACAAAGGACTCTAGTGTATTGCCAGCAATTTCAAGAGAACTGTCAGAATTCGCAAACAAACAAACTGAAAAATAGAAATCAATATATACAGCACAGATAAAACTAGATATACAAAACACTTGTATTTCATCTAAAGTTACTGATAACTTGATAAGTAGTTAAATTTTATTTACATCGATGTATATCAACGTGTCAACAAATCAAGCGAACTGAGAAAAGTCAATGTGTGCCAATATCATGAAATGATGGGATTTTATTGAGCAAGAAATTCAACGTTCAGAAAAGGAAAATCTGAACGAGCCTGTCGCTCATGTACTTGGTCAAAGAACAAATTACCAAAGTTTGTGTTACCAAAGTTTACAGTACCAAAGTTCATAGTAGCAAAGTTCATAGTACCAAGCTTATAGGTGACAATGAATGCTATGGGGGTATTTCTGCTGAAAACACATCCAAATTTGCCAATATATTCTTCCTTGATGATATAACCCCATAGACTGACAACGTGGTTCCAAGTATTTGTTCAATATCTTCAATCTAATGTTTCTATTTTCACTCATACAAGGGCTCACAACCAAACAGATTCCAAACCGGCACTAAAATGTTACAAAGAATCTGAAGAATCATCGAACGGCTTCAATCTATCATACGTCGAAAGAAAAGTCGAACGTCACTTCGAATGTCGCTTCGCTTCGAAGAGTCCAACTTTGAACTTTGAACTGAAGGCACGTGGGTTGACCATAGTAAAAAGTAGCTAACTGATTGGTCGTGCTCTAAACTCGACTTGGCGGACTTGAAGCTGTATTGTCATGAGCCTCGGTTTAAGGGCTGATTTCCACTGAGTAGAATTCTCTAAATGGACAGGATATCTTTTGATTACGTGTGAAAATGTTGCTTTGAATTTGAAAAGAGTGTCACGCGTGAGTAACAATATATTGCGTCAAATTTAGTCCGCTCGGAAAATTCTACTGAATTGGAAATTAGCCTTAAAGCCACAAACATAATCCAATTCAATGGGAAAAACTGACACTCTTGTAATCAGTCCATCAACCCTTCTCAAAAATTGAAATTTTACAGATCAGTGCAACTGTAAAGGGTAATAATGTAGTAATAAAAAACTTGCCTCGAAAATCTACTGAAAAACAACAACTTCTTATCCGTCATAAAGAAAAATTTATACACCCAACCATTGTCGTTATTGTATGAATATACTCTGCATCCAATTTCAACTGAATGCAATACAAAACGATGATAAACGATTACTGCCCAGAAGAGGGGGAGTTTCCCAATGAAAATTGCATAAATGTGACGACGGTGAAAAGATATAACGTCTTATCTAAGAGAAGAGCCTGTAACATGGGGCATTTTTCCGACGCCAACAGAACAGTCCTTGACAGAGCCAGTAGGGACCTTTAGCAACTGGGACGGTGACTACAACAACAACGCAAATGTGCCCATTGTTTCCGAACTTCGGCTTGAAAAGACTCTTTGTTTTCCGTTCGAACTTGCTTCCCTTGAGAGTCTATGAATTTGTCCTTTTCAATTGCACAACTTGGAAATCCTATTTCTAACATGCTGTTCTTCAGATCTTGATCTTCCAAGTGAAACTCACTAATTTCAAATGCTGATATCATCAAAAAAAAAGAAGGTTCCAGCGCATCTGGATGAAGAAGGAGATTTTGTTTCGTCTGGTTTAAGAACATGTGAAGGTAATTTGTGGGAAACTATACTCGGTTGTATAATACAAGACGACGTGCTGCTTAGCGTTGCCGTCCTCGTTGCTAAAGGTCCCTGGTATCGTTCACGGTCCTTTGCAGGCTCACCTTGAGCAATACTGCACCATGCTTGTAGCTTAGAAATTCATTCATTCATTCATTCATTTTTATTTATTTAGGCACGGTAGCCCCGTCAGTCCATGAGAACTGCTTTTCAGGGGGCCGTGGGTAATAATTAAAGTTATTACCTCGTTATCACTGCTTTACCTTGTTGCTTTCTCTTCGGCTGAAGCCTAACCAGTGCTAGAAATCAAATTCAGATGGCTCCTGCGTGTCTGAACAGTTATTTCCTACACAGCGTTCATCCTCGTTTCAAACTTCTTCTTACCAAATAAGAGACAGTTTGAAATGAGGATGACGCTATGTAGGAGCCAACAGTTCAGACACGCAGGAGCCATTTGAATTTGATTTCTAGCACTGATTAGGCTTGGGAAAAAAGCGAAGAAAACTATGGTAATATCGAGGTAACAACTTTGATTTCCAAGCTACAAACATGGTGCATTATTGCCGCCGGCACACAACAATTTCAGAAAACTCTCAACTTTGAGCCCCCTAGCTCCCTGCAACAGATCCGGAAATTAGGCAACATTACATAATGGGGGTCTAATTTGAATATTTCAGCTTGTTGGTTGCTGTATAAGAGTGAACAGGGACAGATTTTGTAATACAATAACAACAGATGGTTTCGTTCACGCCTCAATTCAAAGAGATTAGCAAATGCAGGCAAAGGAAATTATTCTCTCAACCAGAAATACAAAACAAACATAGCCGCAAAGTTGCCTTGAAACCAGTACGGCAAACTCTAATTTGGTTTTACTTATTTTGGTTTTATTTTACTCTAATTCTAGCTGAGATGCGAGGACACTTTTATTGTAGAATTGATAAGTACTTTTTATATTGCTTTTCTTTAGATTTGGTTTAGGTTTAGGTTGCACTCTTTAATTTATACTGGACACGCATTGATAACAGCTTCTCGTAAGTTGAAGTGTCTATCCAGTTTAAATATTCGAAATTATTTATTTATTTATCTATTTATTTATTTATTCATTTACTGGTGCGGGCGAAGGGAGGTTTTTAAGAGAAGTTATGTGATGGGTAGATCTAAAGTTCTGTCTCGCGGATTTTGTTTACGTGATTTAGAAGCCGAGCAGAGGGTATTGCGATTCTTGCATATTTATTGCTTAAATGTAAACAGTTACTCCTCAGCTCCTGCGTAAAATAGACAAAATCCGCCATACGGAGATTTGGATTTACCCTTCTTCTTTCGTTATAAGCACATAACTTCTCTTAAAAAGGTCCCTTCACCCGCACCAAGCAAGGGCTTGCCTCACTGGTTTCAAGGCAACTTTGCGGCTATGTTTGTTTTGAGTTACTGGTTGAATGAATTTCTTTTGTCTACATTCGCTAATCGCTTTGAATTGGGGTGTAAACCAAAGCGACTGATGCTATTGTATTACAAAATCTGCCCTTGTTACATCAGTGTGGACCTACATTTTCAGCATAGCCCAAATTTGATTTCTAGAATGTCTGCAAATAGCAGTATGCCTGCTACCGGACACTGAATGAAAATGACTCTTTTTTAACCCATTCAGTTCTTCCAATGAGAATCTAAATCTCTAGACAATCCTTTTGCCCTCCTACAGTCTTCTGCGTGAGTTTTCAATTCCGTAATTCCACGAAATTTCCTTCGACAATTTAAGCATTGCCATTTGACAGGTTTCACCGGGACATCAAAGTATACAGGAGTCCAAACCGTTTTACCTTCACCAGACGAGCACTCGACAGGGGAATCACGATCGTGCGAAATGCGTGGAATTTGGTGCATTTTCCAAAATTGGGCTTTGTAAACGACGTTTGGAGAGCTTCGATTTACATCATCTGCAGTCCTTGATCGCTCTGAATACGGACTATCTGAAATCCCTCTTAGGTTTGTACTTACATCTTCGCTGTCCTCGGTAAGAATATCACCTTCTGCTTTGGGACTACCAATATTAGCAATCTCTCCTTTGTGACTATCAGCGGTTGCAATATCTCCTTTGGAACAATCAGTATTTTCAATATCTCCTTTGGAACACTCAATATTTGCAGTATCTGAAAGATGGGTTCTGGCATTACCCGATGTTAGTTCAATTGCCGCAATTTCTTCATCACCAAGTGCTTCATCGATATTCGTACCAGGACATATTGCCGATGTTTCGTCTGTATCTAAGTCTTGATCCGAAGAAGGAAGAACAGCATCTGAGTTTTGTTCAGCTGTAGTAACTTCTGCATTACTATACATTTTGCCGCGAAACGGTGATGCACTACTATGCATCACCGTTTCGCGGACATTCGTACTAGGACATACAGTCGATGTTTCATCTTTACCAAAGTTTCGATCCGATGAAGCACGAACAGCGTCTGATTTTCGTTCAGCTATAGTGTCTTCTGCATTAATAGTCATTTTACGAACCTTTTCATCGGTATTCGTACTCAGACATACTGTCGATGTTTCGTCAGTGTCAAAGTTTTGATCTGAAAGAGCAACGACGGAGTATGAATTTCGCTCAGCTGTAGTAACTTCTGGATCAACGTTCAATTCATCAACCGCCCTACCAACATCCATGTTGTGACAAGCTGATGGTGTACCCTCCTTATCTTTGTTTCGTTCAGGAGAAGTATTGCCGTGTTTGAAGTTTCGATTAGGTTCTGGTACATTAGAATCATCAGTTATAACATCCATATCCAGACGTTGAGATGTCAAAGACGCATCATCCGTATTTCTATCTGTATTTTGATCCAGTATAGTGAAAACGGAATTTGATTCACATTCGGTCTTTTCAATTTCTGAACTGGTGTTCATTTCGCTATACGCTGGTTGAACATCCATATTCTGGCAAGCTGAAGATGTGCCCTGCAAGTCCTGGCTTCGATCAGGAAAAGCGACAACATTGCCAGATTTTTGCTGATTTGCATCGCATTCTGCACCACTATTCAACTTCTTTACCGCTCCCTTGACGTCCATTTCTCGATGCCCCATTGAGCCATCATCATTGTCCCGATTTCGATCAGGAAAGGTAGCAACGGCGCTTGAGTTTCGCTCAGCTTTGGCAGTTTCGGTACTAACATCATCGCTATTAGCCGTTACATCGATATCTTTTCCTCGATTAGCCAATGAGTTTTCATCATTTTCCTTGCTTCGATCGGGAATAGCAGCAACAGGGCCTGACTTCCGCTCAACTTTGACACTTTCGTCACCATTATCATAGCCAATAATCGCTCCATCGATTTTCACTTTTCCATGACCCAATAAGCAATCTTTAACGCCCTCGCTTGGACCCAAACTTCCAGCTTTGGGCTCTGCACTTTCATCAACTGTCGAAATTTCGGCATCTGCATCCACAGTACAAAGAACCCCGTTCGCAAGATTCGCATTCCGAACAGACAAAGTTGAATCTTCAACACTGACGTTAATTCGATCAGTATTCACGGCTTCAACACCCGTGCTTTCCTCATTAGTACCAGAATTCTGAACATTAACTTCATTTTTACTGATCCTCGAGAGTTTATCACCGCCTATACCATCAATACTCTTGGGACAAGTGTTTGAAACGTTCTTGTTGACATTAGGTTCGATTTCTGCAATATTTTTCCTCGAATTTGTGCTGAAAGTGGAAGCTTCAACAGCCTTGTTTGTGATGTCAACCATTCTTTCCAAACCAACGGGATTATTTCCGCACAAAACTTTCACTTGATCATCGAATAGTTCTGCATCACTTTTACACCCTGCATCCTGATCGTTGTTGTTCGAGTTTGTCCTTTTTGTTGAAGCTCTGACAGCCTTGCTTTCGATTTCAAAAGTTGCTTTGCCACTTTCAGGATCTGAAAAATACGAGCCGTCTTCCCGATTCACAACAACTGCCTGGTTGCAATTTTCAGCACAAACGGAATTTCCACTTCTAGGGTCATGATTCTCAGCCATATTTCCTCTGAAACCAACTACCCGTAGCTCGCAACGAATATCTTCCTTTTCAACTCGCCTCTTTTTCGGTTTATTCTCACTGCGTAATCCCTTTGCGAAATTATCATCAATTGCCTTGTCGATCAGATGGTATAAAGAATGACGCGTAAGCTCCTTCGCACTGCTCAAAACACGATCACACTGAGGGCAGCGATGGTCAGTGGCGCTTGAAAATTTCCTTTTTCGCACATGCCTTGTGACGGATCTTGCCAACTTTGAAATTGAATGCTCGAAAACATTACATCCGATACTCTTGACAACCTGTGAACAAGTACAGTCGGCTACGTTAACTGCACCTTTGCTGTTACTTTGTCTGCTCTCCGATACACCTTCCTCCCTGCTATTGACCTGGCCATCTTTCCGATTACTTTCTTGCTTTCGAATGTCACTCGAAATTTCTTCCATCTGATTCTTATATTCCGAATTGGCATTTGTCGTCAAGCCATGAAATCTTTTTGATGATCTTACAATAAAGGGTCTTGAAACACCAGATAACGGTGATTGTTCTTGAACTAAAGACCCCATTGTATTCTGACTTTGATTGTTTGTCTGCGCAGCGAGTTTATTTCCGTAAATCATTCTATGTTTATCAAAGAAATGCTGTGATAGCTGCCTGGCCTTCTCCAGCAAAATAGAATTCACTTCTTTGGCCTTTGGTGAAACTTGCTTCTCTTGAGTGGCATTGACAGGGCTCTGACTAGCAGTGGCTCGTAGGGATGAAGAAGGACTTCCCTTTTTTCCCTGTGGTGTGCTCGGTGAGCCTCCTTTCATGCTTGGAGACTCCGGTTTGCTTTCTGCAGTTTTTCGTTTATGTCGCTGTATAATCCTATGCATGCGGACCTCATATTTCTGAAGCCTATTCATAACTGACTGTTTATCATGTATAAATTTCCGACCGGTGAACAAATGTGAACATTCCCACGAGAATAAAACAGGACATGCATCTAGAAGTGTTCTCTTCCGACCAATAAGCTTTCCGTTATACCGCACATTCTTCCAGATCAAACAATTAACCGGTGAACTCGGCTTTGCAGGTTTGACTGTGATTGGCTGATTATTCTTGAGGCTTTGTTTATCGCTTTTGTCTAGTCCATTGTCTTGGTATTGCCTTTTGTCTTGAATTTGATCCTTCTCATTACATGGCTTTCTACCTCGTTTCCTCCTGGCCTTCTTGTACATTCCCGCATTATTATCGATAAGTTTAGGCGCAGATACAAGCAGTGGACTACAGCCAAATATCAGATTATTCTTTGCAATGCTCTTTATTGCAACATTGAAATACACATTATTTACGTCATGGGGTAGTTTTGGCTCATAACACTCAACTTCAATAGGACTGGCTCGACTGCCCCCAGTCTTTCGTGGCACATGACTTGCATCACTCACATGACCTCGTAGAGATTGCCAATCTCTTCCTTCTTCTACAGGCTTCATTGGAGCCAGATGTGAAACAATCTTATTATCTCCAACTTTGGTATTTGCATCACAATTCTGCGTCACGCCAATGGGACTACCAATTCTGCTGTTTATGTTACTATCCACAACCATGAAGCAAGCCTCAGCAGGGTTAACAGCCAACCCTGGCCTCGAATCCATACTGTTGTTTTCGCTACGGTTACCTGCATTTGTAGAATTAAAACTTCTTGGATTATCTTGGAAAGCTTTCAATGTCCCTTGGGGACTTATTGAATTTCCAGTACTTGCAATCTTACCATCAACTGGTTCTTCCGCACTGGGATTTTCAACAATGGCTGCACACACCTCCATTACCTCCGATAACCGTATCTGTTCATACTCCAGTGCTCTACCACTATCGGATGACTTTGTCTCACAGGTAGTAGGTCCAAGCTCCCATGTTTTGGTGCCTTCCTTGGCTTTGTAAGATAATTTTGCTACATCAGCCGTCAATTCACCATCTTGCGTTTTGGCATCTTCTTTGCACAATTCAGGCACCTTTGTCTCATTGTCTGGTTGTCCAAGCTCTAGTATTTTAGTATTCTCTGTACCACTGTGGCATAATTTGGTCCCTTTAGTAGCTGCAGCATACTCTTGCGAGCTGGCTTTCTTTTTGCCATTGTCACATAATTTTGTCTCACTAGCATGTGGATGATTCATTTGGGTTTTGTCCTTTATAAATCTTGATCTCAACAATGGTTTGTTGTCATCACTACTGCACTCTATCATTTTTGCGACCTCATCTTTTAATGCTTTTGAAGCGGAGTAATCATTGGCTCTCATCCACTCACGATTTTCCTTTAATGTTTGAGCACGTGTGGCAGCTGCGCGGGCATCTGTGAGTCTGCGCATTCTTTCAAACATTTTCGCCTTTTTTTCTTTCAGTTTTGCAGCTCGATTCAATCCCGCAATTCTTTGGCGTTCAACTCTAGCAAGTGTCATCGCAACCTCTTCTCTCGCAATTTCCTCCAAGCTTTTGCTAGCCTCAACTTCAATTCCCTTTTCATAGCATTGTCGAATTTGCGACTCTGGTTCCAAAATTTTCCTAGAAACCGAACAAATTATCGTGCTGTCCTTCTTCTGTGCTGATGCTTCTAAGTCCTCGTTGTTTGGCACATCAATTTCAGAAGTATGCTTCCTGCGGCAACTTTTGCTCGAGTCTGTATTCGTCTCCTGAGACAGAGTTTCTCTATCACGTTCTCCAGTTCGACTTTCGGATTCCATCCAGTCCTCAGAACTGCAAATCGAGTTTGTAGCTTTCCCAGAACTTGCTTCCACGATCTTTTTACTTGGCAAACCAAGCTTAGCGGCATGTTTCTTGAATAACGCTCCCAAGTCCTTAGCAATATGTGAGTGGCACATTCTCCCAAGAAGGCCACTTTGCTGGTGTTTGCTGTTGTTGTTGTTGCTGTTTTGTTGTTTCGTTTTGCTAATAGAATTCGAGTCGCTACTAAGATTTCTTGCTCTCTTCAACGATGGTTCGTGTGCTAACAATTTGCTGCTGTCTTGGTTATGTCCCAATGAGATTCGGTCACTTTTGGTCTCTGTTTCTCGAGTTGAAGTGCTAACCGACTTTGTCTCAGGCGCGGGTGCACGATTCTTCCCACCTTTTTTCCATTTGTTTTTATGTGGTACTCCGTTCATGGACTGCGAGAGTGGCACACTCGGTTGTGCTCCTGTTGTCACCCTACTAGCATTGGCTACTGTGCGCCTATTATCAAATCCGCTGCCTTGTGTGACGACTACTGCAGGAGTCTGCCGGTTTGGGTTTAAAATATTCCCTCCGGTAATCCTTCCACTGCCGACCACCTTTAAGGTAGTAGGTAGCTTTGGATCTATAGTAGGAACAGGAAGAAGGCGTGCAAACCGTGAAGCAGGCCCTTGTGGTAATGGCTTACCACTTCCATTGTTGGATTGCGTAACTTGCTGGCTTGTGAAGTTAACTGGAAAAGGGCCCATGACAGGTACCCCTGGGAAAGGGTGAAACGGTGGAAGTTGTACACTTTGCTTTGGATTCTGCATAGTCACGTTTTGAGGGCTAACTACAAGCAACATCCTGGGGAAGCCACATCCTGTAGTTATGAAATTGTTTGGCTGTTGAAACACTGTGGTCGAATAACTTTCCAATGGGGCATCTGTCATCTTTTCGGTATCACTACTGCCCTTAGATGCGACAGCATTTTGCTCAACATTTTCCTTGGTTTGCTTAGCATTGCTCTTACTGCCTCTTGAAGAAGAATGTTTATGTCTCTCGCTACTGGCCTTCAAAGATCTGTCCTCAGTCATCTGATTTCTCTGCACAATTGCTCCAGTAGTCTGTCGATCACTGCAAGGAGCCACATTAGCTTTCAAAGGTTTGTCCTCAAACGCCTGATTGCTCTGTGCAGCAGCTCTAGCAGTCTGCTGATCACTGACAGGAGCCTTACTAACTTTCAAAGACTTGCTCTCAAGCGCCTGATTGCTCTTATCAACAGCTCCAGTAGTCCGTTGATCTCGGGGAGGAGCCTTCCTGGATGAAAAAGCTTCGTTTTCTTGACCTCCATCCCTATCTGATGTTGATATGTCAATTTCATCTTGTCTCTTGCGTTTGGTTGTAAGTCTCTTGCCACCTTTGCTTTTTTCTGTCACTTGAAGTATCCCTTCTGGCTTATATAACGGTAAACCAATCGCTTTAACAGCAGTATCAAAGGCCTTGCATCTTGGTTCAGCAAAAGCAAGAACTTCAGATCTTTCTTCATCACTTGCAAGTGTTATCATCGCGCCAACTTCAAGTATCCCTTCATTGTCATGACAAATTAATTGCTCATGATCTGGGCGCTTATAAACCTCCACATTTTTAGGGCCTTTACATATCTCTTGATCTTTGGAGCCTACATAAACCTCTTGCTGTGTGCGTATTGGCAAAGCAATTGAATGGACAGCATCATCAAAAGCTCTAGATCTCTCTTCCGCAAAATGCGACGTCCCTAATCTCTCCTCCGGATTTCCGGACCCTACACTTTTCTTTTCATTCCTAGTCATATTCTTACTGTCAGCACACACCAAACTCTCAAGGACAGAGCCTTTATATAGCTTGTACTCACCATCTTTTTGCACGGTACCAACATCAAGTATACATGGCATTTTAAAATCTGATTGCATTCCATGTGGAACCTCGGACTTCGCCAAGATGTCTGATGTATTTGTAAGGTCCATTTGGCCATTAACACCACTCATGCTCAATGGACTTCTCATCAAATGATTTAATTTTAGAGTCTCGTGTTTTGGCTTGTCATTGTGTGAACCTAAAGGGTCCTCTTTATCACAGTTTGTAACTGTGCTTGATGCCTCTGCTCCCGAATGGGAAAATTTTACCTTATCTTTACACATTAACTCAATGTGCGGTGCTGCATTGGTGCGGTTAACATAAACATTAGGTTGCACTTCTTCATCCATAAATAACAAACAGCTTTCACTGCCTTGGCAACCGATTTCAATTTCAACCATTCCTAATGCTGGTTGAACAACAGACAGATGCTCTGAACCCTCGGTAAAATCACTCAGTTCTCTACTTGAGACGGCATTTCTTTCTGCCTCATCTCCTTCAGTAGATTTCAAAGCTATATCCAAATTTGTCGTAGATGACATCTTGTCTCCATCAGCCATTACGTCCCCACCACTTATCGCGCTGCTGGTGTTTCCACAGGTACCATTCCCTAGTCCTTCGACTCCAAATGCATTCAACTTCTCCCTGGTACCTTTATGACTCAAGAGTCCCATAATGGCACGCTCTTGCTCGTCTGGTGATCTGCTATTAATACTATATACTTCTCCTACAATGATTCCTAAGTCATTTGCAGTATCACCAGGTTGCTGTTCCATTTTGATCTCTTTTACATTGTCAGGCTTGGTGGTAATATGTGGCAAACTTTCGCTACCACTTCCTATCTCCGTGGATTCACTCGTTATCACTTTATTGTCAGACCATGGAGTGTATGTCCCTGCAATATCATGCTTCAAAATGCCGCCTGAACTCATACCATGGTGTTGTAACTCAGTATTAGCCACCTCAAAATCAACAAATTTCGATTCAATGCTTTTGTCTTGGAAAACCACCCTTTTCAACATAGAAGGCTCTGCTTTCATACTATAAACATTATCAATCTTCAAACACAAATCTTTCTTTGTAGGTGATGTCAATTCTGAATCATCTCCGCAAATCATCCCACCAGTTTCTTTTGGTTGCCTTTCAACTACTTTTCCTTGTTCATCTTTGCTAATCGTCAAATGAAATTCATTCACTGAGTCCTTGGTCTGTGTAGCATTGCTTGCATCTGTGATCTTAGTATTTGACTGCTGAATTTCACTTGTTTCAATATCACCTTCTTTTCCGGTTTCCAATTCCGTTTTCGTGCAAGTTTCGAAACCTTTTAGTTCTCTAGATTCAATCCAACCTTCTGTTCTAGCTTCTTTTTGCACTGATAATTCTACGCCCTCTTTCCCACCTGCTCTAAATTTCGATTCATCTGTAACTGATATTTCCTTTTGCCTTGTTCCTGAATCCTCTTCTCCTAACTTTCCAGTTCCCATACCTTCTGGAATTCTAGTTTTTCCTTTCTTTCCATTTTTTTCTTGCTCTGCATTCTCACTTTCACCTGCTATTTCTTCTCCCGTCCCTGTCTGTTTGCTCTTTCCAGACAGAAATTCACTCTCACAAACATTTGCCATATCACCTAAAGCAACCAACTCATGACTTTCATTTTTCATCAAACTTTGCTCTTCCTGTACTGTTCTATTACCCAAGACTTCAAGTCCAACTTTGCTCTTTTGCAGCTGCTGCTCCAAAATAGACATAGGCTTCTTTGCACAAGCTTTCGGGCGAAAAAAATCGCTCCAAATTGGATGTGATACAAATGCATCTTCATTGTCCCCATCGTTGTAACGTTTATTGCTTATATTGTCTCCATTGTTATTAATTTTATCGCCTTTTGTGTCACTGTCTTTGTTGCCTTTATACCCATTGTCTGGGTTTTCCTTAGTGTCATTATCTTCGGCTTCTCTACAAGACAGAGAACTTGTGTATTTGGTGTTGTTAGCTTTATCTTCAATTTTATTGTTTTCATTGCTACCATTGCGATTATCTTTATTGTTCTCATTGTCTGGAATGACATTGTCTTCTTTATTTGTTACTTTATCATCCTCATTGTTATCACTGTCTTCCATGGTTTCATATTCATTGCTTGTTTTTTCATTATCTACATTGTCTCTTTTGTCTTCTCTGCAACTACCATTGTCTATTGCTTTCAAACAATTACTAAACAAAGAACTTCTGTATTTTGTTTCCTTTGTATCTTCTTCATTGCCTTCCTTTTGATTCTTTTCGTTGCATGAATTGTCTCCATTCCTTTCATTGTCACCAGCCTTATTGTCTTTACAACCAATGTTTTCATTGTCTCGATTGTCTTCTGCTTCAATAGAATCATCAGACAAAAACAACAAAAAATCCTCTTCATTTGATAAAACTTCATCGATATCAATACCTTCTTCACCATTGCTGTTAAGCACATCAAATGAGATCGAATCGATGAAACTTACCTCAGTACTAGCATTCGTGTTGATGCGTGTGAACACATCTGCGGCATTATCGCTAAAACCCGTTTCATTGCCTTTGCATTGTCTGTCGTCGTAATGAATTTCATCCATTTATACTTGAAGATATCTGAAAAAGTGAAATCAAATTAGGCTCATGACGTAAGTCCCTCTAACTTTCGCTTGTTGTTGTTGTTGTTGTTGTTGTTGTTATCGCTTCAGTTGGAGCTAAACAAGAGAATTTTGGAATGAGTCTAAAATCAAAGCATTGACAGCTACACTTCCATGACCGTTAGGACTTGGCTGTCCTTTGGAGACATTTCAACATTTCCATAAGTCTTTTGCCTCGCCTAAGGTTGCAATTTCTCGTCATTAGGGCAAGTTGGGCTTTGCCGGAGTGATAGCAGTAGCATAAATGATATAAAAATGCTGTCTGGAATTATGAAAAATGACCGAAAATTCCCTTAGATCTACTCAGTTGAAAGAATTGGGCAATATGATTTTGCATAATTAATTCTAAAGCTTAGCAAAGATTCTAGCGCCATGCTCTGATAGGCTTCAAAGAAACTTCAGCTTTTTCGCTATAATTCTACCGTTGTGATTTTTTGAAATCCTAAATATCTTCAGATTCGAGTGTTCTTCTTCTTTTTGAAGAATTCAAGAAATCATTTAAAAAGCAATTGCAGAAGTTGTGATTTCTAGATTTCCTGATGAAACACATAATAATTTTCAATAAAATCGCAGTTTATGGTATGGTATGGTATGGCATGGTATGTTATGGCATGGTATAGCCTGCGTGCAGCCTCTACTGTCTCTGCGGAGGAAGACAGAGAGAAGGAGGAAAGAACGAAAGATTTTCGTTCTTTCCTACTCCTCTTCGTTTTTTAATGATGTTAATTTGCAATTTACCGCTAGAAATCATTAATCACGTCTGTTGGCCCCAGACCCCTTTGAAATTTACGAAGCCGGAAAAGTTCTAAATTCACCTTAAAATGCGCTTCAAATGAGCTATAAACCAGCGTCTGATTTTTTTCATTCTTAAATTATAGTGGATATTCAGATTTCTTTGCAAAGTGCCCAAATATGGCACATCTGCTCTAATTTGGTTCTAGGCCTACAATTTTCGCTCAAAATTAACTTTTTGAGGTCTCTACTCTCTACATCCATGTTGCAATATCCTTCAAGCCATGACAGTAGAAAATCGGCTTTCTTTCCCTCTGCAAAATATCGTGAAATTTCCAAAAATTGGCATTCTTGGCCCACTGTGTGGTACAGTATGGTATGGTATGGTAAGTCTTGAATATTTCTGCAGATGTAGAAATAGACCTAAAAACTTGGGGAGAATGCGCTAGGATGGCGGTTCAGGACGATGGTACTCCACATATCTAAGGTTTCAACTCAGCCACTTAGTTAAAAGAAATCTAGGTCATAGAGTTTACCCTCACCTTTTGATACTGATTCGAAGATTTGGAAACTAAGTTGCCATAGACTTGGCTTAATTTCAGAAAAACTGTTCACATAATGGGAAAAAATTACAGAAAAAAGATTACAGATATACAGAAAAATAAAAGAATCGTAGAAACTAATTCAAGTGTTTACCTTTCAGCCATAAAACAGATAGCAACAAAAAATCTTTCAACCGATCCACCATTCACTATATCTTTCCAACTAGGATGAAAAAAAATATTTTGAAAATCACACAATGACACATTATCTTCAAACAAGTAAAAAGGTATACTTCCTTCGCAGACGTAGGAGACATGGGGCCAAGGGGAGGGTCGCAGTCCCCCTAACGCTGGAAAAATTTGCAAAACGTGGCCATAATCGGGCAGAAATCGGTCTTACTTCGGACAAAATTTCGTAAACAATCGTTTCCTCGTGCAGCCTCATAAATTTCTACCTCAACCGTTGGAGGTTTATGGTCAAGGTGGCTCGGCACTTATGATGGCTCACGACTGAAAAATATCAAATTCACAGACCAGCAATAAGGAGGGGTCTTTCATTTTCCGGGGTGGTGGGTTTGTGTTGTGAATGATCACGAAATTGACAGAACATTCTGGAAAATTCTAAACATGACTAGACCATTCTCGAAAGCACTAGTAGCAAACAGGAACTGTGGCACAAACTTGAAATTATCATTCCTTTATCATCATTTTGAAACCATATATGGATGGAACATTCCCGAAAGTTCTAGGGCACCAATTTCTAGTGGTTTCCTACAGACTATAAATATGAGCTAGAAAATAGATTTTAGAATTTGATTTAGATGTAGAGAATAAAGCTGTACGAGAAGCATTAGAAGAGACCATTGTAAACGTGTCGATCTGTCGCAACAATTTGGCCAATTTTACCCCGCGGGCTTCGGGTTTCTCGTTTAAATCTTACAGGCTTTTGGGTTTTGAGATGTGTCACAAGTTGCGGGTTTGGCCAACTTTAGTGCTTGGGTTTTGGGTACTTATTCAAAGCTTCCTGTTCTTTAGGGTTTTCAAAGTCATATGGTCCATGAAATAAAAAACCAGCCTTTGAAGGCTTAAAACGATGCATAAAGAGTCAGTGAAAACGAAAATTCTGGAAGTGATCAAAGATTGACGAAAAACTTATGAAAACTGAATATTTTTGTTCAGAAGTGCAGTTTCGGGCTTTGGTCTTCTGGCTGCCGGGTTTTTGGGTTTTTCCAAATTTTCATCCGGCTTTGCGGGTTCTAGTACCCCCAAAGCCCCCTTCAATAAGATGGCTGACTACTTGGTAAAAATAAGTCACGGATGAAAACGATTTTGTTGACTACGAATGAACAAGTTGGTGGTCAAAAGGTTACAGAGCTATATTTAGAATCTTTAAAATTTCATCATTTGATGCAGTATAGATGTTACGTTAAAGAAGCCAAATTTTGGAATGTTGATTTCCATATTTCAGCACTGCCAAACAAATATTTGGTGGGGGTGGAATCAACTCCTCCCCCCAATGAGAAAGGCAGGGTTAAAATGTAGGCATATTTGATCAATCACTAAAATCATATTACAACATCAATCTTCAAAATGTTTCAACCCAAATTAAGATGTTTTTTAAGAGGGACAGGAACAAAGTATAAAGTTTGTCTACTTTTAATTTGGGAATTGTGCACAGGTTGTCTGAAAAACTGTGCCTCATTTGTGCAGTTGCAGTGGAGGGCTGTACAATCTATCCTGTTTAGGTGGGCTTCAAGTCAGAGTTTGAGACTTTATCTTTCACCCAGACTGACCAGTGGCTCCTCTTTACAGGGCATAATATTAAAAAAATGGTTGTCTCTTTATGGAGCATAAAAGTAAAAGAAATGATTGCCACATCATGGAACACAAAAGTAAAAAATGTAATCTCTGTTCTCCAAAGATGCACAATCAAGTTAAAATGCAAAGAACCTTTTATACAGTACAAACAGTACAGTTTACTGATACCACAAGAGCCATTTTTAAATGTAGGAAAAATGCAAATATGTCACTGAAACCCTTCTCTTCAAGACCTTCATGTCTAGACATTTTTGGTAAACAAAAAACTGCTGGCTTTGAGCAAAACCCACCTGGAGATGCAACCAGGAGGTTGCAGGAAATGACTAATTCATAATGTACTGCAGGAACTTCTCAAAATAGATTTTTTTCACATATTTTGCACTGTTTTCTCATTTCTTCATAATGAAAATTATCATGAAATTAAGCAAGTTACCAAACGTAGACTGTATCACATGTAAATTTTTATGAAAACTATACAATGACCATGAGATACGTGGAGAACTTGATTTTTCTCCATGCCTCTTAGAACTCATAGTTGATTTTGCTCCTTGGTTTCCAACTTCATCAGCTCCAAGCTCCTCCAAAGTCATTTTTAAAAGAATACTGGTAAAACATCTATTGCCAATCGTTTGAGCATAACCTCTTCAAGATTGCTTGATATTTCACTTTTGTGTTCTTGCAGGAACTGTAAGCATTATTTTGTTTGGTTTCAGGAAGGAAAATATTTGTGTGTGTCAACCTCTTGTTTGGTTACCTAAAATGAGGTCCATCACAAACGAAGCCCATGCAAATGTATCAAAGACAGAACAATAGAACATGAAACTCCTCCACAGCTATCACACAAATATAGCACTCAATTTGTAACTTTTGGAAAAATATAACATTGAGCCCATCATCAGACATCAAAAGTTTGCTTGCTTATGTGAAAACCATCACTTGAAGACTCCTCCACAACTTGATATTTCCTTAACCCTATTAGCACCTAATTTATTGTCTCAAAATGCCTGATGACACCAATTAATACAGATTCTGTGTTAGGTCGTGACGACATAAAGTTAATACATAGATATATTACATGTAAAACATTGTGTGAAAAGCTGTTGCCATGGAAACAATCATCAATACTTATCCTAACATTTTCTTACAAAAAGAGCTCACTGCCTTAATGAATGGTGACAGCTGTATTGGGAAAAAGGAGTTTGCTGCAAATACAAGTTATTCCTGGCCTGATGAAGGATGGTGAAAACCATTGAAAGCAGTTAGCTGAGCTGGCCTAGCCAAACACTGCATTACTCTCCAGAGTACCATGGACTTTGGTTGAGTTTTCTAGCTCTGCAAGGTGAATCCATATTTTCTGCTGAATCAATTTCGATTTCTAGACAGTCTGAGGTAGACCTAATAGCCAATCTGAGAAAGAACCCTAAGAAAAATTTCAGCTTTGCAACGCCAGTCTCCATGTATTGAATTTTGGCCACTCCCTGCACATATGAATAGAGCCCGATCAAACTTCACAATATAAAGTTTTCTCGAACATATTCAGTCAAGCTTGATTTTGTCTTCATTTCAGAGGATGTATGCTGCAAGCCTGTGCAAGTGGCACAAAATTCTTACTTCAATCAAGCTCCCCAATATTCTCAAATCATGCTCAAACAAGTAATTCTTGAGTATGCTACAAATATACTCAATATTTTGCTAAAGGAATCTGAATTGAACAAAATTTTTCATACATTTTGAAAATTTTTTGAATGTGCATGATGGTAACAGAAGATCTAACACCATTCACCTGAATCTAAAAATCTAACTTTTCTTATCTAAAAATCTAAAAGCGAATTGATCTCTTCAGGTTAAAAACTGCTAAATTTTGTACATGAATCTGCTAATAATATTTCTCCCATTTGGTTTCATAACTGTGGGGCAAAGACAATATTCTTTAACTCAAAAAATACTGATCAACATTTGCTACCAAGGTGCAAAATGCTGGAACGATATCCCTGCAGCTATAAAATGATCTACTGAATGTTAATTTTCTTTACCAAAAACTGAAAGCTTCCTTTTTCTAAGTAGTTATCAAATCTGATTATAGATGGTCATCAGTCATTCATAGTGTTTCATGTTTCCTAATAGATTTGATTCTTTACAAAATCTTTTGAAAAGGGGGCGCTCCCTCCTTGATTAGCTTAGCTACTGTGGGAGTCCATTCTAAAAATTCCCTTTCATAGCTGAAAGGTCTAGCATCATCTAACAGAGAGGAAAGTAGACTAGATGATTCACTCAGCCGAATTGTTCAAATTTGTTAAGAAAGCTCTATTCCACCTCTCCTTTTGCAATGCCTGTTGGCAAAATTCCGGCACTAGATTTGCCATGCCATGCATTTGAGGTGAGAAAATTAAGTTTTTGAAATAGATAGACTTTGAATATCAAAATAAAGATCTTCAAAATGAGGAGGCAGTAAATCTCAACTGTAGCATACTTGGAATATAAGAGAAGAACAGAAACACATTAAAGTATTAACAAAGGGACCAAAAATTAATTTGGAGTGATACAAAGCTCTTGCTTGCAAATTTCCTGGCATGTTTTACTTATCAATTACTTTTTAAGGTCTTCTTTAGAAAGGTAGATCTTGCACAAAGAAAGCAGCTCTACTGGAATTCAAATATAGCCTTATACAGCACACAGCTGCTTCATATATTTTTGCAATGAGCTAAAAAAATTGTGAGAAACAAGATTAATACTGCATACAATCAATTTACTTTTGGTGACATGAGTCTTTCAGAAATAAGATGGTTCAGCCTTTGATAAATTCAATCATGCTCCAGAGGTTGTAATTGCATACAAAGCTTTTCGTCCAAAACTTTTTGGGTGCATTTTTCAATTCTCTTGTAAGTTTTAACATTCCATGTATTATAATCGGGACAGGATACTAAGTTTTTTCCTGACAACTATTTCAACATAGGTAAATTATCTGCCATCCTCTGATGAATAGCATGTGATGAGGAAATTTACAAACCATTCAACATCTTTGGGAGAAGGTATCATTCTCCATAAGGCTACATCTAACTAAAAAAATTTTGAGCTTAGTCAGTTGCAGTTTCTAATTTTTGCAATTTCATTAGTACTGTCAAGGAGCAGCTGCCCTCACCCTGCACCTTAGCTGTAAACCCCTTGGCGACTCCTCATCAGTAAGTGATGGAGGGGTCAGCCACTTTTTGGGTGTGCAAAATGTTTCCTAGTATACCTTTGGGTATACTATTTGGCTCAAAATTGGACATTTTTGGGGTTGCAGATGAGAAAATTTGACAAAGTGAGTGCTACGCTGAATCTTTAACCAAAGTATTGCAGTGCAGTGCACGAAAAAGTCATAAAAACTTCTAATTTTAATTTACTGAAGCAATGAGTATATTTTTGGGGTCTAAAAAATGTTCTAAATTTGGTTCAGTTTTTCAAAACATGTGATGTCTGACTTCCCCCATCACACATCAACAGAAGTTCCCGCAGGGTGTGAACCCCCTTGCTTAATTTCCAACCTATCAATTGATGGTTCTATGAAGAAGTGCGTTCTAAAGCAATGTTTTAAGCCCCCACGTCAGGTCCTCGTGATCGATAAGGAACATTTGAGCAAATTCTATCGACTGCAGGAAAAATTGCATGGTGACGGCATGCACAACCTCAACAAAGTGAGCACGCATATCGCGGTAGAGATGATGATGAAGGCACATCACCATAGTCTAGCGGACTAGAAGCATGAATTCCGCAAGAAGCTGATAAACAAACCGTAAATAAAGGCTGCAAAGGTCTTAGGAATCTTTAGCGATTGCAAATAGATCGATTATTCTCTTAATGAGATCCAACTGAATCATTTTCGACCATTGATAGCGATGTACCCCAAGGTTAGGCCCATAGGCCAACTGACCAGGTGTGCTCAGTGTCAACTTGAAAATCTAAGCCCCCAGCAAGGCTTGAGCAAATCACTAGGCGAAATATTAAAACTTGAATAGCTTTTATGTTGAAGATGATACTAAACGCCTCAGAATAATAGTTTAATTCAGCAATAAATTGACATGCACCTCTTACCTCAAACTGCACCTCTCTTTGCTTCATGTTGCCCCTGTCTCTTCTGTTCTCTATCAGGCAGGCCAGGCCTCTCTTTCTGTCGACTCGCGCCAAAATTCTCTCTGAATCCTCAAATTATGAACCGATTGCTGCACGGAAGTTTGCTGCACTTTTCTTCAGTACATACAAAGGAAACACTGTAATAAAACTTGACCATTATAATTTAGGAATTAGTATTGTGCAAAACAAGATAACATGTAAGCATTGCTGAGCGTTTGTGGAAGAAATTTGCAATGGATTTTCATCCCGAGAAGTAGGCCTGTCCAGCAAACTCCCAATCTTGTGAAGCTTGAGAACAAGTCCCTACAATATTTTCAGTTACTTTATTTACCGAATATGGAAGATGTTTTCTACTTGCGATTGGCCAAAATAATAGTTATAATGCTCCCGAAAATGATTTCAAAATGAGTAAGAAATAAGCAGAAATCCACGAGGACAGTTTGTTTTGGTGTGCCTGTTCTTGTTGACCTTTCTTGCTGCGCCCTCTCTGAACCAATGAGATGGTAATTTCAAGTCACGTGGCTATTCACGCATGCGCAGTGTTATTTCTAACTGTGAAAAACCTGATAACAAAATGAAATCAAGGGCATACTCTTCTCGAAGTCTTCTGAAAACGGTAGACTTCGCAAAGAACAATGTCAGTTACCAAAAGGATGGGAACTCTGAAAACGGTAGAGTTGGCAGGCATCCCAGTGCATTATGACTTTTGTTTTGCAAATGCAAAGAGAACAGAATTGTAATATTTCATTCTCTTTTAGAATGTTTTTAAAACCTTTTCATTCACGAACAACGGTCTTTGTAATCTCTCGGAAGTCTGCCGGCCTCATGAGCAGAAGGTTTCCGATGCCTCGGAGGTCTACCGTCTCCAGAAGGGCCCAAGAGAACGCGTCAAAAATCTCTCTGAATCCTACCTACCGAAAACAGAATAGTCCAAGCATTGGGGGTTTTCACTAAAAATGAGTTCAAGCTCTGGGATCCCTACCCTTTTCAGAATAACCAAAAGAATACGTTAATAATCTCTCGGGAGTCTAGCGAAAATAGAATGGTTAACAGAGTGAGCTTTCGTAAGAAATGATTTGAAGTCTGCCAGGACTACCGTTTTTGGTAGAGCAGTACCAAAAGAATGGAATTTCAATTTCTAGCAACTCTACCGTTTTCAGAAGATGCTCCAAAGAATACGCACTGAAGACGGCATTCACACACTACTGGCATATTTTGGAAATGGCGATAAATGTGACAGCAGCAAAATTCTAGCTAGCATTCACTCGATACAGGGACAATTTAAAAAAGGTAGGATATTTACGGTAAGAAAGCCGTTGCAAGACCGTGATGCCAAAGAAATGCACTTTACGCCCTACGAATTGATCAGTCTCGTTCTAAAAGCGTTGAAAAATATTCTGTTTTCATCATTTTCGATTGTTCACGCACGATGCCGTTTCCAAAATGTACCAGTTAAAGTTCCGTTTTCAAAATTTACTGTTATTGAAATCTGCCGACAAAAAATGGGACTGTTTCATATGAATGGGAGGCCTATCCGTCACATTTTCCACCGCTTTCAAATTGCGCCGGCATTATGAGAAAGGGTTGAAAACCAGTTATTTGCAGCAAAGTTATCTGGTGGCTTGCTTATTTTTTCCAACTTTTTCGGCAAACGGCTGGTCATAAGTTTCCACCGAGGCCTCGTTTATACGACACTTTTTCATTTCATAACGGATTGGTTTCATATCGGATTGGCCTCCTGTTCACACGAGAACGCACAAGTACGAGTCCGATAAGCTTCATACAGTTTTCGCATCTTCAATGAAAGCGTTCTGAAAGTTGCATGTAACACTTGAAAACGGTATCAACTCGAAACGGAGCCTCGTGATCAATGCTAGGATCCTCCGATTCATCTTGGGTGCTGCACAGAATGCGCAGTGGATGCACAAAGCAAATAGTGCAGCCTTTGCAGTGCACATGTGATGATACGATTAAGACTTTAGAGAAATAGCGTTTTAAATTTATTTTAATAGTTTCGAAGTTTCCCGGGCTTAACTCGAAGCAATTCGAGGCTAAATATGAAAGCGAGACATTCGCCCCAGATCCCTAGACTGCCGCACGAGGCCGCGTGCTTGCTTATGTGAGAATCTTGTTTTTGATTTCGGCCTAGGATAAGTTTATTTATTCCACTGCGTGTAAAGAAAGTTGATTGAGATCAAACTGGAAACTTGACTGAAAGTTTCTTAATTGTGTTCCTAGCAAGGCTTCGGCCACGAACTACCGCCGCTGTGTAACATTTTGGTAGCAGAGGGTAGTTCCTCTGTTGCTGGCAGGTGAAGTGATGTTTGCTTTGTGAGCTTTGTGATGCAGTTTCGACAGACTACTTAGGCCCTTCGTGCATTCAAGACGAGTTACGTAAAAGCCGAGGAGAGTACAATTTTACAGGCAGTAGCAAAAATGGAGGAATTGCAGTTGTTGCTGGAGGGAAAACTGTATGGGTTGTCTCAAGAAAAGCTTGTTACAGTAATGAAGTATTTGAAAATGGAGAATGCAGTAGTGTTGGGTGAAGCAAAGAGAAAGACCATCCAAAGAATACAGACAGAGATAGAAAGCCAAGCAACTGGAGAAGATGGTGAAGCCTTATTGTTAGGTCTACAAAAGATTATTATGGAAGATATGCCTTTATTGGAAGGTGATGATGAGGCAGTTAGTGAGGAAGATGCAGATTTATTGAGAGCAGCTAAAGAAGAATTTGAAAACATGCAAAAGTCATTTCAAGAGATGCTTGAGTTACAGGAAAAGAAAATGAAAGAAGCTGAAAATAAGTTTTTGAGCTTAAGTAAATCAAGCTCAGGAGGTAAGCCATTACCACAAACAGGGGCTGGAATTACAGTAGGTCCTCAAAACATAATCAGGATTAAAGATTTTAAGATTTCAGGCACCATTACAAATGAAAAGAATAGATTACCTTATTCTAGTCTGAATAAGCAGATTGAGAGTGCACTCCAAAAAGGATATTCTGAAGCAGATATTGTTGATGGGGTTATCAATTCAGTTGCCCCAACTCTGCACTTAAGATCTTATTTGGAGAGCATTCAGTCTCTGTCTTTGTCACAGCTGAGAATTATTTTGAGGAGCCATTACTGTGAGAAATCTGCTAGTGAAGCATACAAAGAGCTAGCAAACTGTGCCCAAGAAAGCAATGAGACCCCCCTCAATTTTGTGATGAGAGCCCTGAAATTAAGGCAACAAGTTTTGTCTTCCAGTCAAGAACCAGGTTCCACCATACAGTATGATCAAAATTTGGTTCAAAGTGTATTTATTAATACAATTGAAACTGGACTAATTGATGAATCAATTAGAACAAGATTAAGACCCATTTTACAGCAACAAAATTTGCCTGATGAGCAACTGATTCGAGAAGTAAATTTGGCCATGTCTTCTGAAAATGAGAGAATGTCAAAATTGGGAGCCAAAAAGAAAATTTCTAAACCAATTAATGTCAACCTTGGTGTAGAAAATTCTGCAAAACAGCCTTGTGTAGAACCAAAAGGAAAAGATGATAAAATTTTGGCAGCTATTGAAGCACTCCAGGCTGATGTAAATTTTTTGAAAGAAAGTCAAAAGAAACCAAAACCTCAGACCAACCAGCCATCAAACCAACCAACTTATGGAAGAAAATCAGCCTGCCAAACCTGTATTTCTGAGGGCAAAGAAAAACAATGCCAACATTGCTTTATTTGTGGTTCAGAAGAGCATTTTGCCAGAGGCTGTAAGAAAGCAAAGCGCCCGGGAAACCACCAACAGCTAGGCCAGGGGGGAGCAGCTTAGCTGAAAATCAATCCCCAAAACAACATTGTAACTTTTGCGCCAAAGTTTTGGAGCCAGAATTTTCTTTTAAATGTAGCAGTTGTCAAACAGTCTATTACTGTGGTAAGACATGTCAAATAAGACACTGGAAAGATCATAAAGTTTTATGTGGAGCCATCAAATCTCTTGCTGTGAGTGTTGAAGATACAAAAACAGTCAGAACTGCTTTTGTTAGCCACATTACTCCACAAAAACATTCTAAAATTATCAAACTTGTTGGTGAAAAATGTTTGGTTGAATGTTTGCTGAATGAAAATAAAGAACATGTGTTATGGGACAGTGGCTCACAAATTTCAATCTTGTCTCAACAGTATCTCACAGATAATTTTCCACAACTAGAAGTAAAAAATCTGAAAGAACTTCTGGGTGAAGAAATGGAACTTGACTTGCGTGCAGCTAATAACTCTTCAATTCCCTACTCTGGATATGTTGAAATTGAGTTTAAAGTGTGCAACAAAAAGAGTCCAGGACTTTTGGTACCATTTCTAGTGACAAAATCCATGCTTACCAGACCAATTTTGGGGTACAATGTGATTGAGGAAATTGTGAGGAGAGAGTCTAAGATTGATTTTGTCAAGCAAAACAAAACAGTAGACAATGATCTGATTTCAAGTAATCTTTTGGAGGTAATGTCTTCAATTTTTCCTGACAATAAGCATGAAGATATTGAAAACTTGATTGAGTGTTTGACTATTCAAGATGAATTTCTTAGTACAGTGAAGTCACCCAAAAGAACAGTGACAATACCAGCTAAACAAAAATCTGTGATTAATTGTCGCACTAATTCGTATACCGTGGAGGCAAAAACACCTGTCCTTTTTGAACCAGAAGAGAGTGATACTTTGCCCCCAGGCTTAGAACTGTCACAAATGTTGTTACAAATCTCCAGGGGTGCATCAAATAGAATCAAATTGGAAATAGAAAACACAACAGATCATGCTATTTCTCTTCAAGGAAGAACCCTCTTAGGACGTTTAGAGTTAACCACCTCCATAACACCCTTTGCAGTAAAATTGAAAAGTGACACTGGAAATACCAACAATGTTTGTCCAGAGCTTCAGAAGCAGAGCCAAAGTGTCAAAACAAGTGCTATTGATGCCAACCCAGCAGATCAGTCTTCATTTTTGAATCAATTTGACCTAAGTAACCTTACTGTAGACCAAAGAAAAAATGCTGAAAACCTTCTAATTCAGGAGCAAGATACATTTTCTTCAGAAGATGATGATGTAGGCTGTGCAAAAGAGTTGCAAATGACAATTAATCTTTGTGATCCCACCCCTGTTCAAAAGACATATGCATCTATACCCAAGCCTCTATATCCTGAAGTAAAACAACACATCGAAGACCTCCTTAACAAAGGTTTCATAACACGTTCCAATTCCAACTACTCAAGCCCCGTGGTGTGTGTTCGGAAAAAAGATGGCACTCTACGCCTCTGCGTGGACTACCGTCAGTTAAATCATCGGACTATCCAAGACCGACACCCATTGCCAAGGGTCAAGGACACCCTGGAAAACCTGGGGGGTAATAAGTGGTTTTCCGTATTAGACCAAGGAAAGGCCTACCATCAGGGCTTTGTGAAAGAGGAGAGTAGACGCTTTACAGCTTTTATTACTCCCTGGGGGCTCTATGAGTGGGTCCGTATTCCCTTCGGCTTGACCAATTCACCAGGATGCTTTCAACGATACATGGAACGGTGTGTTGAGGGACTCCGTGACACTATATGTGTACCGTATCTTGATGACCTTATAGTGTTTAGCCCTGATTTCAACTCACATTTGAATCATCTTCGGCAAGTTTTTGAAAGATTGCGTAATCACGGCATCAAGTTGAAACCCAAAAAGTGTGACATGTTTAAGAATGAGGTAAATTATCTGGGTCATGTTGTATCAGAAGAAGGGTATAGGACAGATGATTCGAACATAAAAGTAATCAATGCACTGAAAGAGTTTGTACCAAAAACAGTAGGCGATGTCAGACGTGTTCTAGGGTTATTGAACTACTACCGAAAATATATAAAGAATTTTGCACAAATTGCTAAGCCACTGTTTGCTCTTATATATGCAACCTTAGCGGGACAAACATATGTTTGCACACCACCTTCCCGGGACCTAGCTAAATAGCGGGACATACCCTAGGTCCCGATAATTAAACATCATTTTCGTACAGTAGGTGACCATGTTAAGCTTTTGTTGAGGTGCTGAAATGTCCCGGTAATGTACCAAAATGCTTGCCCTTATTTTTTGTAGAAACCAGTCTTAACGGGACTCCAGCTTAATCTTGCTTTTTTGAAAGATTTCTGTCCCCAAACAATAGCCATTCATTCCTAGACTACAATGCTCTTTTATTTTTGTCGAATGAGCCCTGCTTTGAGTTTACCCACGGTCCCGCCATGATGGTGGGTAAACGTTTCAAAAACTTGGTCCCAATAATGTACTATTTTATGCGACTTTCATTATATCATTCGACACTTGAGATTTTATACGAAATCGCAAATAATCGCTTCTTGACAAAAGGTGTAGCTCATAGATGAAAATTTGGGAAAGCTTTCTAATCAAACATTAGAAATATACGGGCATTCCATCTAACAACAACCACTGCTTTGATTTTTGACAGAACTACCAGAGTTAATGTTGACTTTCTTCCGTTGATCAGTGACTGCTTGTGGATACATGTTACATGTTAATTTTTTTATACATGTTTTTTGCACCGTAACTTCCTTGTCTCTCTCCCAAAAGGATGAAGTAACGATCAGGTATTCAGCTATGCTCTGGCAGAGTATTTAACTGCCAAGATTATTGATCCTTGACAGAGAAAAATAAATTTATAGATAGGTAAAAAGACGGTAAAATTTTGATAATATTTCAAAAAGTATAACTTCTTATTGCATCATATGCTGTTAGGAAGACAGCCAGGCAGTGAGAATAAACAGTAAAAATGATCTTGATTTGGACAATGTGCTAATTCCAATAAAATAAACTGAACATCAACAATATGGCACTAATGCAACAGAACGAAACAAATATATTTCAAGCTTCTCAAAGCAACACAAACTAAGCGGATAACCTTAGCTAAACTAATCTTGAAAGCGGGCCCACAGGTGGAAATATACCAAAATGAAATCAACTGAACATCAACAATATGGCACTAATGCAGCAGAACGTAATAAATATATTTCAAGCTTCTCAAAGCAACAAAAACTAAGCGGATAACTTTAGTCAAACTAATCTTGACAGCGGGCCCACAAGTGGAAATATACCAAAATGAAATTGAAGAGGTCATAAATTGTTATAGATCATAGAAAAGCCAAATCTTCAGATTTTTCAATGCTTTTGCATTCTTCATTCATCTTTTACCAGACAGAGGTTATCATACTTATCATACTCAAAGGTTATCATATTTATGATGATACTTCAAACATTAGCAAATTGGAAAAAAAAGCATGTCTTTGGTAACAGACAAAATTGAATAAGGTTTTCTTTTACTCATATCAGGCCTCAGGTCACGAGACTGTATTCATATACTCTCGAGGGACATTTTTGTATCGTTCTATTTGTTGAATGCATGACACAAGTTTTCATGACGTGAAATATTTTAAAAAATTCAAAAGATATTTCGTCAAGATAAATTACTTGACTTGAAGTGAATGTAAACAAACCTCAGACGATTTTGTCTATTTTGGGTCATTTTCGTAAGTTTTCTTGCAATATCCCAAAGAAAGGCATACTTTCGAATATGAAAACGACCTGGTGTCCCAAAAAAGTATAACCGTTTAAACAGATCCTGCGGAGGAGTTTTAATGTTAAAACTTTTCATTTCAACTTTATGATACAGATAAAATTTTAACTTACAATTTGCGACCTCGCATGTCTCAATCGGCGGTGTTGTCGTAGAGTAAACGACTTAAACAAGCACAAGTTCTGAGACAGCCTAAGATTATTTTTCAATTATGCTGCTACTATCTATGCGGAATTTGAAGGTAATTTTTGAACCAGATTCATTACTAAAATTTCTATTTTCAAAAATTTCTTGCTGAATTAAACTACAAAATATTCAGTTACACTTTGACCGTTTTTAGCGCAACAGTCCAAGACTGACAGAACGGTGTCAAATAGTGTCTGAACTTTTCTCGCCCAAGTTCCAATTCAGTTGTAATGATTACGGCATATTGGGCTTTTGAATTAGTGAAGAGTAAATTTCACTTTCATAGCTCAACAAATTTCCAAAACTAGCGTATTGTTGAGCTGCCCTAAAACCTTTTAACAGACAACGCACGGGCAGCAACTTCACAATTCAATATCCATCTGTTTTAGGCTGCCTCAGAAATTTTGCCTGTTGAAGTGTATTACCCTGCGAATAAAAATCAAATTTAGACATGCGAGGTCGCAAAATTTAAGTTAAAATTTTATCTATAAAAAACTGAACATCAAAACTTTTGAAATCAAGGCTCCTTCGCAGGAACTGCTCAAACGCTATATTTTTCTGGGACATCCGGTTATATAATTGGAATGCTTGAAAAATGCTTATAACTGACTTGCGGAAATCACGACATTTTAGAAGAATAAAACATGAGTAACACTGAATTCCAGAGGTAAGGGAAGAGGTAGGGTTAGCGTTTCATGTTAGACTCAGGGTTCGGATTCGAGTTGGTAGCCTTCGTATACATATATACAGTAAAATAACAATGTTCAATTTTACCCCAAAGTGTCAGTTCATAAAAAGTTGACAAAAATGACATTTCGTTCCAGATCCTAAGTATGGTAAACATTTGATTTGTTGGTTTTCGGGTATTCTCTCCTTAAATCCACTTCTAATGAGCCATCAATCATTGTACCATCTGCCATTATCACACTGCAGTCATACTCCAAAACTTGGGATTCTGGGCACAGTGTTCTTAAATCTCTTTAAGCTTTCAACAAAACAGCTCTTTTGTTAGCACTTATGATGTTTTTAACTTGTCCCTTAATTTTTGTCCAATCTCTTTTTGCCAATGCCTCATACCGCTGACGAACCCGTTCACAGTCTTCCTTTTTAGGAATAACTCCTCGTTTGATATGATTGCTGAACGCTTCTTCGACTATCGCCTTTTCTTGTTTTGTCCACGGGACCCATGTTTTTGCCTTTCCTGAAATGTAAAATATTTACCATTTTAACTTAATACGTACAGGAAAAAAGTTTGAGTGAATTAGTAGTCTCAATGCATTCAGTAGACAAATCCTTTCATACATCAAGAGGCAGAGCTCTCTGTTTTCCAAAGCATCAAAAATTCAATTTTGCTCTTAAATTCTAATCTATTATGTCTATGGAAAGAACAAAGTCGGTATTTAAATCGTCGATACTTCAACCAGTTAAGATATTTGTTACTTTGAAAGTCAATGTGATGGTTCTTACTTCATACTGTCTTGCAAGTCCAAACATGCAACTCACCTAACAATTCTTTATAGCGTGTCAAGCCATTAAAACGCTACATAGGTACCCCTTCTATCTTTCCAGCTCTTAATTTTCTGATTATTCAAGGTTGTTCTATATTGCAGCAACTAACTTCTATTTCTTTCTTCTCAGGCTCCAAGATCAATTCATTTTTCTCTTGCAGGATTGCAGGATGTAACAATAGTCTTTCTACACATTACGGTGTTTTTGTTGCGTTTATGAGTTTAGTGCGATGACTTCATTATTCAGGGTTATTTTCAAGTCCTTAAATTGCAAAGGTATGACTTTATATGGCCTATTAGAACCACTGTATTGATATATTTGAAAATTAAATAAAGCAGCACCTAAAACAAGCATTTCTCTCGAAAAAGGATTGGCAAAACAGTTCTGCAGTCACGCTCCTGCAGCTTGCTTACCAGGTAAGTCACAAAAGTATTCAAACGTTTGAAAGCCTATAATTAGCTTTCAAAAAAAATTTTTCACTACGATCTTACAAACTGATTATATTTTTGTCCCTTCTATATCATCGAAGATGAACAAACATTTTTCAGGATCAGCCAAAATTGGTGTCAAGTTACAAGTGAATTCATAAAAACGTTTCATCTCAGAATCAGTGGTAGGAACTTTGCCCAATATTGGGAGACTAAGCTAAGTTGAAAGTTATTGTTTTCAAACTAAACTTATCTGTTCTGACAAACATTAGGGGCAAGTGCACCCTTGGCCCCTTATGGTCTGCCACCGCTCAAAATCCTGCAATACAATTAGAAAATTTTTGATAATATTTGCTGGCCACTAGCCCCGTGACAGAAAGTAGACGAAAAATAATGCATGGCACCCTTAGGTGTGTGAAATATAAAGAAGCTTCTTTATTTACCTATCGCGATGTTTGAGTAACCAGATAAAGAGAGAAAGCCTGATTCTGATAGCGGTAGAGCTAAGATGCAGCAAATTTGATCACGGATCTTAAGGCTGATTTCCACTCAGTAGAATTTCCGAGCGGACTGGAAATCTTTTGTTTACGAGAGAAACTATCGCTTTGAATTTGAATGGAATTTCAAGCATGATAAAGGTTCCAAGCCTTATTTCCAAACAGCAGCATTTTGCGAGCGAGCGGAATTTTACATAATAAATTGTCACTCAGCCGTAACTTTCTTTTAAATCCAAACAATGTGCTCACGAGCAATTTCCGCTAGAGCGAAAAATGCAGCTCTATGGAAATAAGGCTTAACTGTGCAATTTCCGTCCGCTCGGAAAATTCTACGGAGTGGAAATCAGCCTCAAGGTTTCTTTTGCCGTATTTTGAGACGCAACGCTTTTCATTGACCGCTTACAACTTGCGAATAGTACAGTTACGGCCAATTTCAGCAACCCAAATTTTTGTATCTGAGTTGACACGTTAGATACAGGAAATTGTCTAACACATGTAGCTTTAAAGGCACATTCTTTCATAACATATCTAAACATATTTCTGACTCACCCAGTATCAGATTTATTTCAGCTAGATTAGATCAGTCTCACCTTTCTTGTTGTCTTTCACTGGACCTATCTCAGTGCTTTTCCTCTCTGTGATCTTGAATCCTCCAGGAACAGTGTCAATATCTGAGAAGAAACATTAAACACAAGTTTGATTCATCTTGTTACCTATGATATTCCTGCAGTTCATGTAAATATGACGTTTAATGCCAGATTTTTAAAACATAAAGTATCACAGCTAGCTCTACCATTTGCAAGCAAGATCGTTGCTAAATCAACAGACTTTTTAACATCTCATCACCAACTCGCACACAGTGCAATGTTTTTCTTACTCAATCATTATACCAGATGAGACCAGTTGTGTTGTGTTGTGTTATGTTGTGTTGTGTTGTGTTATGATGTGTTATGATGTGTACTGGAAAAAAGTCGTTTGCCTACCAGGGAGCCAGCATTTTCAACCGACTCGAAAAAACAACCCGCGACGAAATATCCATCTTGCTACTCAAAAACTATCTTAGTCTTTGTAGATCCCCAAGTTCTAGATGTCCAAGAAAATACGAATTTGGCTCTAAAAAATTCTTATTCTTAAATTGTATATTACGCTACCTTCATTTTATTCTACTTTTTACCTTAATTTTAACTGCAACGATTGTAAATAAGTAGGATTACAGATTCTTGAATGATAGCAGATAGACAGAGCAGAAACTGCGCACGCATGCGTGAAAACTCGTAACTTTGAACCCCTTTAGCTCCCTGCAACGGATCCCGAAATCAGGCAACACTTGATATTTTCTTCTTTGGGTCTTAAACTCTTGACTTATTATTTCAAAGAGCTTATGTATCCAAACACTTCCTTATCACCGATTGCTCAATGACGTCATTTTCGCAGTTTCTGCTCTGTCTAGCAGATAGTTTTACGTCTGAACAAGTCAACCTGTCAAAACATTAGTAATTATTATCATTATTATTATTATGTTGTGTTATGTTGCGTTACGTTGCGTTATGCTGTCTTATGTTGTGTTATGTTATTTTATGTTATCTAATATTATGTTATGTCGATGGTATGCAGAAAAACATAAAGATCAGCAACATCTAAATATTTGAATCCTTTGGGACACTTGCAAGCATCTGTTACGCTAAAACACTCACCTCCAGCAGGTTCACCAAGTTCATCCATTTTCTTGTTCTTGAAGTCGATGCCATCGTCCTTTGCCATCAACACTCTTGCCACTTTCGTCAATTCCATAGTGCTTTCCTCCTGGCGGTACCACTGCTTATGTACATTTATTGAGTGACCCAAATGATTTGTGACAAACAAGAGCTCGGACTCTTTCATATCCAGCAACTGAAGAGTCGTCGCGAGCTCTTTTCTGATTCGTGTGGATGTCATCAGCTGTGGCTTGGACAGAGAGGCTTTTGATGCAACAGCTTTCACAGCTACCCAGCCACTGATATGATTGATGGACTCTTGTTGTCTGGCAAAAATATATTTATTGTCTGCCGATATGTCCGCGTTACTTCTTGTAGCAATCAGAAGGCGTATTGCAGCTATTGTCTCCTCCGTAAACAAAATTGGCACTTGTCTTCTACGTTTTCCCAAGATATACAGAACTTTAAGCCTATTTGCCAGTTGCTTCTCAGCTTCGCTTAACAGAGATAATGATTCGGGCTTCTTCCACTTGTCATCCTCTGCATCCTTCCAATGATCTAATGTCAAAGTAGAGGGTTCACCTCCTCTTCTCGCATTAAAGGTAGTTATTCGGCACAATGTTACTTCAGCTAACCACCTCCACTCCATTTTTGAAGCAATTCCCTTATCCAAATATTTCTTGATCTCTTCCTGACAAAAATTCCTTAAAGATTTAATGTCAGCTGCTAGAGGCAATTCCTGAGGTGTTTTTC
The DNA here is from genome assembly GCA_964019985.1 of Aurelia sp. 4 Dawson et al 2005. Classification (NCBI taxonomy): domain Eukaryota; kingdom Metazoa; phylum Cnidaria; class Scyphozoa; order Semaeostomeae; family Ulmaridae; genus Aurelia; species Aurelia sp. 4 Dawson et al 2005. The sequence goes on from OZ026509.1 coordinate 14,551,813, forward strand.
CTCTTTTGTCGTCAAACTGGATGCGAACCCGAGTAGTATAAATTATCCACTCAGATTCATACAAATCAAGAAATCCCTGGCATTTTTTTGTCAAAGCATCATCTTCCCTCTTTATGCCCATTGCTCTTGCCACTCTGGCCATGTGCTGAAGTGAATAACCTAATTTCAGAAACAAACTAGGTATGCCTATTTCTGTGCTGTTGTACTTGGTCAGGGTCTTGGCAGATTCTACCAATGTGTCCCAGTTCTTTGGATCTATCAAATCAAATGCAGTGCTGTGCTCACTTTTACTTTGCTCTTGAAACACCTCCAAAAGTCTGGCCACACATTTCAATTTATACGAGATTTCAATCCTCCGTTTGTTTCCATCTTTTTCGAACATCACAGCACCGTATGATAACAGCAGAGGGTCTGTTTTCATTATCAGGGTGTAAGCATCCTGCTTCATCTTGGAAATAATTTCCTTGATGATTGTTTGGTGCTTTGAATCGTCGGTCATAGCCGTTGCAAGGAGGCTTCTACTTGACTTCAATAAACCCTGTCCAACGTTGTTACTTTCCTCTGACAAAACATTAGCAGGGCAATATTTTGCGTGACGGTACAAAAACTTAGGCTGGAAGAAGCCAAAACAGTGGGGGCAAGGTGAAAGTTCATTTTTCTGTTTACCTTGTCTTACTGCGATCGCATGATTCTTTTCTTTCAGTCTGCTGAGTGATGGCTCGTAATCACCCTCTCTGCGAATTTTCGCAAATGCTGCTCTACGCTCCTTAGACCCACTAGGGAAAGCAAGTGCCCGTGCAACTTCCGTCGTTTCTGAATGACAGTCTTCTAAATGCCTTGGAACCTTGAAGATTTTTTTCTTGCAGTATTTACATGTGTGCTGCTTTCTTCCATCTTTGTGCTGCTTCACTGCGGAGAAAGCAACAATTACTCATATGAACAACGAGGAATATCTAGCGATCAACGGAACTAGATCATTAACAACCATACAAAGAGGACAAAGGCCTTGATATGATTAAACAAAGATTTTCATTGTTCTATGAAATGAAACTATCGGTAAATTTCCTCATAAATTTTGCCTCATAAATTTTGCCTGTTTAGGTGAATTGCTCTGCGAATACAAACCTGATTTGAACATGCAAGGTCGCAAAATCTAAGTTGAGATCTCATCTATATCAGAAACTGAAAATGAAAAATTTTTAATCCAAGGCTCCTTCGCAGTAACTGCTCAAACGCTTATACTTTTTTTGGGACACCCGGTACATTTCTCAAACTTTCAAGACAATTAGCCAATATACATTTTTCCTTCGCCACACTTGCAAAAAGCAAAGAAACTAACCTTCATTTGTGTTTGAAGAACTATCTATGTCCTTGACACTGTCATCTTTGTCAACTGAATCTGTAGGTAACTCAACAATTTCTGAATCTGTCGGAAACTCCACAATTTCTGAATCTGCGGGTAAATCAATAATTTCTTGGTGGTAACTTTCAGCTCTAGCTTCTTTATGTTTGACTGAATGTTCTTCATCTGATTCTTCTTCATCTGATGACTCGTCTGAATCTTCATCTGGATCGTACTCACTGCATTCTTCATCCGACGACAATTGTCTCTCAGCCTGAAATATTGTAGAGAGATCAATGTGTATTGTTAATCCAAAGAAAAGTCAAATTCAAATTAAATACTGAACCGAAGTAATAAGATGGTGACGGAATAACGAATATATATCTTAAATAAAATCTGACTTATTCCAATTTGCCTGTCAGTCTCGTTGCTGGATTATCTTTTAAGTTAAAGTATGACTTGACACAATTTTGATGTTCCCATGCTTTCTAATTCACAGAAAAGAGAACTCTGATTGCCAATCATATTCTATCAAATGCAATATGCTTGTGTCCAAAAAAGCATAACTTCCTTCATTAGATTGCTTGGGAAAAAGGGGGGCTACCTACCTTTGGAGATGATTCTTTAATAGGACTTTCATCATCATCGTATCCAAATAGATCATCCTGTTAACATAAGCGATACAAATTGAAGATATTGCGCAAACATTGTATAACAAATAAGGAATGAGTGCATCATTAGTTACCACAAATAAAGTGATTGATATTTGGACAACCCAGTCTCGCATTGTGGGCACTTCATACATTTATTCGTGTGACCGACAGAAAACACAGCCGCTTCAGAATGTAATTCAGCACTCATTACTTTTCACTCATTCAAAAAGCATTTCTTTAAAGACAGTGATCAATATCTCAGAAGAATGATTTCATAATCTATGGTTTAGTCAATAAAAATGTTGGGAAGAAGTTACGCCAACATCGGAACTGTGTGAATCAGCTATTTGGCATTAGACAATGTCAGTGTGTTGAAAATCTGTAACACAAAGAAGCTAACTGATGCTAACCGATGTTTATTACAGCTCCGCACATACTGAATGCTCCAATTTTATGGGGGTTGTGGATAAGGTGGTTCAATACTGCTGTCATGCTCTGGAAAACGTATTACACACATTTCATTATCAAAATTCATGGCTTGTTTTATCAGATCTAAAATTAAATCTGCCACAATTCTGAAAATTACTTGAATGAAAAACGCACTTACATTTCGAGAAATTTCAGAAATTTCACTATCTTCAAAAGATGGAAAATCTCCATGTATTCCAGAGTCGTTCCTCACTTCCTAAGGAGAAAATATTCTTCACATGAGTTTACAAAGGAAATTGTAAAAACAAGTTTTCCAATTTCTCTATCAATTTCCTTGACCACAGAATGTTTTCAGTCATTTTTGTAGATTTTCTCTTTGGTTATGTGGTCCTTCAAATATTTGGTTGTTCATTCCAAAAAGTAGGTATAGTAGCATTGATTTGGTACTGTATTTCAAAAGTAAAACGAAATCTGTGAAAGAAAATTGTCGAGAAACATTGTGCAGCGGGAACTTTTCACATTTCCTTGTTCAAATATGTCAATTTCATGTGTATTTACCTGTCCTTCTAACCCTGGAAGTCCTTCTAACCCTGGAAGAAGAGGTAAGCATTCCGTAGAAAATTCTTCGTCACTTTCTTCGACATTGAATGTGATCTATATGATAAAAAAGAGCTTATCAGGTTCTGAAATGGTTTTGATAATTAGACTGCAATCATTAGAAAGATGTCGTGATCATCAATTTCATGCACTTAGCATAACAGTTTCCAGACACAATCGTTGATCAAACTTTGAATTTTTTTGGCAATCTATTATATGGGTCTATTACAAAAAAAGCGTAATTGCTGATATTGCTAACAGAAGGCAAGTAGCATATATCACTCTTTTGCGAGGCTCATGACGGTATATCAAAACAAGTATCTGGTAACATCAACTGTAATCTCTAGAAAGCTCGGTATCATTTCCAAATGTTTCTTCCCAAATATAATAGTGATTCATCAGGTTGTTTCTCTTCTATCTAAAAACATGTAATATAATTTCATCTTCTCTAGATATTTGCCAAATACTAAACTGACACGTCACAAGCCAAAGTCATAGATTACCAAATCAACGACTATATAAATTCTTGTCACTAACGGAATGAATAAAACTGAAACAAATAATTACCATGTCTTTCTCTGTTACGTTCCTTTTTAAGGTGGACGGCTGAAGAAATAAGAAAAATAGACCATCAACATGTTACTGCTAGCTACACCATAAGGACAACAAATAAATAACCTGAAGTGATTTAACAGTTTGTTGAAAAAACTGTATCTTTTTAATAAGGGTAGAACACCAGAAGACCCAAAAATGAATTTCCTAAAGTGATTTTATAGTTTATTTTTGCCTCAAACTCTGTTGCAGCAAAGGGATTTATATAGCAATCAGAGTTTGAACAGCACCCAATTATCCAGGAATAGCAAAATATAAACCCTCAACCGTTTGCAATGATGGCTTTAACAATTTCTGGTATTGTCCTCAGAAACAGTTAACACAAGGTTAAATAGCTAGAAATCTATGTTTGCCTTTTGGACATACCTGATTGCCAGTTTGATTGCAAAATAACGTAATATTTTTCTATGACAGCCATCCAAAAAGGTGACATTTTTCTTGGTCAGACATCAGTTGATGAGGCATGACTGAGCTTGCAGCCAATAGAAGCTGCAAATAAACCCCCTAACGAACCTCAATTTATGAGTCGAGATAGATAAATAAGGATAGAAGCAGCACAATTATCTCCATCTGTCAAAAATTACAAGTATGGAGAAAAAAGATTTCTCGATAAATGATTTGCAGTGTTATGCTAACAAATTAACCTTTGTCAAACCAAAATCCTCTGTGATCTGTGCTAATTCCCTCTTAATTTGGAAACCTAGGGACACATCTGACCATGGATCTTTTTATATATGAACAGAATAAGTCAATTTAACTAACCGTAGAAATTAGCATTGGAAATGATGGTGATGGAGGCCTTTCACCCTGAAAAAGAAACGACCATGCACTTATATCAAAATGAGTCAGAAATTAAATTCAATCAAGAAATATAAACACTTAACAAGCAATCTTTAAAACATAGAAGAAATATCTTTTGGCTCTGTTTATACTATACCTGATAGCTATCATTGATCTCTATCAGATAGGGCTCCTTTAACATTGTATTTGGCACCTGTTACAACCTCTTTATATTGATGCCAGTTAGGCAATCTGTTTACATTATGAGGAAGTAATCCAGTAGTGTATTTTAATCCTTTGTTGTGCAGTTTTATTGTCCCTTGTTCTCGAAGTAAAGAAATGTGGTTATGGTGTGGAACATATTGGATAGCACCATTGACATAATGCCACAACCATGCTGGAGTGAATTTCATTTCACCTGCAAACAAGAGATTTTGCTCCAACATATGGAGGGTCTTGTATCAGATAGCTCTGTTGTGAAGTAAACAACACCTATATCCCATACGAAAGCGAAGGCAGGATGATAGCTATTGGGCAAAGTGTTAACCGAGCCTTAGAGAAAATGCAACAAACACATAATTTCCTATGCAATGCTCATAAAATTTTTGTATACCAAGTGAGACAAAAACGTTAACAGACAACTTCATTGAATCTATATTTAAAAGACAAGTACATAATGGACCAGAATAGAACAATGAATGTCAAATTCTTATAAAAACTCCTTGCTACCATTTTCCTAATTCCCGGCTCTAAAAGAGGAGTAATTTACCACAATAAATTCACACATCTACGTTTGCATTTGACTTATAGCTTAACATTTCAGTTTGAATATCGGTCATGTAATTTCATTCCACAGCCTTCGAAACATGATAACATTTGATTTACCTGGTACATATTGAAGTACCAATATCTTTATTCAGGTTGGATTCACACAAAAAACGAGGAACTGAACCAAAATCATTTCAGTTCATACTGCACTTGATTGACAATGATTCTAATAGTCAAAACACGTGCTTTTCATGACTCCAAAAGCACATCATCATCCCTATTACAAGGCTCAAAAACTTTCATTTAATTGCGCCAGTTTCGAGCTTTTCCGAATTATCTCAAACCGTTTTGGAAAAATATTTTTTTTTTTGTAGAAAAAAGTTTAATTCCATATATTCACCTGTCCTTCTGAGCCAGGAAGAGGCGAGCATTCCATAGAAGCATCTTTTTCTTTTTCTTCAATGCTAAGAATGTTCTGTGTGTGAAAAAGAGCTTACAAAGTTTCTAAAATTATTTTAGTAGTTCCACTACAATCATATCATATTATTTTGCACTTGTAGTGATATAACAATTCAAACAAGCAGGACAAAAGTTTCCAGCCAACTCAATCATTAGTCAAAAACCAATTTGGAAATATGTTTATTAGTTTATTAGTTTTGGAAACCAATTACATTTACATTTCATAAAGAACTATTTGAGAAAAACTGCCAGCAAAAAATTGCTATGGAAAAAGCTGCCTGGGAACTTTGTTTCCATGTTCCACGTTTATGCATGCCGGATTTTAAGCATATCAACAGTCATAATGTGATTTACAAGATTAGCAATGGGTCTCGACAACGTTACTTTGAATGTCTGCAATATTTTCAGCATATCAATAGTCAAATTGCAATTGATAACATTAGCATTGGGTTCCGATAATGTTTCTTTGAATTTCTACAATATTTCAATCTCATCCATAGTTACATAGTGATTTATAAGATTAAAAATGGATCCCGATAATGTTTCTTTGAATTTCTACAATATTTCAATCTCATCCATAGTTACATAGTGATTTATAAGATTAAAAATAGGTTCCGATAATGTTTCTTTGAATTTCCACAATATTTCAATCTCATAAATGGTTACATAGTGATTTATAAGATTAGAAGTGGGTCCCGATAATGTTTCTTTGAATTTCTACAATATTTCAATCTCATCAATAGTTACATAGTGATTTATAAGATTAAAAATGGGTTCCGATAATGTTTCTTTGACTTTCTGCAATATTTCAATCTTATCAATAGCTACATAGTGATTTATAAAATTAGAAATGGGTCCTAATAAAGTTCCTCTGAATTTCTACAATATTTCAATCTCATCAATAGTTACATAGTGATTTAGAAGATTAAAAATGGGTCCCGATAATGTTTCTCTGACTTTCTGCATTATTTCAATCTCATCTATAGTTACATAGTGATTTATAAGATTAAAAATGGGTCCCGATAACGCTTTTTTTTAATTTCTACAATAATTCAATCTCATCAATAGTTACATAGTGATTTAGAAGATTAAAAATGGGTCCCGATAATGTTTCTTAGAATTTTTAGAATATTTCAATCTCATCAGTAGTTACATAGTGATTTAGAAGATTAGAAATAGGTCCCGATAATGTTTCTTTGAATTTCTACAATATTTCAATCTCATCAATAGTTACATAGTGATTTAGAAGATTAAAAATGGGTCCCGATAATGTTTCTCTGACTTTCTGCATTATTTCAATCTCATCTATAGTTACATAGTGATTTATAAGATTAAAAATGGGTCCCGATAACGCTTTTTTTTAATTTCTACAATATTTCAATCTCATCAATAGTTACATAGTGATTTATAAAATTAAAAATGGGTCCCGATAATGTTTCTCTGACTTTCTGCATTATTTCAATCTCATCAATAGTTACATAGTGATTTATAAGATTAGAAATGGGTCCCGATAATGTTTCTTTGAATTTCTACAATATTTCAATCTCATCCATAGTTACATTGTGATTTATAAGATTAAAAATGGATCCCGATAATGTTTCTTTGAATTTCTACAATATTTCAATCTCATCAATAGTTACATAGTGATTTATAAGATTAGAAATGGGTTCCGATAATGTTTCTTTGAATTTCTATAATATTTCAATCTCATCCATAGTTACATAGTGATTTATAAGATTAAAAATGGGTCCCGATAATGTTTCTCTGACTTTCTGCATCATTTCAATCTCATCAATAGTTACATAGTGATTTATAAGATTAGAAATGGGTCCCGATAATGTTTCTTTGAATTTCTACAATATTTCAATCTCATCCATAGTTACATAGTGATTAATAAGATTAGAAATAGGTCCCGATAATGTTTCTTTGAATTTCTGCAATATTTCAAGCACATCACTAGTTACAATTTGATTTAGTAGATCAGCTTTAACTTCACAACATTTCTAGGACATTGATGGTTTTTATGGAACATATATGGAATTTTAGTTCTTGGTTGTGATAACGATTCTTTGAATATGTATGACATTAAGTTCATTAATTTTTAGTGTATGATATACTTTGCTAAGGGCCCCAGTAATGTAGCTTTTAGTCTGTTATTTCAAAATGATTATTTTCTGGAAAAACAATAAGTAACTGACTTCAACCTAATACATTATGTAGTGTTAACAGAAAAACGCAACGGAGATGTTATTATGAAATACTGAAGCGGAATAGGTACCTTTTCAAATTGCAGCCAGTTTCGAACTTTTCCGAATTATCTCAAACTGTTTTGGAAAAATATGTTTTTTTCACGGAGAAGAGTTTAATTCCATATATTCACCTGTCCTTCTGAGCCAGGAAGAGGCAAGCATTCCATAGAAGCATCTTTTTCTTTTTCTTCAATGCTAAGAATGTTCTGTGTGTGAAAAAGAGCTTACAAAGTTTCTAAAATTATTTTAGTAGTTCCACTACAATCATATCATATTATTTTGCACTTGTAGTGATATAACAATTCAAACAAGCAGGACAAAAGTTTCCAGCCAACTCAATCATTAGTCAAAAACCAATTTGGAAAATGTTTATTAGTTTATTAGTTTTGGAAACCAATTACATTTACATTTCATAAAGAACTATTTGAGAAAAACTGCCAGCAAAAAATTGCTATGGAAAAAGCTGCCTGGGAACTTTGTTTCCATGTTCCACGTTTATGCATGCCGGATTTTAAGCATATCAACAGTCATAATGTGATTTACAAGATTAGCAATGGGTCTCGACAACGTTACTTTGAATGTCTGCAATATTTTCAGCATATCAATAGTCAAATTGCAATTGATAACATTAGCATTGGGTTCCGATAATGTTTCTTTGAATTTCTACAATATTTCAATCTCATCCATAGTTACATAGTGATTTATAAGATTAAAAATGGATCCCGATAATGTTTCTTTGAATTTCTACAATATTTCAATCTCATCCATAGTTACATAGTGATTTATAAGATTAAAAATAGGTTCCGATAATGTTTCTTTGAATTTCCACAATATTTCAATCTCATAAATGGTTACATAGTGATTTATAAGATTAGAAGTGGGTCCCGATAATGTTTCTTTGAATTTCTACAATATTTCAATCTCATCAATAGTTACATAGTGATTTATAAGATTAAAAATGGGTTCCGATAATGTTTCTTTGACTTTCTGCAATATTTCAATCTTATCAATAGC